>OZ025240.1:15639020-15709020 GCA_964019155.1 Osedax fenrisi
TGATCGTGCACAATGCGCCGCACACACACAACAGTATTAATACTGTAAACAATTAATCAATTGTATTACGTTATAGTCAAATATTATTTTAAATTATGAGTATATTTCTTTATTATATCTAGGGCCGCAGGAACAGGGGGGGTCGTGGGTGTCCGGACCCCCCTGTTATAATCAGGGGGTTCCGGCTATCTTTGGATCCCCCCTGTTCTTGCATCAAGTTGTAACAATAATTTAATACCTTTTAATAATTTGTTAATAATTTAGAGCAAAGTGTATGTTAGTAGATAGTGATTATTAGTAAAATACATATTATAATCTTTTATTTTTAGTCACAATATTATCAATACCCTATAGTTAGAGAGAAGATGTTCTCATTTCATTACATCTAATATCTATTAAACGTACCTAATAAAATGATATGTACATTTATAGATTTATTTATTAATATAATATCTAAAAAAATGTAATTAGTTATACAAAAAAAAAAATATAATAATAATATAAATTTGTGGACCCCTATGTAATATACCTTCCTGCGGCCCTAATTATATCGAATATATTTATTATATATAAATATATATATATATAAATAAATATATAATTATATATATATTCATATAAACTATACAACATAATATTATTATTGAGCATATGCTCACACATAAATAATTATTGTAGACTTAAATAAAAAATAATTTTAAGAATATCTCGCGCATTTTAAAATCACATAGTGCGAAATATGATATACATATGCACGCACACATACACATATATGTGTTTGTATGTGTCTATAGACACATACAAACAAATATATATATATATAACACGTATCTTGTATATTTTGTATATTATATCTTGATAACATATACAAAAACATTTAATTTATAAAGTAAATGTGTTCGTTAAATACAATAAGTATTCGTGCGCAATACACACACTCACAAACACACACACACGCACATCGTTATTTACCGGTGCGATTCGTGTATCAATATAACCGCACTATACCAGATAAATACGCTCCTATAGTCGCACCCTGAAGATATCTAAACGCGCGGAGTGTTATGCAATATGATGTTAATTTCTACTGCGATATGCCACTATAATATACAATATACTATATTATACGACGTACTACTATATGTACTACCTCGTCTACGCACTACGCTATAGAACCCCGCAATAAGGACACATGTCCTCGCTTTCATACATTAGTGACACGTGCATTGTATGTCGTGCATATGGCTAGTCTGCATGCACATATTCGTGTATATCGATAGATATATTATAATACATTATATTAATGTATATATATATATATACATTATACATTATATACAAATACATTATATACTATATAAATATAGTACACACACCCACTAAGGTATTAATATGTATTTTAATAGTTGTCTTTTATATAAAGATATAATTTCTTTACATCGATACCCCTATCATATTGACGTGCTTTAGCTATATATTATACTATAGTATATATATATACATATATATATATATATATATATATATATATATATATATATATATATATATATATATATTGTATATATTCTATATATTGTATATATATATATATATATATATATATATATATATATATATATATACTATATAGTTATAACTATGAGTTACTATAATATACTAATACCTATCTACCTATCATGCTCCGTACAGTTGCGCAGCCTCTCTCCCGTGTACATCGTTCCTACAGATCAACATGTCTGATTGTAACACAGTTAAGAGAGAACACAGTTAGTTATTACTGTTAGAATACAGTTAGTTATTACTGTTAGAATACAGTTAGATATTAGTAATACATTATTACTATTAGAATACACGTACCTAGGGGAAAGTAACCTAATACGGACACTTTAATAATAAATGGTCTTAACATTTTATGATTCATTATTCGTATTCAAAAATTACAGTATATTAATATTTGATGATTATAATATTTTAATTCCATAGATAACGGGGACCCGTCGGGGGTGTCCGTATTATGAACCCATGATCGAATACGGACACACTGTATTATACACACCCCATATACAACTAGATAAACTATATATTGTTGATGAATCAATCAGACAAATTACAATTACATTATTTATAATTAATTTGATGAACTATTTACTCTAATTTAATTAGTTAATAATTTATTTATTTTTATTATTTTTTTAATTAATAATACAATTTAAGTATCTACATAATCACATTTTTAGATTTAACTTTATTGATGGTATTAATATTAAAACGCACGCGATTTTTATGAAAAGCAGAATAGTCATTCGCTGCTAGCTGGTTGGTTATAAGGTGTCAGACGGACAGTAAGAGTGATCATTGGATAACATTTTTTTTTGATCAGTGATTCTAAGGTAAAGGAAGATGTTTTAAGACACATGCAAAAAAAATTATTCAATTTGAGATCATATTGATCATCGCGACAGACCGTTAAAAATTAGTACAAAATTACATTGAAAAGTATTATAGAAAAATACATTATAACACAAAATATATGAAAATGGTTGATACAACTTAATTCTTTAAAAAAAATTATCACTAGCTCTCATTATAGTATATATGATATCTGTTTTCTAAAAAATATCATAACAAGTGAAAAAAAAATGTTGGTTTATTTTGTATACCTTTTTGAAAAAATCTTGATTTTTCACAAAAAATATAGTAAAAGTGGTATAAATATTATATTTTTATAAATTAAATATTTTTTTTTTAATTTGACCTTTTAGATTATATAGACATATAAATAAATTGTAAAAAAAAAAAAATTCGTTAATATATTATAATTTTTAAAAAAATCCTAGAAATTTCGTTTATTTCATTTCATTTATAGGAAAAAAATTAAACACTTTAACTTTTTTTATTTTCCATAAATATCACATTTAATCTATGTGCTATTAAAATTTCATAATACAAAAAAAATTATTAGTAGGCTAAAATTCACTTTTTAGTAATTTTTAAAATTTCCCATGTTAAATTTCTTATTCTCTATGTTAAACTTCTAGGAATTATCGCGAGCCCTAGGATGGTCAAAAATTAATAAAAATTGTTTTGACTTATTTTTATATATTATTTTATAAGTTCCAAGTTAACGAGTATTGGAGGACCCATATTCAGCTGAATGATCACTCTTAACGGACATTGTCCATTATTACATCTAGAGTGTCATATTAGCGACTTATATGACCTCTAAATATATGCTTATAACTTAATGAATATTTGATAACAAATATAGAAATTATATATATAATTTTAGAATGTTTTATTTTTAATAATATTTTATATCGATACATTTGTATATTCTTAAGAAGGTTTTAAGTTAAAATTTTTTTTCATAAATTTAAAAACATAATAAAAAAAGCAGCTTATTTGATATATCAGCAATATTTTGAATAATTTAAAAATAAAAAAATACTTTTTTTAGACTATTTATATATTTATGAATATTTTATTCATTAAAATTGTTGTTGTATGATTTATGGTTTATGAGATACCGAGTGGGGCCGTATTCGGGAACTGTCCGTTTTCGGTTACTTTCCCCTATATCTCTAATAATTTATAAATGTTAATTTATCATTATAATAATAATTAAACGGTAAATGACTTACCTCTAAATCACTAAATTACTGATTAAAACTTAACTAATTATTATCATTACAACTTATTATTAACTATTTATTATTGGATAAATTTTAACTTTTAATTATGAACAAATATTAATTAATTCTAACTATTAATTAATTCTAACTATTAATTATTAAATATTTAATAACTTTTAACTAGGTTAACCCATTTATATAAATGTAACTTATTATTAATTATTTCACATATATTAACCACAATCTAATAACAATCAACTATAATATAATTATTAGGGGAGAGTGCTCTAATATCGACATTCACGTAATATCAACACCCTAGAGATCTCCTGAAATATAAATCCGATCAAAAATAATTAATGTAAAAAATGTTAATCAATATAATTCTAATTTAAGAATAATTTTTTTAATTATAAACAAAAAACTGATTTTTTCGTTACAACTTAAACAACTAAATTTATAAAATTAAAAATGTAGATAAATATTTAAAATAAATCGTATAGATCTAATTATATTTTACAATGTTCTGAAAATATTTTGTATTTTTATAATTTGTTTACAAAGTTATACATTTTTATCTAAGCAACATACATTTTCACCCTAATTGGACATAATATCGACACCCTATTATCTCAAAGTTAAAAAATCTAAATTAAATTTAAAAATAACTATCATGTGTATATACCTACTTAATATTTATAAATAAAATGTGGAAATATTTAATGGAGAAATAATAAAGTTATGGTGATTTATTATTAGGGTGTCGGTACTCTCCCCTACCTCATAACTGATAACTCTTATTTACTAATATATTTACACATACAATAATAATGCATAATTTATATCAAATTATTAACGTGTATAAATGTAACCATAAGTTTATATAGCCGTATTATTAGTATACTATAGCATATACTTGAGTATTTAGTAAAATATATATAAAAATGTTTAGTAAAATGTATATAAAAATGTAATATATTTTGTAATACATAAAATAGTGTTAGTCTTGAGATTATATTAGAATTAATACCAGATATATAATTATATAGATAGGTATTTATTAATAATAACACCTATGCATTTTAATGAAATATCCGAAATGATCCACTATTTTGAGATAGGACATATTTGAAACTTCGATTTAACATCATTAAACATTTTTTTTGTAGTTATATCTGCAATTATAGTTTGAATTATATATTTTTGTATAAGATAATATTTGTACAATATTTTTTTTCGATTTTCTAGGAAATATTGGAAAAATACAAAATATTTTAATTGTAATTAAAAAAATATTATTTATAATAAAATATAAACATAAATATATATATATATATATACATAAGTATATAAGTGTACCTTAAAATGAAATTAATACAAAAATAATAATGAATAGTATATCATATGGTTATTTATTCACTATTTTAATGTAAAAATTGATACATTTTATATTTGATAAAAAAAAAATTAACAAATTATTACACATTTTTTTTTTAAATCGAAATCTGTATTAATAATAAGATTTTTTTAAAGAATTTAAATCATTAGAATTTTTTTTAAATATATTTTACTTTTTGTCTTATTTTTTTATAAATTTTAAATTATTAGTTTGTTCTATCATTTTTTTTCTTTTGTAAATTTGTAAAAACCAAGATATAAATTATAATAAAGAATTTAAAGAGCTTTGTAAAAATATAAATTATATTAATTTTAGATAACAAAATTATCATTAAAAAAAAATCACAACTTTCCCCATATTGGTCAGAAATACTGATAATTATGTTATTTCTATACATATTTAGATAGCTATATTTATAATAAATATATTCTGTTAATTTCTATATACAATATTCATTATTGAATGAGTTATGTTATAATATGTATTATAAATAAATTAATACATTCATAATTTCTAACTACAAAATTTAACATTTTTACCAATTTTTTTTGCACAATTGTGGTCATAACTTTTTTTTTAATAAAAATTAAAAAAAACTAAGATATAACTTCTATTATAGAATTTGATAAGCATTTTAACTATACACATTTTATTATAATAGCATAAATATATAAAATATCATTTTAGTACCAATATCCCATATTCTAATATCTTTATAGTTATTATTTATATCATTAAGATTAGCCGATTATATCCATATATGTTGTTATTTGTAATTTAGTAAATGGTTTGGGGTTATATAAAAAGGTGTATTATTGCGAAGGTTCGTGGTTAAAAAGTATAATAAAAATGAATACAAATTTGAAAAGTAATTATTTATAATCCAATTGTCACGGTTAATAATGTAATTGTCACGTGATTTCAATATAGGTAATAGCGTTACTTTTTCTATAGACAAATATTTATAGGTATTTATAAAAGCTCTGTCGCATGGCGAATACTACATATAAAAAAAATAATAATTATACCATTGTGACAGAAATACTCCAAACATTAAATGATAGCAGGTTCACCAATTTTCAAAAAAAAATTACCGAGCTTAACCGTCTTAGTGTCCATATCAAGACATCTAGAGTGTCCGTATATGGGAGTTAGGATATGACCTATATGACCTCTAGATATATGCTTATAACTTAATAAATATTTGATAAAAAATATATAATTTTAGAATGCTTTATTTTTTAATATAGTGTTATATTTTATATCGATACATTTGTACATTATTGAGAAGATTTAAATTGATTTTTTTTATAAATATAAAAACGTAATACAAAAATCATTTTATTATGTGGATATATCAGCAATATTTTGAATACTTAAAAAATAAAAAATACTTTTTTAGACTATTTATATAATTATGAATATTTTATTCATTAAATATATTTTTGCAGGATTTATGGTTGAGATACCGAGAGTATCAGTATTCGGCCACTGTCCATATTCGATTATTTTCCCCTATATGTGATCTGTTGCTTCTCTTTACTCTAGTGATCAATGGTTGTAAAAGTGTTATTGTGACACGGATGAATGCACGCCATTATATTACTGACAATGTATATCATCAACGTAGAAAATCACTAACTTCATTATATTTACTAATTGCATAACTCATTAATTAATTAATATTTATTGTTATTTTGTATTGTTATTATACTGAAGTCCTTTCAGTAACTTAAATGACTTTTTCACTTATAATCATATATATATAATATCCCTTTAATGTTAATCATCCTTAGTTTTAAGGATAGTTGATCATTTATATAGTTATTTATGATAACTTAAAATATTAATTTGAGACCTATTTTAATGTTAATGATCCGGACGAGGCATGAAACCGCGTCCTAATCCCATTCTGAGCCACAATGACAATATTACATTTATTATATACAAATATATACGTATATATATATATACCTCTATCCACAGGTGCTCAAAGTATTTCAATAATTGAAAAATATGTGGATGGTGACTTGCCGGTGTCGTGTAATATGACGAATATACAGGAATACTTTAATAAACTCCATGTGGTAATATCGGAAATAAACCAACACATCGTACGATGGAGGCGTCTGCAGCTAACTTTTCTCTCCATAGAACATATAGGCGAAATGTTCGCGCGAAAAATTTCTAAACTCGAGAAATCTCGCAGTATGGTGAAAGTGTCTATGGTGTTCGTGGTGGTACGTGGTATGAAACGGGTGTTGGAGGTGGCCGGCGTGAGCGTCACTAAATCGATTTACGCCGAAATCTTGGAGTTCTCCAAACGCGTTGTGGGAATCGCGTTCCCCTCGCATAACGTTAATATGTCATGGTAACGCTACACGCGATACCTTAAACCCCCGAGTGAAGACTTCATGTGATATCAATATTGTAAACAAATATTACAAACAATATATATTTATTATTTAATTTTTTATTTGTATTTAATCGAACAACTATTTAGACGCCTAAATAAATTATAAATGATCTCACAAAAGTATATATATATATAATAATATCAGAATTTAGTAATGTCCATGGTAAACGAAGAAGCTTATCTAGTACCTTATAACTAATAACTATTATTTACTAATAGATACACATACAATAATAATGCATAATTTATATCAATTATTAATGTGTATATATGTAACTAAGGCCGCCGGAACGATTGTTTCCCAGATTGTTTCCCAGGGTGAAGAAGTTAAGAAATACGTATAATTTATTAACTAAATACTAGCTTGTCATTATTGTAAAATATATCTTGTAACATATAATAGGGTGCACATTTAGATTTATTTTAAATGTTAGAACATCTAATTATAATTATATTAAGTTAATTAATAAAAGATGAATCTTATAATGAATATAGGAAATCTAGCTGGAATATTTTAAAGAAATATGTATGTTATAACAAGAATAAATCCCAAAATAGTGTATATATTTATATACAGTATATATATGTATACTTATAAAATGTCTTCTAAAATTATTTCTTTGGTAAAATTCTTTTATCAATTTATTAAGTATATGATATTTGTTATAGATGATTTGAAATACAGAACTAGTATGTATGTTTATGTATAATAATAGTATTATAATAATTAGTATTATTATAATATTAATACGTTTATTTAGACACTTAAATAATAGTAATACAACAATAATTTAAAGTGTGCTCCTATGTTATATTAATGATATAAAAAATACACGCATGTGCATGCATGATTGCTATTATCTGTTTATAAATCTTAATTCAGATGTTTAAATAATATATTGGTTAATATATTTATTAATTATAATAATATGGGAAATAAATAATAATATCAAATTAATATAAAAATTATATTTATTAAAATGATATATATATATTATATAATTAGATTTTTATTTGCCTCTTTTTTGATTAATTAAAAAGTTTTCTATACACTTCATGATTTTCCCTGGATCCGTATTTAGTTTCGCCATAAGTACGTCTATATATTTTAAGTAAAAGATAATATGAAATCGTGACATTCTTCAAATAAATTATAACTTTACAATAGAATTTTATTTTAGACATAATAATATTAATTTCGTAGATATTATATCTTATCTCCTAACATATTATATAATACTATATATTTATTTCTATGTGCATATTTAAAAAAAATACTATTTATTGTTTAAATAACAATATATATATATATATATATATATATAATGAAATTTAAATTTCATTTCATTTTTAACATATATATGTTATATAATCTTTTTCTAGATTTAACAATGTGTGTGGTCATGCGATGATTAGTTATAACAATACATGGTTATGTTATATGTCACACTTAATTTATAAATAGGTTATAGTGTTATAGATTAAAATTTTATAGATCGACAAATATTATTATAACCTCACCTCACATGAAACACGACAACCATTCCTACGCGCAATATAATACTAATTATATTTTGAAAAGTATGGTTAACTTTGCCCCATTACATTTTATACAAACCTAATATAATATTCTTGACCTTGAGATTAGAGAAACATATATTATTCCGTTGGCCAGCCTTGGATACATGGCTCCATACCTCTTTTGTAGCCAGTGAAACCATAATCTCAGATACACTTTCGCCAAGAGTGTGTCCATATACTTTTAGCGTTAGGTATTTGGTCTAGAATATAAAAAAGTGTTTTATATATTAATTTTATATTATGATTATATATATATATACATATTTATAAAAAAAAATGTTGTATTATGTAAAGAAAAAAATAAGATCTTATTATTGATAATTAAAATACAAATTATTATATACATTTTCTAATGACATTAACATACACATATTATTAAATTGTCAGATCAATTTCTAAAAAGTATATAAAGTAATATATAATTATTATTAAATTGTATATGCAATAATTAAAATATTCTGTTATAATGGCAGATAAACTAAATAAAAAGAATCAATTAATAGTAGCTAATATAATATAAAAAGTTACCCTAGACATTAAACATATAATTGAAAATGCTGTATCTGAGGCTCTTGTAGCAGTCAGAGCTGAGGTTGATTCTCTCAAAACTAAAATTGATTCCTTAGAAAATAGCCTTATTGATGCCAGTATTAGATCTGATGATATTGATCAGTATTCTAGGAGAGACAACTTAAAATTGCTGGTCTTATAGTTGAAAAAAACGTATCATATACTGATGCTATAATAGAATTTGGATCCCAACGGGGAGTTCATATTGTACATGAAGACATTAGTATAGCGCATAAGTTACCTACCATGAGTAAGTTATCAAGCATGATAGTTCGCTTTAATAGACGTTCAGTGCGTAATGATCTCTACCTAGCACGAAAAAAGATAAAAGATACATTAAATTATAAAATCTATATTAATGAAGATCTAACTCACAGAAGAAGTAATTTATTACATTCCTTAAAACGTGATGAGTTAATCAATAGTTCATGGTCTTATAATGGATTTATATGGTGTACGCTAAAGGATAATGATGATGTCATTTTGACAATAAAATCACCTTACGATCTTATCAAACACTATAAATATGATATCAATAAATCAAACTATTTTTCCCTGTTGATAAATGTTGACTATTTATTATTATATTTTTAAACTTAACAATAGTATTTTATACAAAAAAAATCAGTTTATGTTTTTATTTTTTACTTTTAATTTTCCTTGCTCATTATAAATATATATATATATATACATACTCATTTACTTATTTTATTCTATATAAAACCTTCATATATGCTTTTAATTTTACAATTTTATACCTCTTTATAATCATTTTTATCTTACATTTCTATTCATATTTATTTTATACATTTTATTTACTTTTTACAACTGACCATAATTGATAATCAATTTCATAATGATCCAACTCATTGCAATGATCCAGAGAATCTTAATTATAATTTTGACCATGTTTCTCCTTATATGTAAATGAATGAACTTAATAAATTAAAATATAACTTAAATACGTTATCAGTACTACAATTAAATGGTATTTAAATGATCTCTATTTTAATTAAGAGTTCATTTTCTACAAATAAAATTGTCATTTTATCTCTTAGTAACCTTTACATTGATACAATTACTATAGAAATTAAACTTGATACTAGAAATATTATAATCAGTTCAATTTATAGATCTCCCTCATTGGAAAAAGATTCTTTTGTTTATCTAAATAATGTTATTAAAAAATTAAATTTATAATGGTAAACATATATTTCTCTGTGTGGACTTTAATATAGACATACTTAAAGTCAATACTATTACAGATTCTTTTTTAAACACATTACAATTACAAAACCTATTTAAGTCTATAATTCAACCAACACGTATCAGTGATAATAGCTCTACATTGATTGACAATATTTTTTTAAAATGGACATTTTTCTTATATTTCATCTGTTATTTTACAATATTTACTGATCACTTGCCAATTTTTATCTTAATGAAATTAAATAAAACACGTTTCAAATGTAGACATAATGTTCCAATTATAACGCACAATATAAATAACACTAACAATGTTAATAAATTAATGAAAAAACTTAATGAGACAAACTGGACATTTATAAAATCTGAAGATATTAATATTTCTCATGACCTTTTTATTACACATTTTATTAAAATTTATGATAAAACATGCCTTAAAAAACATAAATCTTATAATATTTTTCGCAAAAAAGATATTCCTTAGTTTACAAAAAGTTTAAAGAAAGCATTTAAAAAAAATAAAAGTTATATATAAAATATATAAATAATAGAAATGATAATAATCTTAGGATATATAAAAAATATAAAAATGATCTAACGAATATTATAAGAAAGTGTAAAAAGGATTTTTATACTAAATCTTTGGATAACAGTAAATCCATTAAAACTAAATGGTCAATTTTAAATTCATTGATAAATCCTATACAAAAAATCATACAAAAATATCAGTACTTGATATACATGGAAAGGAAATAAAAGATGAAACAATAGCAAATAAATTTAATGAAAACTTTATACAAGTCGGTAGTAAACTAGCTAAGAATATTTGTTCACCTAATACATCGTTCAACGACTACATTATAAATAGTAATTATTATTCATTATTTTTATCTCCTATCGCAAGTAGTGAGGTCATTAAAACTATTGATAATTTTTCTCCAAAAACATCTAAGGATGAACTTGATATATCTATGAAACTCATAAAATTAATTTCATCCACTATAGCTGAACACTAACCTTTAACATATATTTTTAATCTTTCTTTTTCAACAGTCACTTTACTAAATTTGTTTAAAAAATCCAAAGTTATTCCCATCTATAAATCAGGTAATAAAAATGACTTTAATAATTATAGACCCATATGTTTGAATATTCAATTCTCTAAAATCTTAGAAAAATTGTTTTTTTCAAGATTACTTTCTTTCTGTGATTTTCATAACATAATTAGTAGTTCACAATTTGGGTTTCGGAAAGGTCTCAGTACCCTCCATGCTATAGAAACCCTTCAAAAAGCTATTATTGATTCTCTGATCGTCAATAAATACTGTGTTGGCCTATTCATTGACTTAAAAAAGCATTTGACACAGTCGACCATGAAATACTCCTAAAAAAGCTTGAATTTTACGGTATAAGATGATTACCTCTATCATGGTTATCATCATATCTTAAAGACATAAGTCAATTTACTAATACTACTAATATAGATATCGGTGTCCCCCAAGGATCTATTCTTGGGCCGCTTCTTTTTCTTTTATTTATTAATGACATGCCGACCTGCTCTATTAACAATATTTTTATACTATTTGCTGATGACACCAATATTATAATTAGTGATTGTTCAAATAACAAACTAAAAGTTAAATTACAGTTGACAATTAATGATATAATGTTATGGGTAATATCAAATAAGTTGACAATTAACATTGATAAAACTCACTGCATGTCATTTAGAAATGATATAGAATTTGAAATAGAAATTGAAAATTAGCTTCTAGTTCAAGTATCTGAAACAAAGTTCCTTGGACTAATCATTGATAATTCATTGAACTGGAAATCTCATTTTCAATTTCTAAAGAATAAATTATTAAAAATATATTGGATTATAAAAAATGTATCATTCATGTATCACTTTTTTATCCCCATTTAATTTATTGTTTAGAAATTTGGGGGAATACATATAAATCTAATATAGACTGTATTCATGTTATACAAAACAAATATTAAAATTATTTTTTTCTAAACCTATAGATTTTAGTTCAAAAAAATGATTTATTGATCATAAGTTATTAAATATCTTTGATTTGTGTAAATATAAAACACTAATATTTATACATAGAATATATTATAAAACTTGTAGTCCAAGTATTTATAAATATTATAAAAGAATAACTAAAAAAAAATTAATACAAGAAGTAATTTTGATTTCATTCAACCTTATAATAAATATAACTATATGAATAATCCTTTAATGTCATATGGACCAAGACTATGTAATGATTTACATATTGATAAAAGAAAATTATTATCTATTTCCCTTTTCAGTAATAATATTTTTAATTATTTTTTAACCTTGTGATTTTTTTGATCTACTATTATTTTTCTACTTCAAATTATATTTTAAAATTTTTTAATTTTTAATAAGTTTAATATTTTTAATACATTTTATCTTTACTCAGACTTTTACATTAATTTCTCCTATTTATCCATATTTTATACTATAACTACTCTTCGACTTATGAAAACTATCTAAATATTAGTTACTTTGTGTAGATAATTTACAATTTTATTTTTGAATATTTGCCAATATACATATATATATATTATTCTTTATATTTAATTTTCATATTTTTACTCTTCTTAAAATTCTTACCTTTCTTGTCTGTTTTTATTTTTTTTGTAGTTTTAGTTTTCTTAATGTTTATTTTTATATATTACATGATGATTTTTGATAATTTTGTCAAGTCCTTCACAAGTACAATTATTTGATCTTATTCATAATTAGATTTAGTGTAAACAGGAAGTCAACTTAGATATAACTTTATGTTATATATAGTTTATTCTTTTTTCAGGAATTTATTATTCCAATTATAACTGTACTTTTAGGACTTGTCAAAATGATAAAGGGTAATTGTCTCGATAAGCTCTGCTTCTATAATTACCCGGTTGTTAAAACCAAATCTGATAATAATAATAATAATATATATATTAATTATGTAAATTATTTATAGTATTATCCATACGCTTATTTAATGATTTTAATAACATAATTAATTGAATTTGAAGATTTATATAAATCAAAATTCAAAGATGTTTATCGAGAAATTTTTGATAATTTTTATAAATGTAAAAATAATAATTATTTTATATACTATAAACTAACATATTCGTTTTTAGTTTCTTCTGTTAATAGCGATTTATCAAAAGTAACTAATTCCATCAAGGTGTTACTACAACAAAATATTCTGGACTCGGTATCTTCATAGGTATGTTTAATAAGACGTATCTCCTGCTTTAGCTCATCGATTTGTCTCGTAAAGTTCATTGCTGGAATATTAATTAGATCATTATTAGTATCCTTAACACATACATTCTGTTTACTTACTTAGTTTATTAATTTTCTGTTCAAAGAATAAAGCTAATTCTTGAATTGTTATAACTAAAAACAAGATAAATGTAATCAAATATATAGGATAAAATAACTAATTGTTGATTTTACTATAATATATATTTATATAAATTGGGATATATATGATATATTCATCTCTTGTTCCGACTAGGCTATATATATAGATATATATATTATATATATATATATACTTAATTAGTATAAATTAAAAATTAAATTAAGTATAAAATGGACTATATAATATACCATTCTCAGCAGATTTTACTTCCTCTTCATCGGGATACGATAGAGTAGGATGTGGAGGTGACATTGAGGTTGATGGTATATGCGATGTATTAGTTACGTCGTATTTTCTTTTTAAATTAGGTGTGTCGGTGTCTAAAAATAAATAAAATTATAAATTTAATTTAATTTGTATAAATTATTATAAATGATTTTGTGCAAAATATGCATGTATAAATAATGATTAAGACAACATATTATAGTTACAATATTAATTTATATTAATATGTAAATATATATATATATATATATATATAACTTATATATAAATAATAAAATAAAGAGAAATTTTCATAAATATAATTAGAAATATCATAATATAATATTAATCCATATTTTGTACTATTTTGTATGTCTATTTATAAATATATTACAAAAAACTGGTGCAATCAATGCATAGATTTCCTTTAATAAATTCAATCAATATTGATATATCACCAATAATTGTTTTTTTATAAAATTAAAAAAAAATATTAAAATACATAATAACTTAAGATATAAAATGGTATTCAGAATTATATATATAACCTGTTGCATTTTGTGTCTCTATTTTTCGTAGTTTCCTATTACATTCTTCAACAGTTTCTATCGATGTAAGTATTTAATATATAACAGCATGAATAACAAATTTTGTTTAGTTAATTCAAACTAACCATATTTACTTATTATCGTACATGGATACTTTGTCCAATTACTTTTATCTGGTAATGTCCAATCTTTGCTTCGTGAATTGGCATCTCTGGCAGGCCAATAACAGCTGTCATCTCCTATCATCCACATATTTGGTATGGTAGCATACGTGTTTTCATCTTCAAATTTGATAAGGTAATATTCTTTCTCTCTTTTTAATATATAATTATTAGAATTTTTAAACAATCAGAATAATATATACAATAAATATATATATATATATATATATATATATATATATACTTTATATATTTATATCACATTACCTATGTATTAATTATGCATATCTTACAGCCGCTTGTGGCTCATCAGAAAATTAATATAAATAGATATATACTTTATATATTTAGGGGAGAGAACGGAGTAGTGGCTGATAATTGATATGCCTCTGCATACTTCTGATATATCGATAAATATTGAACTTTAAGATTTAGAATACTGTGATTTCACTTTTATATATTGAATATACTGAATATTATTAAATATTTATTAGGCATTAATAAAGGCATACAAAAGCATTAACATAAGGCAATTCCGGGGTAATGGCCGATAGTATCAGAATATACAATAGGTGTCTCGTAATTATTTCGATTTATATTTTTTTAATTATATAATATTAATTAATTATATTTATGATGCATACGCACCTTATTTGATTCAATGATTTAATTATATACAGACACACTCATACACATAAATAAGTATAAATATATATAATCATGTTTTTGTTCAAATTTGACAAAATATGATTATGTAATAAATTAGAGTAATTAATTAATTATTAAAAAAAAAAGTTACTTTATATTATAGACGTTTTGATCATATACATATTGTATAGAACTATGTACTTTTTATCCTATTTAGCACCATTTAAGCATTAATTAAAATGGCCACTACTACCTCCTCGGCCACTACCTCATTCCGTCCCCTATATCAAATTACCTATTTATTAATTATGCATATCTTACAGCGGCTTGTGGCTCATCAGCAAATTAATATAAATAGTATAAATTTAATAAATATATTTAGCAACCTAAACTAATATATACTATAACTTATATAGTATAATGATAAAGTTATGATATTATAAACATAATAAATGTTTTTCGTAAACTAATCTAAACTATAGTTATAAACTACACTATATATATATTGATATTTTTATTTGGTGGAGTCCTTTCATCCCATCCAGGAACTTAGATGAATTTATAACAATATATAGCTCTAATGTCCCTTCGAATCCGCTCTCATGTTAAGGTATCTATGGTTTACACAATTATATAAGATCACTTCTAAATAATATTTTAAGACCCATTTTATAAAATTAATTAATGGTCGGACGAGGCTCGAACCCGTCTCCTACTGCTTGTGTGTCTGACGCCTTAGCCACTGAGCTACACAGGCAGTTATATATATATATATATATATATATATATACTATAACTTATATATTATAATGGAGAAGTGATAAACAACATAGTTTATTTCGTAAATTTATAAATATACAATGATTAATTAATGATTTTTTCTTCTACTTTTTTATTTTATTTCCTATATTTGATTTATAGACACCAATATCTGAAAAATCAAAATTTAAATTATAAAAAAAAATAACCTTCGATTGCTTATAAATTTTTAAATATATGGTATGGTATGGTATAGTATCAGATTCGGGTAAACCCCAGGGAAGATAAAGAAATAACATTGGCGGATTATCTAGTTAAAATAAAATAAAACTATATGAAAAAAAACTAATAAATAAGAAACTAAGCAGATTAAGAACTAAAAGACTTGGAAATTAAAAGCAATGTCCTAGATTAAAATATGTTATTGTGTAAAATTTATGATAAATATATTTTTCTAATATATAAAAACTAAAAGAATTATGAAAATAAAAGACCAATAATATTGAAGAAATGTAGATAAAAAAAGAACGGAAAGTAACCGAATACGGACAGTGACCGAATACAGATACTCTCGGTATCTCAGAAACCATAAATCCGACAAATAATGTTTAATGAATAAAATATTCATAAATATATAAATAGTTTAAAAAAGTATTTTTTATTTTATAATTATACAAAATATTGCTTATAAATCCAATAAACTGTTTTTTTATTACATTTTTAAATTTATGAAAAAATTTTTTAACTTAAAACCTTCTCAAGAATATACAAATGTATCGATAAAATATAACACTATATTATTAAAATATAAAGCATTCTAAAAATTATATATATAATTTCTACATTTGTTATCAAATATTCATTAAGTTATAAGTATATATCTAGAGGTCATATAATTCCCTAATATGGACAATTTAGATGTCTTAATACGGACACCCCATAACTAATCAGGTCGCAGTGTATGAACTATTCTGATTTTTATAAAAATCGCGTGCGTTATAATATTATTACCACCAATAAAGCTAAATCTAAAATTTGTATTATTTAGATACTTAAATTATATTATTAAAAAAATAATAAAAATAAATAAATTATTAACTAATTAAATTAAAATAAATTATTCATAAAATTAATTATAAATAATGTAATTGTAATTTGTCTGATTGATTCATCAATAATATATAGTTTATCAATTGGTATATAGGGTATCTGTATTATAACAAAGGGTGTCGGACATGGGTACCAAATACGGACACCCTCGTTATCTATGGAATTAAAAGATTAACTAAAATTGTAAAATCACAATAATATCTATAATAATAAAATATTAATATATTGTAATTTTTGAATACAAATAATGAGTCATAAAATGTTAAGACCATTTATTGTTAGTGTCTGTATTAGGTTATTTTCTCCTATAGGAGTAATAAGTATACTTATAAATTATTGTTTCTAAAAATTACATAATTACTGTCGATAAAATATATAAAAATGATTATAATCATTAATTAATAATTATTAATGGTATAATTATAAAATAAGATAATACAACAATAGGTAAACTATTATGAAATATGAATTATAATAGAAATTAAAAATAAATAGTATACTATAGTATATAGTATACTATATATAGTAGGTATATATCTCGATATATTTCGATAGTTAAATTATCTTTATAACTAAATCACATTTTATACATACATATACGCGCGCGCACACATACGTACACACACACACGAACACATACACACATATATATATATATATATATATATATATATATATATATATATATATATATATATATATATATATGTATATATATAAAATAATATATCAATA
This sequence comes from Osedax fenrisi, assembly GCA_964019155.1. Classification (NCBI taxonomy): domain Eukaryota; kingdom Metazoa; phylum Annelida; class Polychaeta; order Sabellida; family Siboglinidae; genus Osedax; species Osedax fenrisi. Next base: position 15,657,457 of record OZ025240.1, read on the forward strand.
ATAATTATTCATAACTATAATATAACTCGTTCTTAACGTTGCAGATACATTAGTATCTATTACTATAGTACTATTATATATATATATATATATATATATATATATATATATTTCACTGTATACAGTATACAGTATACACATATACACTACTACAATTATACATTCAATTAATGTTATCTTTGCAGTTACGAAGTTATGTAATAGCATCGAATAATGATAATATATGTATATAGGTAATATATATATATATATAGGATATTGCGAATGTGAATTCAATCTTATTGACTATACGTTCTCGCGGAACTGACATGGAACCCGGATGTAAACGTGAGACTCGTCGCCCGCCACACTTTCTCAATGTTATACATAGAGCTAGAGAGAAACTAGAGAGCACACTTTCTCTCTAGCTCTGTGTTGTTATACGTGTTTGTTGTTATAGCGTGGTACATACTTCGCTACGGCTATTCAATATACTACGGGGTTGCGAACCTAATACAATTGAACATGTTAACCCTCAATTATATTAGGTTTGCGACACCATTTACAATTGTAAATGAAAAATCTGGAATGCATTATCTTTTATATGGATTTCTATAATACTGAAGTGAAGGCCGGCCTATTCAAACCACTAAAATGTTTATAATAAAATGATATATATATATATATATATATAATTGTATGTATGTTACATTCTAAAATATCGAGAAACAATATATGGTTTTTCGTTATTTTCTCATACATGGTTAACGATATCGTCAAAGGAACGATTAATACCGGTGTTAGTGCGACATTTGACTCGCACGGGGTGACTCGCACCTCATCGGTCAATACAGTATTGGACGGCGCACGACGTATTGACCGTTGATGTGCGTGTTAAATATCGCACTATAGTGTGCGATATATATATGGTACACTTTCGCACTATCGACGCTATTACTTTCGTCGCCGTGAGTTATTTTATCTAACTATTAAATAAACAATAATAAGAAAATGAATGTCACAAATTAAAAATTACCCCAATTCCACATCCTATATACAATTAAAATTCAATTAAACTATATATATAGTTATACCTTATATTTATATATTTAGGCATTCCGTAAACTCAAAATATAATACCATTGTAAAATAATTTTAAAATCTATATAATATTTAATTAATATATTAATTATATATATATAATAATTTATTTATATAATATATTATAATAATTTAATTACGTATACGTATTGCACATATAAATACTCTTACATAATAGGTATTGCACATACAGACCCGGATACATACTATCGGTCGAAGGTATTCCACACGCGCAAAATATAAATACCATCATACAATATATTTTAAATATGTAATTGCATTCCACATTTGAAAACTCTATAAATAAGCATTATGTTAATAGTGTACGAACATAATTTGGTTGATATGTGATATATATATATAAATATAGTTATATACCTATTGTATTTTGAATGTAATTTTAATCATAGTAAAATATATAATTGAAAAAAATGAATATTTAATATAATTTGTATTTAATAAAATAATATAAAATTATATATATATATATATATATCATTCATGTAGGAAATACATTTCTTATTCGAATTATTTGAAATTAAACTTTAATATTAATATATATAAATATTAATATTAATTTAAACTAATAGGGTTAAAAACTAATAGTAATTGTCTTTTTGAAACTAATTATCATGTAATAGGTGTATATATGCATAATACACGTATATATTGTATTTGTATATATATTTGTATACAATATAGTGTATACATTACTATAGTTATGTATACATTATATATATACATGCATATATCCCTTTTGTATGCGTTCACATACATTTCAATACATACTTTCATATTATAATTATAAGTTATATCGTTAAATAATTAATTTAATAATAATAATTAATACAATACAATGACAACTAGAATTTATATAAAACACATATGTATATAAATAGTAAATTTAAAGTTGATTTAATAAGTTAACAATTATTGATATATCAACCTGAATATATCATCAACCTGAGCATTTATATCGCGTGTATTTAGCAGTCGGTATACCGACTATAGGTAATCATTAGTTACTAATTAACTATATAGAATATTACGCGGTGGTCATCGTTAATTAACGAGGGTGGAAAGGGTTTGTTAAAGGGTGGTGAAAATGATTAGCCGCCGTAGCGTCGCCGTCAAATATCTAGCTCTGATTGGTCGAGAGCTGGGCTGGGGGTGGCGGTAGTACTAACACAGGACGTAGCGGCTATCGCTTTAGTGTGCCCCGCATTATACACTTGGTCATCGTCTAGTCGTCTAGTAATCGTTAGTATACTAATACATCATATTTGTTAACCATTATTTATGTAGATATTATATATATATATATATATTAATATTTATAAAATAGTATAGATTACATTTATATATATATATTTTTTAATTTAATATAGTATATACATAATTATATAGATATACCAAAGATATTCCGAATGAAACATTTTGAAGGCATTTTTAAGGCAACATTTTCTTCGCACAATATTTGGATATACTATTGATATTTATATAACGTTAACATTTACTTTAACCCATTAACATAATATCACATTGTATTGTATTAGTGTATAATATAGTGTATGTGATCGTGCACAATGCGCCGCACACACACAACAGTATTAATACTGTAAACAATTAATCAATTGTATTACGTTATAGTCAAATATTATTTTAAATTATGAGTATATTTCTTTATTATATCTAGGGCCGCAGGAACAGGGGGGGTCGTGGGTGTCCGGACCCCCCTGTTATAATCAGGGGGGTCCGGCTATCTTTGGATCCCCCCTGTTCTTGCATCAAGTTGTAACAATAATTTAATACCTTTTAATAATTTGTTAATAATTTAGAGCAAAGTGTATGTTAGTAGATAGTGATTATTAGTAAAATACATATTATAATCTTTTATTTTTAGTCACAATATTATCAATACCCTATAGTTAGAGAGAAGATGTTCTCATTTCATTACATCTAATATCTATTAAACGTACCTAATAAAATGATATGTACATTTATAGATTTATTTATTAATATAATATCTAAAAAAATGTAATTAGTTATACAAAAAAAAAATATAATAATAATATAAATTTGTGGACCCCTATGTAATATACCTTCCTGCGGCCCTAATTATATCGAATATATTTATTATATATAAATATATATATATATATAAATAAATATATAATTATATATATATTCATATAAACTATACAACATAATATTATTATTGAGCATATGCTCACACATAAATAATTATTGTAGACTTAAATAAAAAATAATTTTAAGAATATCTCGCGCATTTTAAAATCACATAGTGCGAAATATGATATACATATGCACGCACACATACACATATATGTGTGTGTATGTGTCTATAGACACATACAAACAAATATATATATATATATAACACGTATCTTGTATATTTTGTATATTATATCTTGATAACATATACAAAAACATTTAATTTATAAAGTAAATGTGTTCGTTAAATACAATAAGTATTCGTGCGCAATACACACACTCACAAACACACACACACACGCACATAGTTATTTACCGGTGCGATTCGTGTATCAATATAACCGCACTATACCAGATAAATACGCTCCTATAGTCGCACCCTGAAGATATCTAAACGCGCGGAGTGTTATGCAATATGATGTTAATTTCTACTGCGATATGCCACTATAATATACAATATACTATATTATACGACGTACTACTATATGTACTACCTCGTCTACGCACTACGCTATAGAACCCCGCAATAAGGACACATGTCCTCGCTTTCATACATTAGTGACACGTGCATTGTATGTCGTGCATATGGCTAGTCTGCATGCACATATTCGTGTATATCGATAGATATATTATAATACATTATATTAATGTATATATATATATATACATTATACATTATACATTATACATTATATACAAATACATTATATACTATATAAATATAGTACACACACCCACTAAGGTATTAATATGTATTTTAATAGTTGTTTTTTATATAAAGATATAATTTCTTTACATCGATACCCCTATCATATTGACGTGCTTTAGCTATATATTATACTATAGTATACATATATATATACATATATATATATATATATATATATATATATATATATATTGTATATATTCTATATATTGTATATATATATATATATATATATATACTATATAGTTATAACTATGAATTACTATAATATACTAATACCTATCTACCTATCATGCTCCGTACAGTTGCGCAGCCTCTCTCCCGTGTACATCGTTCCTACAGATCAACATGTCTGATTGTAACACAGTTAAGAGAGAACACAGTTAGTTATTACTGTTAGAATACAGTTAGTTATTACTGTTAGAATACAGTTAGATATTAGTAATAAATTAGTACTATTAGAATACACGTACCTAGGGGAAAGTAACCTAATACGGACACTTTAATAATAAATGGTCTTAACATTTTATGATTCATTATTCGTATTCAAAAATTACAGTATATTAATATTTGATGATTATAATATTTTAATTCCATAGATAACGGGGACCCCGTCGGGGGTGTCCGTATTATGAACCCATGATCGAATACGGACACACTGTATTATACACACCCCATATACAACTATATTAACTATATATTGTTGATGAATCAATCAGACAAATTACAATTACATTATTTATAATTAATTTGATGAACTATTTACTCTAATTTAATTAGTTAATAATTTATTTATTTTTATTATTTTTTTAATTAATAATACAATTTAAGTATCTACATAATCACATTTTTAGATTTAACTTTATTGATGGTATTAATATTAAAACGCACGCGATTTTTATGAAAAGCAGAATAGTCATTCGCTGCTAGCTGGTTGGTTATAAGGTGTCAGACGGACAGTAAGAGTGATCATTGGATAACATTTTTTTTTGATCAGTGATTCTAAGGTAAAGGAAGATGTTTTAAGACACATGCAAAAAAAATTATTCAATTTGAGATCATATTGACGACGCGACAGACCGTTAAAAATTAGTACAAAATTACATTGAAAAGTATTATAGAAAAATACATTATAACACAAAATATATGAAAATGGTTGATACAACTTAATTCTTTAAAAAAAATTATCACTAGCTCTCATTATAGTATATATGATATCTGTTTTCTAAAAAATATCATAACAAGTGAAAAAAAAATGTTGGTTTATTTTTTATACCTTTTTGAAAAAATCTTGATTTTTCACAAAAAATATAGTAAAAGTGGTATAAATATTATATTTTTATAAATTAAATATTTTTTTTTTAATTTGACCTTTTAGATTATATAGACATATAAATAAATTGTAAAAAAAAAAAAATTCGTTAATATATTATAATTTTTAAAAAAATCCTAGAAATTTCGTTTATTTCATTTCATTTATAGGAAAAAAATTAAACACTTTAACTTTTTTTATTTTCCATAAATATCACATTTAATCTATGTGCTATTAAAATTTCATAATACAAAAAAAATTATTAGTAGGCTAAAATTCACTTTTTAGTAATTTTTAAAATTTCCCATGTTAAATTTCTTATTCTCTATGTTAAACTTCTAGGAATTATCGCGAGCCCTAGGATGGTCAAAAATTAATAAAAATTGTTTTGACTTATTTTTATATATTATTTTATAAGTTCCAAGTTAACGAGTATTGGAGGACCCATATTCAGCTGAATGATCACTCTTAACGGACATTGTCCAGTATTACATCTAGAGTGTCATATTAGCGACTTATATGACCTCTAAATATATGCTTATAACTTAATGAATATTTGATAACAAATATAGAAATTATATATATAATTTTAGAATGTTTTATTTTTAATAATATTTTATATCGATACATTTGTATATTCTTAAGAAGGTTTTAAGTTAAAATTTTTTTTCATAAATTTAAAAACATAATAAAAAAAGCAGCTTATTTGATATTTCAGCAATATTTTGAATAATTTAAAAATAAAAAAATACTTTTTTTAGACTATTTATATATTTATGAATATTTTATTCATTAAAATTGTTGTTGTATGATTTATGGTTTATGAGATACCGAGTGGGGCCGTATTCGGGAACTGTCCGTTTTCGGTTACTTTCCCCTATATCTCTAATAATTTATAAATGTTAATTTATCATTATAATAATAATTAAACGGTAAATGACTTACCTCTAAATCACTAAATTACTGATTAAAACTTAACTAATTATTATCATTACAACTTATTATTAACTATTTATTATTGGATAAATTTTAACTTTTAATTATGAACAAATATTAATTAATTCTAACTATTAATTAATTCTAACTATTAATTATTAAATATTTAATAACTTTTAACTAGGTTAACCCATTTATATAAATGTAACTTATTATTAATTATTTCACATATATTAACCACAATCTAATAACAATCAACTATAATATAATTATTAGGGGAGAGTGCTCTAATATCGACATTCACGTAATATCAACACCCTAGAGATCTCCTGAAATATAAATCCGATCAAAAATAATTAATGTAAAAAATGTTAATCAATATAATTCTAATTTAAGAATAATTTTTTTAATTATAAACAAAAAACTGATTTTTTCGTTACAACTTAAACAACTAAATTTATAAAATTAAAAATGTAGATAAATATTTAAAATAAATCGTATATATCTAATTATATTTTACAATGTTCTGAAAATATTTTGTATTTATATAATTTGTTTACAAAGTTATACATTTTTATCTAAGCAACATACATTTTCACCCTAATTGGACATAATATCGACACCCTATTATCTCAAAGTTAAACAATCTAAATTAAATTTAAAAATAACTATCATGTGTATATACCTACTTAATATTTATAAATAAAATGTGGAAATATTTAATGGAGAAATAATAAAGTTATGGTGATTTATTATTAGGGTGTCGGTACTCTCCCCTACCTCATAACTGATAACTCTTATTTACTAATATATTTACACATACAATAATAATGCATAATTTATATCAAATTATTAACGTGTATAAATGTAACCATAAGTTTATATAGCCGTATTATTAGTATACTATAGCATATACTTGAGTATTTAGTAAAATATATATAAAAATGTTTAGTAAAATGTATATAAAAATGTAATATATTTTGTAATACATAAAATAGTGTTAGTCTTGAGATTATATTAGAATTAATACCAGATATATAATTATATAGATAGGTATTTATTAATAATAACACCTATGCATTTTAATGAAATATCCGAAATGATCCACTATTTTGAGATAGGACATATTTGAAACTTCGATTTAACATCATTAAACATTATTTTTGTAGTTATATCTGCAATTATAGTTTGAATTATATATTTTTGTATAAGATAATATTTGTACAATATTTTTTTTCGATTTTCTAGGAAATATTGGAAAAATACAAAATATTTTAATTGTAATTAAAAAAATATTATTTATAATAAAATATAAACATAAATATATATATATATATATACATAAGTATATAAGTGTACCTTAAAATGAAATTAATAAAAAAATAATAATGTATAGTATATCATATGGTTATTTATTCACTATTTTAATGTAAAAATTGATACATTTTATATTTGATAAAAAAAAAATTAACAAATTATTACACATTTTTTTTTTAAATCGAAATCTGTATTAATAATAAGATTTTTTTAAAGAATTTAAATCATTAGAATTTTTTTAAAATATATTTTACTTTTTGTCTTATTTTTTTATAAATTTTAAATTATTAGTTTGTTCTATCATTTTTTTTCTTTTGTAAATTTTTAAAAACCAAGATATAAATTATAATAAAGAATTTAAAGAGCTTTGTAAAAATATAAATTATATTAATTTTAGATAACAAAATTATCATTAAAAAAAAATCACAACTTTCCCCATATTGGTCAGAAATACTGATAATTATGTTATTTCTATACATATTTAGATAGCTATATTTATAATAAATATATTCTGTTAATTTCTATATACAATATTCATTATTGAATGAGTTATGTTATAATATGTATTATAAATAAATTAATACATTCATAATTTCTAACTACAAAATTTAACATTTTTACCAATTTTTTTTGCACAATTGTGGTCATAACTTTTTTTTTAATAAAAATTAAAAAAAACTAAGATATAACTTCTATTATAGAATTTGATAAGCATTTTAACTATACAAATTTTATTATAATAGCATAAATATATAAAATATCATTTTAGTACCAATATCCCATATTCTAATATCTTTATAGTTATTATTTATATCATTAAGATTAGCCGATTATATCCATATATGTTGTTATTTGTAATTTAGTAAATGGTTTGGGGTTATATAAAAAGGTGTATTATTGCGAAGGTTCGTGGTTAAAAAGTATAATAAAAATGAATACAAATTTGAAAAGTAATTATTTATAATCCAATTGTCACGGTTAATAATGTAATTGTCACGTGATTTCAATATAGGTAATAGCGTTACTTTTTCTATAGACAAATATTTATAGGTATTTATAAAAGCTCTGTCGCATGGCGAATACTACATATAAAAAAAATAATAATTATACCATTGTGACAGAAATACTCCAAACATTAAATGATAGCAGGTTCACCAATTTTCAAAAAAAAATTACAGAGCTTAACCGTCTTAGTGTCCATATCAAGACATCTAGAGTGTCCGTATATGGGAGTTAGGATATGACCTATATGACCTCTAGATATATGCTTATAACTTAATAAATATTTGATAAAAAATATATAATTTTAGAATGCTTTATTTTTTAATATAGTGTTATATTTTATATCGATACATTTGTACATTATTGAGAAGATTTAAATTGATTTTTTTTATAAATATAAAAACGTAATACAAAAATCATTTTATTATGTGGATATATCAGCAATATTTTGAATACTTAAAAAATAAAAAATACTTTTTTAGACTATTTATATAATTATGAATATTTTATTCATTAAATATATTTTTGCAGGATTTATGGTTGAGATACCGAGAGTATCAGTATTCGGCCACTGTCCATATTCGCTTATTTTCCCCTATATGTGATCTGTTGCTCTCTTTACTCTAGTGATCAATGGTTGTAAAAGTGTTATTGTGACACGGATGAATGCACGCCATTATATTACTGACAATGTATATCATCAACGTAGAAAATCACTAACTTCATTATATTTACTAATTGCATAACTCATTAATTAATTAATATTTATTGTTATTTTGTATTGTTATTATACTGAAGTCCTTTCAGTAACTTAAATGACTTTTTCACTTATAATCATATATATATAATATCCCTTTAATGTTAATCATCCTTAGTTTTAAGGATAGTTGATCATTTATATAGTTATTTATGATAACTTAAAATATTAATTTGAGACCTATTTTAATGTTAATGATCCGGACGAGGCATGAAACCGCGTCCTAATCCCATTCTGAGCCACAATGACAATATTACATTTATTATATACAAATATATACGTATATATATATATACCTCTATCCACAGGTGCTCAAAGTATTTCAATAATTGAAAAATATGTGGATGGTGACTTGCCGGTGTCGTGTAATATGACGAATATACAGGAATACTTTAATAAACTCCATGTGGTAATATCGGAAATAAACCAACACATCGTACGATGGAGGCGTCTGCAGCTAACTTTTCTCTCCATAGAACATATAGGCGAAATGTTCGCGCGAAAAATTTCTAAACTCGAGAAATCTCGCAGTATGGTGAAAGTGTCTATGGTGTACGTGGTGGTACGTGGTATGAAACGGGTGTTGGAGGTGGCCGGCGTGAGCGTCACAAAATCGATTTACGCCGAAATCTTGCAGTTCTCCAAACGCGTTGTGGGAATCGCGTTCCCCTCGCATAACGTTAATATGTCATGGTAACGCTACACGCGATACCTTAAACCCCCGAGTGAAGACTTCATGTGATATCAATATTGTAAACAAATATTACAAACAATATATATTTATTATTTATTTTTTTATTTGTATTTAATCGAACAACTATTTAGACGCCTAAATAAATTATAAATGATCTCACAAAAGTATATATATATATAATAATATCAGAATTTAGTAATGTCCATGGTAAACGAAGAAGCTTATCTAGTACCTTATAACTAATAACTATTATTTACTAATAGATACACATACAATAATAATGCATAATTTATATCAATTATTAATGTGTATATATGTAACTAAGGCCGCCGGAACGATTGTTTCCCAGATTGTTTCCCAGGGTGAAGAAGTTAAGAAATACGTATAATTTATTAACTAAATACTAGCTTGTCATTATTGTAAAATATATCTTGTAACATATAATAGGGTGCACATTTAGATTTATTTTAAATGTTAGAACATCTAATTATAATTATACTAAGTTAATTAATAAAAGATGAATCTTATAATGAATATAGGAAATCTAGCTGGAATATTTTAAAGAAATATGTATGTTATAACAAGAATAAATCCCAAAATAGTGTATATATTTATATACAGTATATATATGTATACTTATAAAATGTCTTCTAAAATTATTTCTTTGGTAAAATTCTTTTATCAATTTATTAAGTATATGATATTTGTTATAGATGATTTGAAATACAGAACTAGTATGTATGTTTATGTATAATAATAGTATTATAATAATTAGTATTATTATAATATTAATACGTTTATTTAGACACTTAAATAATAGTAATACAACAATAATTTAGTGTGCTCCTATGTTATATTAATGATATAAAAAATACACGCATGTGCATGCATGATTGCTATTATCTGTTTATAAATCTTAATTCAGATGTTTAAATAAGATATATAATATATTGGTTAATATATTTATTAATTATAATAATATGGGAAATAAATAATAATATCAAATTAATATAAAAATTATATTTATTAAAATGATATATATATATTATATAATTAGATTTTTATTTGCATCTTTTTTGATTAATTAAAAAGTTTTCTATACACTTCATGATTTTCCCTGGATCCGTATTTAGATTCGCCATAAGTACGTCTATATATTTTAAGTAAAAGATAATATGAAATCGTGACATTCTTCAAATAAATTATAACTTTACAATAGAATTTTATTTTAGACATAATAATATTAATTGCGTAGATATTATATCTTATCTCCTAAAATATTATATAATACTATATATTTATTTCTATGTGCATATTTAAAAAAAATACTATTTATTGTTTAAATAACAATATATATATATATATAATGAAATTTACATTTCATTTCATTTTTAACATATATATGTTATATAATCTTTTTCTAGATTTAACAATGTGTGTGGTCATGCGATGATTAGTTATAACAATACATGGTTATGTTATATGTCACACTTAATTTATAAATAGGTTATAGTGTTATAGATTAAAATGTTATAGATCGACAAATATTATTATAACCTCACCTCACATGAAACACGACAACCATTCCTACGCGCAATATAATACTAATTATATTTTGAAAAGTATGGTTAACTTTGCCCCATTACATTTTATACAAACCTAATATAATATTCTTGACCTTGAGATTAGAGAAACATATATTATTCCGTTGGCCAGCCTTGGATACATGGCTCCATACCTCTTTTGTAGCCAGTGAAACCATAATCTCAGATACACTTTCGCCAAGAGTGTGTCCATATACTTTTAGCGTTAGGTATTTGGTCTAGAATATAAAAAAGTGTTTTATATATTAATTTTATATTATGATTATATATATATATATATACATATTTATAAAAAAAAATGTTGTATTATGTAAAGAAAAAAATAAGATCTTATTATTGATAATTAAAATACAAATTATTATATACATTTTCTAATGACATTAACATACACATATTATTAAATTGTCAGATCAATTTCTAAAAAGTATATAAAGTAATATATAATTATTATTAAATTGTATATGCAATAATTAAAATATTCTGTTATAATGGCAGATAAACTAAATAAAAAGAATCAATTAATAGTAGCTAATATAATAGAAAAAGTTACCCTAGACATTAAACATATAATTGAAAATGCTGTATCTGAGGCTCTTGTAGCAGTCAGAGCTGAGGTTGATTCTCTCAAAACTAAAATTGATTCCTTAGAAAATAGCCTTATTGATGCCAGTATTAGATCTGATGATATTGATCAGTATTCTAGGAGAGACAACTTAAAATTGCTGGTCTTATAGTTGAAAAAAACGTATCATATACTGATGCTATAATAGAATTTGGATCCCAACGGGGAGTTCATATTGTACATGAAGACATTAGTATAGCGCATAAGTTACCTACCATGAGTAAGTTATCAAGCACGTTAGTACGCTTTAATAGACGTTCAGTGCGTAATGATCTCTACCTAGCACGAAAAAAGATAAAAGATACATTACATTATAAATTCTATATTAATGAAGATCTAACTCACAGAAGAAGTAATTTATTACATTCCTTAAAACGTGATGAGTTAACCAATAGTTCATGGTCTTATAATGGATTTATATGGTGTACGCTAAAGGATAATGATGATGTCATTTTGACAATAAAATCACCTTACGATCTTATCAAACACTATAAATATGATATCAATAAATCAAACTATTTTTCCCTGTTGATAAATGTTGACTATTTATTATTATATTTTTAAACTTAACAATAGTATTTTATACAAAAAAAATCAGTTTATGTTTTTTTTTTTTAATTTTAATTTTCCTTGCTCATTATAAATATATATATATATATATACTCATTTACTTATTTTATTCTATATAAAACCTTCATATATGCTTTTAATTTTACAATTTTATACCTCTTTATAATCATTTTTATCTTACATTTCTATTCATATTTATTTTATACATTTTATTTACTTTTTACAACTGACCATAATTGATAATCAATTTCATAATGATCCAACTCATTGCAATGATCCAGAGAATCTTAATTATAATTTTGACCATGTTTCTCCTTATATGTAAATGAATGAACTTAATAAATTAAAATATAACTTAAATACGTTATCAGTACTACAATTAAATGGTATTTAAATGATCTCTATTTTAATTAAGAGTTCATTTTCTACAAATAAAATTGTCATTTTATCTCTTAGTAACCTTTACATTGATACAATTACTATAGAAATTAAACTTGATACTAGAAATATTATAATCAGTTCAATTTATAGATCTCCCTCATTGGAAAAAGATTCTTTTGTTTATCTAAATAATGTTATTGAAAAATTAAATTTATAATGGTAAACATATATTTCTCTTTAATATAGACATACTTAAAGTCAATACTATTACAGATTCTTTTTTAAACACATTACAATTACAAAACCTATTTAAGTCTATAATTCAACCAACACGTATCAGTGATAATAGCTCTACATTGATTGACAATATTTTTTTAAAATGGACATTTTTCTTATATTTCATCTGTTATTTTACAATATTTACTGATCACTTGCCAATTTTTATCTTAATGAAATTAAATAAAACACGTTTCAAATGTAGACATAATGTTCCAATTATAACGCACAATATAAATAACACTAACAATGTTAATAAATTAATGAAAAAACTTAATGAGACAAACTGGACATTTATAAAATCTGAAGATATTAATATTTCTCATGACCTTTTTATTACACATTTTATTAAAATTTATGATAAAACATGCCTTAAAAAACATAAATCTTATAATATTTTTCGCAAAAAAGATATTCCTTAGTTTACAAAAAGTTTAAAGAAAGCATTTAAAAAAAACAAAAGTTATATATAAAATATATAAATAATAGAAATGATAATAATTTTAGGATATATAAAAAATATAAAAATGATCTAACGAATATTATAAGAAAGTGTAAAAAGGATTTTTATACTAAATCTTTGGATAACAGTAAATCCATTAAAACTAAATGGTCAATTTTAAATTCATTGATAAATCCTATACAAAAAATCATACAAAAATATCAGTACTTGATATACATGGAAAGGAAATAAAAGATGAAACAATAGAAAATAAATTTAATGAACACTTTATACAAGTCGGTAGTAAACTAGCAAAGAATATTTGTTCACCTAATACATCGTTCAACGACTACATTATAAATAGTAATTATTATTCATTATTTTTATCTCCTATCGCAAGTAGTGAGGTCATTAAAACTATTGATAATTTTTCTCCAAAAACATTGATATATCTATGAAACTCATAAAATTAATTTCATCCACTATAGCTGAACACTAACCTTTAACATATATTTTTAATCTTTCTTTTTCAACAGTCACTTTACTAAATTTGTTTAAAAAATCCAAAGTTATTCCCATCTATAAATCAGGTAATAAAAATGACTTTAATAATTATAGACCCATATGTTTGAATATTCAATTCTCTAAAATCTTAGAAAAATTGTTTTTTTCAAGATTACTTTCTTTCTGTGATTTTCATAACATAATTAGTAGTTCACAATTTGGGTTTCGGAAAGGTCTCAGTACCCTCCATGCTATAGAAACCCTTCAAAAAGCTATTATTGATTCTCTGATCGTCAATAAATACTGTGTTGGCCTATTCATTGACTTAAAAAAGCATTTGACACAGTCGACCATGAAATACTCCTAAAAAAGCTTGAATTTTACGGTATAAGATGATTACCTCTATCATGGTTATCATCATATCTTAAAGACATAAGTCAATTTACTAATACTACTAATATAGATATCGGTGTCCCCCAAGGATCTATTCTTGGGCCGCTTCTTTTTCTTTTATTTATTAATGACATGCCGACCTGCTCTATTAACAATATTTTTATACTATTTGCTGATGACACCAATATTATAATTAGTGATTGTTCAAATAACAAACTAAAAGTTAAATTACAGTTGACAATTAATGATATAATGTTATGGGTAATATCAAATAAGTTGACAATTAACATTGATAAAACTCACTGCATGTCATTTAGAAATGATATAGAATTTGAAATAGAAATTGAAAATTAGCTTCTAGTTCAAGTATCTGAAACAAAGTTCCTTGGACTAATCATTGATAATTCATTGAACTGGAAATCTCATTTTCAATTTCTAAAGAATAAATTATTAAAAATATATTGGATTATAAAAAATGTATCATTCATGTATCACTTTTTTATCCCCATTTAATTTATTGTTTAGAAATTTGGGGGAATACATATAAATCTAATATAGACTGTATTCATGTTATACAAAACAAATATTAAAATTATTTTTTTCTAAACCTATAGATTTTAGTTCAAAAAAATGATTTATTGATCATAAGTTATTAAATATCTTTGATTTGTGTAAATATAAAACACTAATATTTATACATAGAATATATTATAAAACTTGTAGTCCAAGTATTTATAAATATTATAAAAGAATAACTAAAAAAAAATTAATACAAGAAGTAATTTTGATTTCATTCAACCTTATAATAAATATAACTATATGAATAATCCTTTAGTGTCATATGGACCAAGACTATGTAATGATTTACATATTGATAAAAGAAAATTATTATCTATTTCCCTTTTCAGTAATAATATTTTTAATTATTTTTTAACCTTGTGATTTTTTTGATCTACTATTATTTTTCTACTTCAAATTATATTTTAAAATTTTTAATAAGTTTAATATTTTTAATACATTTAATCTTTACTCAGACTTTTACATTAATTTCTCCTATTTATCCATATTTTATACTATAACTACTCTTCGACTTATGAAAACTATCTAAATATTAGTTACTTTGTGTAGATAATTTACAATTTTATTTTTGAATATTTGCCAATATACATATATATATATTATTCTTTATATTAAATTTTCATATTTTTCTCTCTTTTCTTAATGTTTATTTTGTTTATTTTTATATATTACATGATGATTTTTGATAATTTTGTCAAGTCCTTCACAAGTACAATTATTTGATCTTATTCATAATTAGATTTAGTGTAAACAGGAAGTCAACTTAGATATAACTTTATGTTATATATAGTTTATTCTTTTTTCAGGAATTTATTATTCCAATTATAACTGTACTTTTAGGACTTGTCAAAATGATAAAGGGTAATTGTCTCGATAAGCTCTGCTTCTATAATTACCCGGTTGTTAAAACCAAATTTGATAATAATAATAATAATATATATATTAATTATGTAAATTATTTATAGTATTATCCATACGCTTATTTAATGATTTTAATAACATAATTAATTGAATTTGAAGATTTATATAAATCAAAATTCAAAGATGTTTATCGAGAAATTTTTGATAATTTTTATAAATGTAAAAATAATAATTATTTTATATACTATAAACTAACATATTCGTTTTTAGTTTCTTCTGTTAATAGCGATTTATCAAAAGTAACTAATTCCATCAAGGTGTTACTACAACAAAATATTCTGGACTCGGTATCTTCATAGGTATGTTTAATAAGACGTATCTCCTGCTTTAGCTCATCGATTTGTCTCGTAAAGTTCATTGCTGGAATATTAATTAGATCATTATTAGTATCCTTAACACATACATTCTGTTTACTTACTTAGTTTATTAATTTTCTGTTCAAAGAATAAAGCTAATTCTTGAATTGTTATAACTAAAAGAATATAAAAAAAACAAGATAAATGTAATCAAATATATAGGATAAAATAACTAATTGTTGATTTTACTATAATATATATTTATATAAATTGGGATATATATGATATATTCATCTCTTGTTCCGACTAGGCTATATATATAGATATATATATTATATATATATATATACTTAATTAGTATAAATTAAAAATTAAATTAAGTATAAAATGGACTATATAATATACCATTCTCAGCAGATTTTACTTCCTCTTCATCGGGATACGATAGAGTAGGATGTGGAGGTGACATTGAGGTTGATGGTATATGCGATGTATTAGTTACGTCGTATTTTCGTTTTAAATTAGGTGTGTCGGTGTCTAAAGATAAATAAAATTATAAATTTAATTTAATTTGTATAAATTATTATAAATGATTTTGTGCAAAATATGCATGTATAAATAATGATTAAGACAACATATTATAGTTACAATATTAATTTATATTAATATGTAAATATATATATATATATATATATATATATATATATATATAACTTATATATAAATAATAAAATAAAGAGAAATTTTCATAAATATAATTAGAAATATCATAATATAATATTAATCTATATTTTGTACTATTTTGTATGTCTATTTATAAATATATTACAAAAAACTGGTGCAATCAATGCATAGATTTCCTTTAATAAATTCAATCAATATTGATATATCACCAATAATTGTTTTTTTATAAAATTAAAAAAAAATATTAAAATACATAATAACTTAAGATATAAAATGGTATTCAGAATTATATATATAACCTGTTGCATTTTGTGTCTCTATTTTTCGTAGTTTCCTATTACATTCTTCAACAGTTTCTATCGATGTAAGTATTTAATATATAACAGCATGAATAAAAAATTTTGTTTAGTTAATTCAAACTAACCATATTTACTTATTATCGTACATGGATACTTTGTCCAATTACTTTTATCTGGTAATGTCCAATCTTTGCTTCGTGAATTGGCATCTCTGGCAGGCCAATAACAGCTGTCATCTCCTATCATCCACATATTTGGTATGGTAGCATACGTGTTTTCATCTTCAAATTTGATAAGGTAATATTCTTTCTCTCTTTTTAATATATAATTATTAGAATTTTTAAACAATCAGAATAATATATACAATAAATATATATATATATATATATATATATACTTTATATATTTATATCACATTACCTATGTATTAATTATGCATATCTTACAGCCGCTTGTGGCTCATCAGAAAATTAATATAAATAGATATATACTTTATATATTTAGGGGAGAGAACGGAGTAGTGGCTGATAATTGATATGCCTCGGCATACTTCTGATATATCGATCAATATTGAACTTTAAGATTTAGAATACTGTGATTTCACTTTTATATATTGAATATACTGAATATTATTAAATATTTATTAGGCATTAATAAAGGCATACAAAAGCATTAAAATAAGGCAATTCCGGGGTAATGGCCGATAGTATCAGAATATACAATAGGTGTCTCGTAATTATTTCGATTTATATTTTTTTAATTATATAATATTAATTAATTATATTTATGATGCATACGCACCTTATTTGATTCAATGATTTAATTATATACAGACACACTCACACACATAAATAAGTATAAATATATATAATCATGTTTTTGTTCAAATTTGACAAAATATGATTATGTAATAAATTAGAGTAATTAATTAATTATTAAAAAAAAAAGTTACTTTATATTATAGACGTTTTGATCATATACATATTGTATATAGAACTATGTACTTTTTATCCTATTTAGCACCATTTAAGCATTAATTAAAATGGCCACTACTACCTCCTCGGCCACTACCTCATTCCGTCCCCTATATCAAATTACCTATTTATTAATTATGCATATCTTACAGCGGCTTGTGGCTCATCAGCAAATTAATATAAATAGTATAAATTTAATAAATATATTTAGCAACCTAAACTAATATATACTATAACTTATATAGTATAATGATAAAGTTATGATATTATAAACATAATAAATGTTTTTCGTAAACTAATCTAAACTATAGTTATAAACTACACTATATATATATTGTTATTTTTATTTGGTGGAGTCCTTTCATTCCATCCAGGAACTTAGATGAATTTATAACAATATATAGCTCTAATGTCCCTTCGAATCCGCTCTCATGTTAAGGTATCTATGGTTTTACACAATTATATAAGATCACTTCTAAATAATATTTTAAGACCCATTTTATAAAATTAATTAATGGTCGGACGAGGCTCGAACCCGTCTCCTACTGCTTGTGTGTCTGACGCCTTAGCCACTGAGCTACACAGGCAGTTATATATATATATATATATATATATATATATATATATATACTATAACTTATATATTATAATGGAGAAGTGATAAACAACATAGTTTATTTCGTAAATTTATAAATATACAATGATTAATTAATGATTTTTTCTTCTACTTTTTTTATTTTATTTCCTATATTTGATTTATAGACACCAATATCTGAAAAATCAAAATTTAAATTAAAAAAAAAAATAACCTTCGATTGCTTATAAATTTTTAAATATATGGTATGGTATGGTATAGTATCAGATTCGGGTAAACCCCAGGGAAGATAAAGAAATAACATTGGCGGATTATCTAGTTAAAATAAAATAAAACTATATGAAAAAAAACTAATAAAATAAGAAACTAAGCAGATTAAGAACTAAAAGACTTGGAAATTAAAAGCAATGTCCTAGATTAAAATATGTTATTGTGTACAATTTATGATAAATATATTTTTCTAATATATAAAAACTAAAATAATTATGAAAATAAAAGACCAATAATATTGAAGAAATGTAGATAAAAAAAGAACGGAAAGTAACCGAATACGGACAGTGACCGAATACAGATACTCTCGGTATCTCAAAAACCATAAATCCGACAAATAATGTTAAATGAATAAAATATTCATAAATATATAAATAGTTTAAAAAAGTATTTTTTATTTTATAATTATACAAAATATTGCTTATAAATCCAATAAACTGTTTTTTTATTACATTTTTAAATTTATGAAAACATTTTTTAACTTAAAACCTTCTCAAGAATATACAAATGTATCGATAAAATATAACACTATATTATTAAAAAATAAAGCATTCTAAAAATTATATATATAATTTCTACATTTGTTATCAAATATTCATTAAGTTATAAGTATATATCTAGAGGTCATATAATTCCCTAATATGGACAATTTAGATGTCTTAATACGGACACCCCATAACTAATCAGGGCGCAGTGTATGAACTATTCTGATTTTTATAAAAATCGCGTGCGTTATAATATTATTACCACCAATAAAGCTAAATCTAAAATTTGTATTATTTAGATACTTAAATTATATTATTAAAAAAATAATAAAAATAAATAAATGATTAACTAATTAAATTAAAATAAATTATTCATAAAATTAATTATAAATAATGTAATTGTAATTTGTCTGATTTATTCATCAATAATATATAGTTTATCAATTGGTATATAGGGTATCTGTATTATAACAAAGGGTGTCGGACATGGGTACCAAATACGGACACCGTCGTTATCTATGGAATTAAAAGATTAACTAAAATTGTAAAATCACAATAATATCTATAATCATAAAATATTAATATATTGTAATTTTTGAATACAAATAATGAGTCATAAAATGTTAAGACCATTTATTTTTAGTGTCTGTATTAGGTTATTTTCTCCTATAGGAGTAATAAGTATACTTATATATTATTGTTTCTAAAAATTACATAATTACTGTCGATAAAATATATAAAAATGATTATAATCATTAATTAATAATTATTAATGGTATAATTATAAAATAAGATAATACAACAATAGGTAAACTATTATGAAATATGAATTATAATAGAAATTAAAAATAAATAGTATACTATAGTATATAGTATACTATATATAGTAGGTATATATCTCGATATATTTCGATAGTTAAATTATCTTTATAATTAAATCACATTTTATACATACATATACGCGCGCGCACACATACGCACACACACACACACGAACACATACACATATATATATATATATATATATATATATATATATGTATATATATAAAATAATATATCAATAATAATTATTCATAACTATAATATAACTCGTTCTTAACGTTGCAGATACATTAGTATCTATTACTATAGTACTATTATATATATATATATATATATATATATATATTTCACTGTATACAGTATACAGTATACACATATATCATATATGATATATGTGATATACCACATATACACTACTACAATTATACATTCAATTAATGTTATCTTTGCAGTTACGAAGTTATGTAATAGCATCGAATAATGATAATATATGTATATAGGTAATATATATATATATATATATATATATATATAACTTATATATAAATAATAAAATAAAGAGAAATTTTCATAAATATAATTAGAAATATCATAATATAATATTAATCTATATTTTGTACTATTTTGTATGTCTATTTATAAATATATTACAAAAAACTGGTGCAATCAATGCATAGATTTCCTTTAATAAATTCAATCAATATTGATATATCACCAATAATTGTTTTTTTATAAAATTAAAAAAAAATATTAAAATACATAATAACTTAAGATATAAAATGGTATTCAGAATTATATATATAACCTGTTGCATTTTGTGTCTCTATTTTTCGTAGTTTCCTATTACATTCTTCAACAGTTTCTATCGATGTAAGTATTTAATATATAACAGCATGAATAAAAAATTTTGTTTAGTTAATTCAAACTAACCATATTTACTTATTATCGTACATGGATACTTTGTCCAATTACTTTTATCTGGTAATGTCCAATCTTTGCTTCGTGAATTGGCATCTCTGGCAGGCCAATAACAGCTGTCATCTCCTATCATCCACATATTTGGTATGGTAGCATACGTGTTTTCATCTTCAAATTTGATAAGGTAATATTCTTTCTCTCTTTTTAATATATAATTATTAGAATTTTTAAACAATCAGAATAATATATACAATAAATATATATATATATATATATATATATACTTTATATATTTATATCACATTACCTATGTATTAATTATGCATATCTTACAGCCGCTTGTGGCTCATCAGAAAATTAATATAAATAGATATATACTTTATATATTTAGGGGAGAGAACGGAGTAGTGGCTGATAATTGATATGCCTCGGCATACTTCTGATATATCGATCAATATTGAACTTTAAGATTTAGAATACTGTGATTTCACTTTTATATATTGAATATACTGAATATTATTAAATATTTATTAGGCATTAATAAAGGCATACAAAAGCATTAAAATAAGGCAATTCCGGGGTAATGGCCGATAGTATCAGAATATACAATAGGTGTCTCGTAATTATTTCGATTTATATTTTTTTAATTATATAATATTAATTAATTATATTTATGATGCATACGCACCTTATTTGATTCAATGATTTAATTATATACAGACACACTCACACACATAAATAAGTATAAATATATATAATCATGTTTTTGTTCAAATTTGACAAAATATGATTATGTAATAAATTAGAGTAATTAATTAATTATTAAAAAAAAAAGTTACTTTATATTATAGACGTTTTGATCATATACATATTGTATATAGAACTATGTACTTTTTATCCTATTTAGCACCATTTAAGCATTAATTAAAATGGCCACTACTACCTCCTCGGCCACTACCTCATTCCGTCCCCTATATCAAATTACCTATTTATTAATTATGCATATCTTACAGCGGCTTGTGGCTCATCAGCAAATTAATATAAATAGTATAAATTTAATAAATATATTTAGCAACCTAAACTAATATATACTATAACTTATATAGTATAATGATAAAGTTATGATATTATAAACATAATAAATGTTTTTCGTAAACTAATCTAAACTATAGTTATAAACTACACTATATATATATTGTTATTTTTATTTGGTGGAGTCCTTTCATTCCATCCAGGAACTTAGATGAATTTATAACAATATATAGCTCTAATGTCCCTTCGAATCCGCTCTCATGTTAAGGTATCTATGGTTTTACACAATTATATAAGATCACTTCTAAATAATATTTTAAGACCCATTTTATAAAATTAATTAATGGTCGGACGAGGCTCGAACCCGTCTCCTACTGCTTGTGTGTCTGACGCCTTAGCCACTGAGCTACACAGGCAGTTATATATATATATATATATATATATATATATATATATATATATATACTATAACTTATATATTATAATGGAGAAGTGATAAACAACATAGTTTATTTCGTAAATTTATAAATATACAATGATTAATTAATGATTTTTTCTTCTACTTTTTTTATTTTATTTCCTATATTTGATTTATAGACACCAATATCTGAAAAATCAAAATTTAAATTAAAAAAAAAAATAACCTTCGATTGCTTATAAATTTTTAAATATATGGTATGGTATGGTATAGTATCAGATTCGGGTAAACCCCAGGGAAGATAAAGAAATAACATTGGCGGATTATCTAGTTAAAATAAAATAAAACTATATGAAAAAAAACTAATAAAATAAGAAACTAAGCAGATTAAGAACTAAAAGACTTGGAAATTAAAAGCAATGTCCTAGATTAAAATATGTTATTGTGTACAATTTATGATAAATATATTTTTCTAATATATAAAAACTAAAATAATTATGAAAATAAAAGACCAATAATATTGAAGAAATGTAGATAAAAAAAGAACGGAAAGTAACCGAATACGGACAGTGACCGAATACAGATACTCTCGGTATCTCAAAAACCATAAATCCGACAAATAATGTTAAATGAATAAAATATTCATAAATATATAAATAGTTTAAAAAAGTATTTTTTATTTTATAATTATACAAAATATTGCTTATAAATCCAATAAACTGTTTTTTTATTACATTTTTAAATTTATGAAAACATTTTTTAACTTAAAACCTTCTCAAGAATATACAAATGTATCGATAAAATATAACACTATATTATTAAAAAATAAAGCATTCTAAAAATTATATATATAATTTCTACATTTGTTATCAAATATTCATTAAGTTATAAGTATATATCTAGAGGTCATATAATTCCCTAATATGGACAATTTAGATGTCTTAATACGGACACCCCATAACTAATCAGGGCGCAGTGTATGAACTATTCTGATTTTTATAAAAATCGCGTGCGTTATAATATTATTACCACCAATAAAGCTAAATCTAAAATTTGTATTATTTAGATACTTAAATTATATTATTAAAAAAATAATAAAAATAAATAAATGATTAACTAATTAAATTAAAATAAATTATTCATAAAATTAATTATAAATAATGTAATTGTAATTTGTCTGATTTATTCATCAATAATATATAGTTTATCAATTGGTATATAGGGTATCTGTATTATAACAAAGGGTGTCGGACATGGGTACCAAATACGGACACCGTCGTTATCTATGGAATTAAAAGATTAACTAAAATTGTAAAATCACAATAATATCTATAATCATAAAATATTAATATATTGTAATTTTTGAATACAAATAATGAGTCATAAAATGTTAAGACCATTTATTTTTAGTGTCTGTATTAGGTTATTTTCTCCTATAGGAGTAATAAGTATACTTATATATTATTGTTTCTAAAAATTACATAATTACTGTCGATAAAATATATAAAAATGATTATAATCATTAATTAATAATTATTAATGGTATAATTATAAAATAAGATAATACAACAATAGGTAAACTATTATGAAATATGAATTATAATAGAAATTAAAAATAAATAGTATACTATAGTATATAGTATACTATATATAGTAGGTATATATCTCGATATATTTCGATAGTTAAATTATCTTTATAATTAAATCACATTTTATACATACATATACGCGCGCGCACACATACGCACACACACACACACGAACACATACACATATATATATATATATATATATATATATATATGTATATATATAAAATAATATATCAATAATAATTATTCATAACTATAATATAACTCGTTCTTAACGTTGCAGATACATTAGTATCTATTACTATAGTACTATTATATATATATATATATATATATATATATTTCACTGTATACAGTATACAGTATACACATATATCATATATGATATATGTGATATACCACATATACACTACTACAATTATACATTCAATTAATGTTATCTTTGCAGTTACGAAGTTATGTAATAGCATCGAATAATGATAATATATGTATATAGGTAATATATATATATAGGATATTGCGAATGTGAATTCAATCTTATTCCTATACGTTCTCGCGGAACTGACATGGAACCCGGATGTAAACGTGAGACTCGTCGCCCGCCACACTTTCTCAATGTTATACATAGAGCTAGAGAGAAACTAGAGAGCACACTTCTCTCTAGCTCTGTGTTGTTATACGTGTTTGTTGTTATAGCGTGGTACATACTTCGCTACGGCTATTCAATATACTACGGGGTTGCGAACCTAATACAATTGAACATGTTAACCCTCAATTATATTAGGTTTGCGACACCATTTACAATTGTAAATGAAAAATCTGGAATGCATTATCTTTTATATGGATTTCTATAATACTGAAGTGAAGGCCGGCCTATTCAAACCACTAAAATGTTTATAATAAAATGATATATATATATACTTGTATGTATGTTACATTCTAAAATATCGAGAACAATATATGGGTTTTCGTTATTTTCTCATACATGGTTAACGATATCGTCAAAGGAACGATTAATACCGGTGTTAGTGCGACATTTGACTCGCACGGGGTGACTCGCACCTCATCGGTCAATACAGTATTGGACGGCGCACGACGTATTGACCGTTGATGTGCGTGTTAAATATCGCACTATAGTGTGCGATATATATATGGTACACTTTCGCACTATCGACGCTATTACTTTCGTCGCCGTGAGTTATTTTATCTAACTATTAAATAAACAATAATAAGAAAATGAATGTCACAAATTAAAAATTACCCCAATTCCACATCCTATATACAATTAAAATTCAATTAAACTATATATATAGTTATACCTTATATTTATATATTTAGGCATTCCGTAAACTCAAAATATAATACCATTGTAAAATAATTTTTAAATCTATATAATATTTAATTAATATATTAATTATATATATATAATAATTTATTTATATAATATATTATAATAATTTAATTACGTATACGTATTGCACATATAAATACTCTTACATAATAGGTATTGCACATACAGACCCGGATACATACTACCGGTCGAAGGTATTCCACACGCGCAAAATATAAATACCATCATACAATATATTTTAAATATGTAATTGCATTCCACATTTGAAAACTCTATAAATAAGCATTATGTTAATAGTGTACGAACATAATTTGGTTGATATGTGATATATATATAAATATAGTTATATACCTATTGTATTTTGAATGTAATTTTAATTATAGTAAAATATATAATTGAAAAAAATGAATATTTAATATAATTTGTATTTAATAAAATAATATAAAATTATATATATATATATATATCATTCATGTAGGAAATACATTTCTTATTCGAATTATTTGAAATTAAACTTTAATATTAATATATATAAATATTAATATTAATTTAAACTAATAGGGTTAAAAACTAATAGTAATTGTCTTTTTGAAACTAATTATCATGTAATAGGTGTATATATGCATAATACACGTATATATTGTATTTGTATATATATTTGTATACAATATAGTGTATACATTACTATAGTTATGTATACATTATATATATACATGCATATATCCCTTTTGTATGTGTTCACATACATTTCAATACATACTTTCATATTATAATTATAAGTTATATCGTTAAATAATTAATTTAATAATAATAATTAATACAATACAATGACAACTAGAATTTATATAAAACACATATGTATATAAATAGTAAATTTAAAGTTGATTTAATAAGTTAACAATTATTGATATATCAACCTGAATATATCATCAACCTAATCATTTATATCGCGTGTATTTAGCAGTCGGTATACCGACTATAGGTAATCATTAGTTACTAATTAACTATATAGAATATTACGCGGTGGTCATCGTTAATTAACGAGGGTGGAAAGGGTTTGTTAAAGGGTGGTGAAAATGATTAGCCGCCGTAGCATCGCCGTCAAATAGCGAGCTCTGATTGGTCGAGAGCTGGGCGGGGGGTGGCGGTAGTACTAACACAGGACGTAGCGGCTATCGCTTTAGTGTGCCCCGCATTATACACTTGGTCATCGTCTAGTCGTCTAGTAATCGTTAGTATACACATACATCATATTTGTTAACCATTATTTATATAGATATTATATATATATATATATATATTAATATTTATAAAATAGTATAGATTACATTTATATATATATATTTTTTAATTTAATATAGTATATACATAATTATATAGATATACCAAAGATATTCCGAATGAAACATTTTGAAGGCATTTTTAAGGCAACATTTTCTTCGCACAATATTTGGATATACTATTGATATTTATATAACGTTAACATTTACTTTAACCCATTAACATAATATCACATTGTATTGTATTAGTGTATAATATAGTGTATGTGATCGTGCACAATGCGCCGCACACACACAACAGTATTAATACTGTAAACAATTAATCAATTGTATTACGTTATAGTCAAATATTATTTTAAATTATGAGTATATTTCTTTATTATATCTAGGGCCGCAGGAACAGGGGGGGTCGTGGGTGTCCGGACCCCCCTGTTATAATCAGGGGGGTCCGGCTATCTTTGGATCCCCCCTGTTCTTGCATCAAGTTGTAACAATAATTTAATACCTTTTAATAATTTGTTAATAATTTAGAGCAAAGTGTATGTTAGTAGATAGTGATTATTAGTAAAATACATATTATAATCTTTTATTTTTAGTCACAATATTATCAATACCCTATAGTTAGAGAGAAGATGTTCTCATTTCATTAATCTAATATCTATTAAACGTACCTAATAAAATGATATGTACATTTATAGATTTATTTATTAATATAATATCTAAAAAAATGTAATTAGTTATACAAAAAAAAAATATAATAATAATATAAATTTTTGGACCCCTATGTAATATACCTTCCTGCGGCCCTAATTATATCGAATATATTTATTATATATAAATATATATATATATATATAAATAAATATATAATTATATATATATTCATATAAACTATACAACATAATATTATTATTGAGCATATGCTCACACATAAATAATTATTGTAGACTTAAATAAAAAATAATTTTAAGAATATCTCGCGCATTTTAAAATCACATAGTGCGAAATATGATATACATATGCACGCACACATACACATATATGTGTTTGTATGTGTCTATAGACACATACAAACAAATATATATATATATATAACACGTATCTTGTATATTTTGTATATTATATCTTGATAACATATACAAAAACATTTAATTTATAAAGTAAATGTGTTCGTTAAATACAATAAGTATTCGTGCGCAATACACACACTCACAAACACACACACACACGCACATAGTTATTTACCGGTGCGATTCGTGTATCAATATAACCGCACTATACCAGATAAATACGCTCCTATAGTCGCACCCTGAAGATATCTAAACGCGCGGAGTGTTATGCAATATGATGTTAATTTCTACTGCGATATGCCACTATAATATACAATATACTATATTATACGACGTACTACTATATGTACTACCTCGTCTACGCACTACGCTATAGAACCCCGCAATAAGGACACATGTCCTCGCTTTCATACATTAGTGACACGTGCATTGTATGTCGTGCATATGGCTAGTCTGCATGCACATATTCGTGTATATCGATAGATATATTATAATACATTATATTAATGTATATATATATATATACATTATACATTATACATTATATACAAATACATTATATACTATATAAATATAGTACACACACCCACTAAGGTATTAATATGTATTTTAATAGTTGTCTTTTATATAAAGATATAATTTCTTTACATCGATACCCCTATCATATTGACGTGCTTTAGCTATATATTATACTATAGTATATATATATATACATATATATATATATATATATATATATATATATATATATATATATATTGTATATATTCTATATATTGTATATATATATATATATATATATATATATACTATATAGTTATAACTATGAGTTACTATAATATACTAATACCTATCTACCTATCATGCTCCGTACAGTTGCGCAGCCTCTCTCCCGTGTACATCGTTCCTACAGATCAACATGTCTGATTGTAACACAGTTAAGAGAGAACACAGTTAGTTATTACTGTTAGAATACAGTTAGTTATTACTGTTAGAATACAGTTAGTTATTACTGTTAGAATACAGTTAGATATTAGTAATAAATTATTACTATTAGAATACACGTACCTAGGGGAAAGTAACCTAATACGGACACTTTAATAATAAATGGTCTTAACATTTTATGATTCATTATTCGTATTCAAAAATTACAGTATATTAATATTTGATGATTATAATATTTTAATTCCATAGATAACGGGGACCCCGTCGGGGGTGTCCGTATTATGAACCCATGATCGAATACGGACACACTGTATTATACACACCCCATATACAACTATATTAACTATATATTGTTGATGAATCAATCAGACAAATTACAATTACATTATTTATAATTAATTTGATGAACTATTTACTCTAATTTAATTAGTTAATAATTTATTTATTTTTATTATTTTTTTAATTAATAATACAATTTAAGTATCTACATAATCACATTTTTAGATTTAACTTTATTGATGGTATTAATATTAAAACGCACGCGATTTTTATGAAAAGCAGAATAGTCATTCGCTGCTAGCTGGTTGGTTATAAGGTGTCAGACGGACAGTAAGAGTGATCATTGGATAACATTTTTTTTTGATCAGTGATTCTAAGGTAAAGGAAGATGTTTTAAGACACATGCAAAAAAAATTATTCAATTTGAGATCATATTGACGACGCGACAGACCGTTAAAAATTAGTACAAAATTACATTGAAAAGTATTATAGAAAAATACATTATAACACAAAATATATGAAAATGGTTGATACAACTTAATTCTTTAAAAAAAATTATCACTAGCTCTCATTATAGTATATATGATATCTGTTTTCTAAAAAATATCATAACAAGTGAAAAAAAAATGTTGGTTTATTTTTTATACCTTTTTGAAAAAATCTTGATTTTTCACAAAAAATATAGTAAAAGTGGTATAAATATTATATTTTTATAAATTAAATATTTTTTTTTTAATTTGACCTTTTAGATTATATAGACATATAAATAAATTGTAAAAAAAAAAAAATTCGTTAATATATTATAATTTTTAAAAAAATCCTAGAAATTTCGTTTATTTCATTTCATTTATAGGAAAAAAATTAAACACTTTAACTTTTTTTATTTTCCATAAATATCACATTTAATCTATGTGCTATTAAAATTTCATAATACAAAAAAAATTATTAGTAGGCTAAAATTCACTTTTTAGTAATTTTTAAAATTTCCCATGTTAAATTTCTTATTCTCTATGTTAAACTTCTAGGAATTATCGCGAGCCCTAGGATGGTCAAAAATTAATAAAAATTGTTTTGACTTATTTTTATATATTATTTTATAAGTTCCAAGTTAACGAGTATTGGAGGACCCATATTCAGCTGAATGATCACTCTTAACGGACATTGTCCATTATTACATCTAGAGTGTCATATTAGCGACTTATATGACCTCTAAATATATGCTTATAACTTAATGAATATTTGATAACAAATATAGAAATTATATATATAATTTTAGAATGTTTTATTTTTAATAATATTTTATATCGATACATTTGTATATTCTTAAGAAGGTTTTAAGTTAAAATTTTTTTTCATAAATTTAAAAACATAATAAAAAAAGCAGCTTATTTGATATTTCAGCAATATTTTGAATAATTTAAAAATAAAAAAATACTTTTTTTAGACTATTCATATATTTATGAATATTTTATTCATTAAAATTGTTGTTGTATGATTTATGGTTTATGAGATACCGAGTGGGGCCGTATTCGGGAACTGTCCGTTTTCGGTTACTTTCCCCTATATCTCTAATAATTTATAAATGTTAATTTATCATTATAATAATAATTAAACGGTAAATGACTTACCTCTAAATCACTAAATTACTGATTAAAACTTAACTAATTATTATCATTACAACTTATTATTAACTATTTATTATTGGATAAATTTTAACTTTTAATTATGAACAAATATTAATTAATTCTAACTATTAATTAATTCTAACTATTAATTATTAAATATTTAATAACTTTTAACTAGGTTAACCCATTTATATAAATGTAACTTATTATTAATTATTTCACATATATTAACCACAATCTAATAACAATCAACTATAATATAATTATTAGGGGAGAGTGCTCTAATATCGACATTCACGTAATATCAACACCCTAGAGATCTCCTGAAATATAAATCCGATCAAAAATAATTAATGTAAAAAATGTTAATCAATATAATTCTAATTTAAGAATAATTTTTTTAATTATAAACAAAAAACTGATTTTTTCGTTACAACTTAAACAACTAAAATTAAAAATGTAGATAAATATTTAAAATAAATCGTATAGATCTAATTATATTTTACAATGTTCTGAAAATATTTTGTATTTTTATAATTTGTTTACAAAGTTATACATTTTTATCTAAGCAACATACATTTTCACCCTAATTGGACATAATATCGACACCCTATTATCTCAAAGTTAAACAATCTAAATTAAATTTAAAAATAACTATCATGTGTATATACCTACTTAATATTTATAAATAAAATGTGGAAATATTTAATGGAGAAATAATAAAGTTATGGTGATTTATTATTAGGGTGTCGGTACTCTCCCCTACCTCATAACTGATAACTCTTATTTACTAATATATTTACACATACAATAATAATGCATAATTTATATCAAATTATTAACGTGTATAAATGTAACCATAAGTTTATATAGCCGTATTATTAGTATACTATAGCATATACTTGAGTATTTAGTAAAATATATATAAAAATGTTTAGTAAAATGTATATAAAAATGTAATATATTTTGTAATACATAAAATAGTGTTAGTCTTGAGATTATATTAGAATTAATACCAGATATATAATTATATAGATAGGTATTTATTAATAATAACACCTATGCATTTTAATGAAATATCCGAAATGATCCACTATTTTGAGATAGGACATATTTGAAACTTCGATTTAACATCATTAAACATTTTTTTTGTAGTTATATCTGCAATTATAGTTTGAATTATATATTTTTGTATAAGATAATATTTGTACAATATTTTTTTTCGATTTTCTAGGAAATATTGGAAAAATACAAAATATTTTAATTGTAATTAAAAAAATATTATTTATAATAAAATATAAACATAAATATATATATATATATACATAAGTATATAAGTGTACCTTAAAATGAAATTAATACAAAAATAATAATGTATAGTATATCATATGGTTATTTATTCACTATTTTAATGTAAAAATTGATACATTTTATATTTGATAAAAAAAAAATTAACAAATTATTACACATTTTTTTTTTAAATCGAAATCTGTATTAATAATAAGATTTTTTTAAAGAATTTAAATCATTAGAATTTTTTTTAAATATATTTTACTTTTTGTCTTATTTTTTTATAAATTTTAAATTATTAGTTTGTTCTATCATTTTTTTTCTTTTGTAAATTTGTAAAAACCAAGATATAAATTATAATAAAGAATTTAAAGAGCTTTGTAAAAATATAAATTATATTAATTTTAGATAACAAAATTATCATTAAAAAAAAATCACAACTTTCCCCATATTGGTCAGAAATACTGATAATTATGTTATTTCTATACATATTTAGATAGCTATATTTATAATAAATATATTCTGTTAATTTCTATATACAATATTCATTATTGAATGAGTTATGTTATAATATGTATTATAAATAAATTAATACATTCATAATTTCTAACTACAAAATTTAACATTTTTACCAATTTTTTTTGCACAATTGTGGTCATAACTTTTTTTTTAATAAAAATTAAAAAAAACTAAGATATAACTTCTATTATAGAATTTGATAAGCATTTTAACTATACACATTTTATTATAATAGCATAAATATATAAAATATCATTTTAGTACCAATATCCCATATTCTAATATCTTTATAGTTATTATTTATATCATTAAGATTAGCCGATTATATCCATATATGTTGTTATTTGTAATTTAGTAAATGGTTTGGGGTTATATAAAAAGGTGTATTATTGCGAAGGTTCGTGGTTAAAAAGTATAATAAAAATGAATACAAATTTGAAAAGTAATTATTTATAATCCAATTGTCACGGTTAATAATGTAATTGTCACGTGATTTCAATATAGGTAATAGCGTTACTTTTTCTATAGACAAATATTTATAGGTATTTATAAAAGCTCTGTCGCATGGCGAATACTACATATAAAAAAAATAATAATTATACCATTGTGACAGAAATACTCCAAACATTAAATGATAGCAGGTTCACCAATTTTCAAAAAAAAATTACCGAGCTTAACCGTCTTAGTGTCCATATCAAGACATCTAGAGTGTCCGTATATGGGAGTTAGGATATGACCTATATGACCTCTAGATATATGCTTATAACTTAATAAATATTTGATAAAAAATATATAATTTTAGAATGCTTTATTTTTTAATATAGTGTTATATTTTATATCGATACATTTGTACATTATTGAGAAGATTTAAATTGATTTTTTTTATAAATATAAAAACGTAATACAAAAATCATTTTATTATGTGGATATATCAGCAATATTTTGAATACTTAAAAAATAAAAAATACTTTTTTAGACTATTTATATAATTATGAATATTTTATTCATTAAATATATTTTTGCAGGATTTATGGTTGAGATACCGAGAGTATCAGTATTCGGCCACTGTCCATATTCGATTATTTTCCCCTATATGTGATCTGTTGCTTCTCTTTACTCTAGTGATCAATGGTTGTAAAAGTGTTATTGTGACACGGATGAATGCACGCCATTATATTACTGACAATGTATATCATCAACGTAGAAAATCACTAACTTCATTATATTTACTAATTGCATAACTCATTAATTAATTAATATTTATTGTTATTTTGTATTGTTATTATACTGAAGTCCTTTCAGTAACTTAAATGACTTTTTCACTTATAATCATATATATATAATATCCCTTTAATGTTAATCATCCTTAGTTTTAAGGATAGTTGATCATTTATATAGTTATTTATGATAACTTAAAATATTAATTTGAGACCTATTTTAATGTTAATGATCCGGACGAGGCATGAAACCGCGTCCTAATCCCATTCTGAGCCACAATGACAATATTACATTTATTATATACAAATATATACGTATATATATATATACCTCTATCCACAGGTGCTCAAAGTATTTCAATAATTGAAAAATATGTGGATGGTGACTTGCCGGTGTCGTGTAATATGACGAATATACAGGAATACTTTAATAAACTCCATGTGGTAATATCGGAAATAAACCAACACATCGTACGATGGAGGCGTCTGCAGCTAACTTTTCTCTCCATAGAACATATAGGCGAAATGTTCGCGCGAAAAATTTCTAAACTCGAGAAATCTCGCAGTATGGTGAAAGTGTCTATGGTGTACGTGGTGGTACGTGGTATGAAACGGGTGTTGGAGGTGGCCGGCGTGAGCGTCACTAAATCGATTTACGCCGAAATCTTGCAGTTCTCCAAACGCGTTGTGGGAATCGCGTTCCCCTCGCATAACGTTAATATGTCATGGTAACGCTACACGCGATACCTTAAACCCCCGAGTGAAGACTTCATGTGATATCAATATTGTAAACAAATATTACAAACAATATATATTTATTATTTAATTTTTTATTTGTATTTAATCGAACAACTATTTAGACGCCTAAATAAATTATAAATGATCTCACAAAAGTATATATATATATAATAATATCAGAATTTAGTAATGTCCATGGTAAACGAAGAAGCTTATCTAGTACCTTATAACTAATAACTATTATTTACTAATAGATACACATACAATAATAATGCATAATTTATATCAATTATTAATGTGTATATATGTAACTAAGGCCGCCGGAACGATTGTTTCCCAGATTGTTTCCCAGGGTGAAGAAGTTAAGAAATACGTATAATTTATTAACTAAATACTAGCTTGTCATTATTGTAAAATATATCTTGTAACATATAATAGGGTGCACATTTAGATTTATTTTAAATGTTAGAACATCTAATTATAATTATACTAAGTTAATTAATAAAAGATGAATCTTATAATGAATATAGGAAATCTAGCTGGAATATTTTAAAGAAATATGTATGTTATAACAAGAATAAATCCCAAAATAGTGTATATATTTATATACAGTATATATATGTATACTTATAAAATGTCTTCTAAAATTATTTCTTTGGTAAAATTCTTTTATCAATTTATTAAGTATATGATATTTGTTATAGATGATTTGAAATACAGAACTAGTATGTATGTTTATGTATAATAATAGTATTATAATAATTAGTATTATTATAATATTAATACGTTTATTTAGACACTTAAATAATAGTAATACAACAATAATTTAAAGTGTGCTCCTATGTTATATTAATGATATAAAAAATACACGCATGTGCATGCATGATTGCTATTATCTGTTTATAAATCTTAATTCAGATGTTTAAATAAGATATATAATATATTGGTTAATATATTTATTAATTATAATAATATGGGAAATAAATAATAATATCAAATTAATATAAAAATTATATTTATTAAAATGATATATATATATTATATAATTAGATTTTTATTTGCATCTTTTTTGATTAATTAAAAAGTTTTCTATACACTTCATGATTTTCCCTGGATCCGTATTTAGATTCGCCATAAGTACGTCTATATATTTTAAGTAAAAGATAATATGAAATCGTGACATTCTTCAAATAAATTATAACTTTACAATAGAATTTTATTTTAGACATAATAATATTAATTGCGTAGATATTATATCTTATCTCCTAAAATATTATATAATACTATATATTTATTTCTGTGCATATTTAAAAAAAATACTATTTATTGTTTAAATAACAATATATATATATATATAATGAAATTTACATTTCATTTCATTTTTAACATATATATGTTATATAATCTTTTTCTAGATTTAACAATGTGTGTGGTCATGCGATGATTAGTTATAACAATACATGGTTATGTTATATGTCACACTTAATTTATAAATAGGTTATAGTATTATAGATTAAAATGTTATAGATCGACAAATATTATTATAACCTCACCTCACATGAAACACGACAACCATTACTACGCGCAATATAATACTAATTATATTTTGAAAAGTATGGTTAACTTTGCCCCATTACATTTTATACAAACCTAATATAATATTCTTGACCTTGAGATTAGAGAAACATATATTATTCCGTTGGCCAGCCTTGGATACATGGCTCCATACCTCTTTTGTAGCCAGTGAAACCATAATCTCAGATACACTTTCGCCAAGAGTGTGTCCATATACTTTTAGCGTTAGGTATTTGGTCTAGAATATAAAAAAGTGTTTTATATATTAATTTTATATTATGATTATATATATATATATACATATTTATAAAAAAAAATGTTGTATTATGTAAAGAAAAAAATAAGATCTTATTATTGATAATTAAAATACAAATTATTATATACATTTTCTAATGACATTAACATACACATATTATTAAATTGTCAGATCAATTTCTAAAAAGTATATAAAGTAATATATAATTATTATTAAATTGTATATGCAATAATTAAAATATTCTGTTATAATGGCAGATAAACTAAATAAAAAGAATCAATTAATAGTAGCTAATATAATAGAAAAAGTTACCCTAGACATTAAACATATAATTGAAAATGCTGTATCTGAGGCTCTTGTAGCAGTCAGAGCTGAGGTTGATTCTCTCAAAACTAAAATTGATTCCTTAGAAAATAGCCTTATTGATGCCAGTATTAGATCTGATGATATTGATCAGTATTCTAGGAGAGACAACTTAAAATTGCTGGTCTTATAGTTGAAAAAAACGTATCATATACTGATGCTATAATAGAATTTGGATCCCAACGGGGAGTTCATATTGTACATGAAGACATTAGTATAGCGCATAAGTTACCTACCATGAGTAAGTTATCAAGCATGATAGTTCGCTTTAATAGACGTTCAGTGCGTAATGATCTCTACCTAGCACGAAAAAAGATAAAAGATACATTAAATTATAAAATCTATATTAATGAAGATCTAACTCACAGAAGAAGTAATTTATTACATTCCTTAAAACGTGATGAGTTAACCAATAGTTCATGGTCTTATAATGGATTTATATGGTGTACGCTAAAGGATATTGATGATGTCATTTTGACAATAAAATCACCTTACGATCTTATCAAACACTATAAATATGATATCAATAAATCAAACTATTTTTCCCTGTTGATAAATGTTGACTATTTATTATTATATTTTACACTTAACAATAGTATTTTATACAAAAAAAATCAGTTTATGTTTTTATTTTTTACTTTTAATTTTCCTTGCTCATTATAAATATATATATATACATACTCATTTACTTATTTTATTCTATATAAAACCTTCATATATGCTTTTAATTTTACAATTTTATACCTCTTTATAATCATTTTTATCTTACATTTCTATTCATATTTATTTTATACATTTTATTTACTTTTTACAACTGACCATAATTGATAATCAATTTCATAATGATCCAACTCATTGCAATGATCCAGAGAATCTTAATTATAATTTTGACCATGTTTCTCCTTATATGTAAATGAATGAACTTAATAAATTAAAATATAACTTAAATACGTTATCAGTACTACAATTAAATGGTATTTAAATGATCTCTATTTTAATTAAGAGTTCATTTTCTACAAATAAAATTGTCATTTTATCTCTTAGTAACCTTTACATTGATACAATTACTATAGAAATTAAACTTGATACTAGAAATATTATAATCAGTTCAATTTATAGATCTCCCTCATTGGAAAAAGATTCTTTTGTTTATCTAAATAATGTTATTAAAAAATTAAATTTATAATGGTAAACATATATTTCTCTGTGTGGACTTTAATATAGACATACTTAAAGTCAATACTATTACAGATTCTTTTTTAAACACATTACAATTACAAAACCTATTTAAGTCTATAATTCAACCAACACGTATCAGTGATAATAGCTCTACATTGATTGACAATATTTTTTTAAAATGGACATTTTTCTTATATTTCATCTGTTATTTTACAATATTTACTGATCACTTGCCAATTTTTATCTTAATGAAATTAAATAAAACACGTTTCAAATGTAGACATAATGTTCCAATTATAACGCACAATATAAATAACACTAACAATGTTAATAAATTAATGAAAAAACTTAATGAGACAAACTGGACATTTATAAAATCTGAAGATATTAATATTTCTCATGACCTTTTTATTACACATTTTATTAAAATTTATGATAAACATGCCTTAATAAACATGCCTTAAAAAACATAAATCTTATAATATTTTTCGCAAAAAAGATATTCCTTAGTTTACAAAAAGTTTAAAGAAAGCATTTAAAAAAAATAAAAGTTATATATAAAATATATAAATAATAGAAATGATAATAATCTTAGGATATATAAAAAATATAAAAATGATCTAACGAATATTATAAGAAAGTGTAAAAAGGATTTTTATACTAAATCTTTGGATAACAGTAAATCCATTAAAACTAAATGGTCAATTTTAAATTCATTGATAAATCCTATACAAAAAATCATACAAAAATATCAGTACTTGATATACATGGAAAGGAAATAAAAGATGAAACAATAGCAAATAAATTTAATGAACACTTTATAAAAGTCGGTAGTAAACTAGCTAAGAATATTTGTTCACCTAATACATCGTTCAACGACTACATTATAAATAGTAATTATTATTCTTTATTTTTATCTCCTATCGCAAGTAGTGAGGTCATTAAAACTATTGATAATTTTTCTCCAAAAACATCTAAGGATGAACTTGATATATCTATGAAACTCATAAAATTAATCTCATCCACTATAGCTGAACACTAACCTTTAACATATATTTTTAATCTTTCTTTTTCAACAGTCACTTTACTAAATTTGTTTAAAAAATCCAAAGTTATTCCCATCTATAAATCAGGTAATAAAAATGACTTTAATAATTATAGACCCATATGTTTGAATATTCAATTATCTAAAATCTTAGAAAAATTGTTTTTTTCAAGATTACTTTCTTTCTGTGATTTTCATAACATAATTAGTAGTTCACAATTTGGGTTTCGGAAAGGTCTCAGTACCCTCCATGCTATAGAAACCCTTCAAAAAGCTATTATTGATTCTCTGATCTTCAATAAATACTGTGTTGGCCTATTCATTGACTTAAAAAAGCATTTGACACAGTCGACCATGAAATACTCCTAAAAAAGCTTGAATTTTACGGTATAAGATGATTACCTCTATCATGGTTATCGTCATATCTTAAAGACATAAGTCAATTTACTAATACTACTAATATAGATATCGGTGTCCCCCAAGGATCTATTCTTGTGCCGCTTCTTTTTCTTTTATTTATTAATGACATGCCGACCTGCTCTATTAACAATACTTTTATACTATTTGCTGATGACACCAATATTATAATTAGTGATTGTTCAAATAACAAACTAAAAGTTAAATTACAGTTGACAATTAATGATATAATGTTATGGGTAATATCAAATAAGTTGACAATTAACATTGATAAAACTCACTGCATGTCATTTGGAAATGATATAGAATTTGAAATAGAAATTGAAAATTAGCTTCTAGTTCAAGTATCTGAAACAAAGTTCCTTGGACTAATCATTGATAATTCATTGAACTGGAAATCTCATTTTCAATTTCTAAAGAATAAATTATTAAAAATATATTGGATTATAAAAAATGTATCATTCATGTATCACTTTTTTATCCCCATTTAATTTATTGTTTAGAAATTTGGGGGAATACATATAAATCTAATATAGACTGTATTCATGTTATACAAAAAAAATATTAAAATTATTTTTTTCTAAACCTATAGATTTTAGTTCAAAAAAATGATTTATTGATCATAAGTTATTAAATATCTTTGATTTGTGTAAATATAAAACACTAATATTTATACATAGAATATATTATAAAACTTGTAGTCCAAGTATTTATAAATATTATAAAAGAATAACTAAAAAAAAATTAATACAAGAAGTAATTTTGATTTCATTCAACCTTATAATAAATATAACTATATGAATAATCCTTTAATGTCATATGGACCAAGAATATGTAATGATTTACATATTGATAAAAGAAAATTATTATCTATTTCCCTTTTCAGTAATAATATTTTTAATTATTTTTTAACCTTGTGATTTTTTTGATCTACTATTATTTTTCTACTTCAAATTATATTTTAAAATTTTTTAATTTTTAATAAGTTTAATATTTTTAATACATTTTATCTTTACTCAGACTTTTACATTAATTTCTCCTATTTATCCATATTTTATACTATAACTACTCTTCGACTTATGAAAACTATCTAAATATTAGTTACTTTGTGTAGATAATTTACAATTTTATTTTTGAATATTTGCCAATATACATATAT
This sequence comes from Osedax fenrisi, assembly GCA_964019155.1. Lineage (NCBI taxonomy): Eukaryota > Metazoa > Annelida > Polychaeta > Sabellida > Siboglinidae > Osedax > Osedax fenrisi. The sequence continues at coordinate 15,698,487 of OZ025240.1, forward strand.
ATATATTATTCTTTATATTAAATTTTCATATTTTTACTCTTCTTAAAATTCTTACCTTTCTTGTCTGTTTTTATTTTTTTTGTAGTTTTAGTTTTCTTAATGTTTATTTTTATATATTACATGATGATTTTTGATAATTTTGTCAAGTCCTTCACAAGTACAATTATTTGATCTTATTCATAATTAGATTTAGTGTAAACAGGAAGTCAACTTATATATAACTTTATGTTATATATAGTTTATTCTTTTTTCAGGAATTTATTATTCCAATTATAACTGTAATTTTAGGACTTGTCAAAATGATAAAGGGTAATTGTCTCGATAAGCTCTGCTTCTATAATTACCCGGTTGTTAAAACCAAATCTGATAATAATAATAATAATATATATATTAATTATGTAAATTATTTATAGTATTATCCATACGCTTATTTAATGATTTTAATAACATAATTAATTGAATTTGAAGATTTATATAAATCAAAATTCAAAGATGTTTATCGAGAAATTTTTGATAATTTTTATAAATGTAAAAATAATAATTATTTTATATACTATAAACTAACATATTCGTTTTTAGTTTCTTCTGTTAATAGCGATTTATCAAAAGTAACTAATTCCATCAAGGTGTTACTACAACAAAATATTCTGGACTCGGTATCTTCATAGGTATGTTTAATAAGACGTATCTCCTGCTTTAGCTCATCGATTTGTCTCGTAAAGTTCATTGCTGGAATATTAATTAGATCATTATTATTATCCTTAACACATACATTCTGTTTACTTACTTAGTTTATTAATTTTCTGTTCAAAGAATAAAGCTAATTCTTGAATTGTTATAACTAAAAACAAGATAAATGTAATCAAATATATAGGATAAAATAACTAATTGTTGATTTTACTATAATATATATTTATATAAATTGGGATATATATGATATATTCATCTCTTGTTCCGACTAGGCTATATATATAGATATATATATTATATATATATATATATACTTAATTAGTATAAATTAAAAATTAAATTAAGTATAAAATGGACTATATAATATACCATTCTCAGCAGATTTTACTTCCTCTTCATCGGGATACGATAGAGTAGGATGTGGAGGTGACATTGAGGTTGATGGTATATGCGATGTATTAGTTACGTCGTATTTTCTTTTTAAATTAGGTGTGTCGGTGTCTAAAGATAAATAAAATTATAAATTTAATTTAATTTGTATAAATTATTATAAATGATTTTGTGCAAAATATGCATGTATAAATAATGATTAAGACAACATATTATAGTTACAATATTAATTTATATTAATATGTAAATATATATATATATAACTTATATATAAATAATAAAATAAAGAGATATTTTCATAAATATAATTAGAAATATCATAATATAATATTAATCCATATTTTGTACTATTTTGTATGTCTATTTATAAATATATTACAAAAAACTGGTGCAATCAATGCATAGATTTCCTTTAATAAATTCAATCAATATTGATATATCACCAATAATTGTTTTTTTTTATAAAATTAAAAAAAAATATTAAAATACATAATAACTTAAGATATAAAATGGTATTCAGAATTATATATATAACCTGTTGCATTTTGTGTCTCTATTTTTCGTAGTTTCCTATTACATTCTTCAACAGTTTCTATCGATGTAAGTATTTAATATATAACAGCATGAATAACAAATTTTGTTTAGTTAATTCAAACTAACCATATTTACTTATTATCGTACATGGATACTTTGTCCAATTACTTTTATCTGGTAATGTCCAATCTTTGCTTCGTGAATTGGCATCTCTGGCAGGCCAATAACAGCTGTCATCTCCTATCATCCACATATTTGGTATGGTAGCATACGTGTTTTCATCTTCAAATTTGATAAGGTAATATTCTTTCTCTCTTTTTAATATATAATTATTAGAATTTTTAAACAATCAGAATAATATATACAATAAATATATATATATATATATATATATACTTTATATATTTATATCACATTACCTATGTATTAATTATGCATATCTTACAGCCGCTCATCAGAAAATTAATATAAATAGATATATACTTTATATATTTAGGGGAGAGAACGGAGTAGTGGCTGATAATTGATATGCCTCGGCATACTTCTGATATATCGATAAATATTGAACTTTAAGATTTAGAATACTGTGATTTCACTTTTATATATTGAATATACTGAATATTATTAAATATTTATTAGGCATTAATAAAGGCATACAAAAGCATTACAATAAGGCAATTCCGGGGTAATGGCCGATAGTATCAGAATATACAATAGGTGTCTCGTAATTATTTCGATTTATATTTTTTTAATTATATAATATTAATTAATTATATTTATGATGCATACGCACCTTATTTGATTCAATGATTTAATTATATACAGACACACTCACACACATAAATAAGTATAAATATATATAATCATGTTTTTGTTCAAATTTGACAAAATATGATTATGTAATAAATTAGAGTAATTAATTAATTATTAAAAAAAAAAGTTACTTTATATTATAGACGTTTTGATCATATACATATTGTATATAGAACTATGTACTTTTTATCCTATTTAGCACCATTTAAGCATTAATTAAAATGGCCACTACTACCTCCTCGGCCACTACCTCATTCCGTCCCCTATATCAAATTACCTATTTATTAATTATGCATACAGCAGGTTTGTGGCTCATCAGCAAATTAATATAAATAGTATAAATTTAATAAATATATTTAGCAACCTAAACTAATATATACTATAACTTATATAGTATAATGATAAAGTTATGATATTATAAACATAATAAATGTTTTTCGTAAACTAATCTAAACTATAGTTATAAACTACACTATATATATATTGTTATTTTTATTTGGTGGAGTCCTTTCATTCCATCCAGGAACTTAGATGAATTTATAACAATATATAGCTCTAATGTCCCTTCGAATCCGCTCTCATGTTAAGGTATCTATGGTTTTACACAATTATATAAGATCACTTCTAAATAATATTTTAAGACCCATTTTATAAAATTAATTAATGGTCGGACGAGGCTCGAACCCGTCTCCTACTGCTTGTGTGTCTGACGCCTTAGCCACTGAGCTACACAGGCAGTTATATATATATATATATATATATATATATATATATATATATATACTATAACTTATATATTATAATGGAGAAGTGATAAACAACATAGTTTATTTCGTAAATTTATAAATATACAATGATTAATTAATGATTTTTTCTTCTACTTTTTTATTTTATTTCCTATATTTGATTTATAGACACCAATATCTGAAAAATCAAAATTTAAATTAAAAAAAAAAATAACCTTCGATTGCTTATACATTTTTAAATATATGGTATGGTATGGTATAGTATCAGATTCGGGTAAACCCCAGGGAAGATAAAGAAATAACATTGGCGGATTATCTAGTTAAAATAAAATAAAACTATATGAAAAAAAACTAATAAAATAAGAAACTAAGCAGATTAAGAACTAAAAGACTTGGAAATTAAAAGCAATGTCCTAGATTAAAATATGTTATTGTGTAAAATTTATGATAAATATATTTTTCTAATATATAAAAACTAAAAGAATTATGAAAATAAAAGACCAATAATATTGAAGAAATGTAGATAAAAAAATAACGGAAAGTAACCGAATACGGACAGTGACCGAATACAGATACTCTCGGTATCTCAGAAACCATAAATCCGACAAATAATGTTTAATGAATAAAATATTCATAAATATATAAATAGTTTAAAAAAGTATTTTTTATTTTATAATTATACAAAATATTGCTTATAAATCCAATAAACTGTTTTTTTATTATATTTTTAAATTTATGAAAACATTTTTTAACTTAAAACCTTCTCAAGAATATACAAATGTATCGATAAAATATAACACTATATTATTAAAAAATAAAGCATTCTAAAAATTATATATATAATTTCTACATTTGTTATCAAATATTCATTAAGTTATAAGTATATATCTAGAGGTCATATAATTCCCTAATATGGACAATTTAGATGTCTTAATACGGACACCCCATAACTAATCAGGGCGCAGTGTATGAACTATTCTGATTTTTATAAAAATCGCGTGCGTTATAATATTATTACCACCAATAAAGCTAAATCTAAAATTTGTATTATTTAGATACTTAAATTATATTATTAAAAAAATAATAAAAATAAATAAATGATTAACTAATTAAATTAAAATAAATTATTCATAAAATTAATTATAAATAATGTAATTGTAATTTGTCTGATTGATTCATCAATAATATATAGTTTATCAATTGGTATATAGGGTATCTGTATTATAACAAAGGGTGTCGGACATGGGTACCAAATACGGACACCCTCGTTATCTATGGAATTAAAAGATTAACTAAAATTGTAAAATCACAATAATATCTATAATCATAAAATATTAATATATTGTAATTTTTGAATACAAATAATGAGTCATAAAATGTTGAGACCATTTATTGTTAGTGTCCGTATTAGGTTACTTTCCCCTACTAGACCATTAATACTGAAAAAATATAGATAACAAATATTAAAATATACTAGTTTAAGATGAGATTGGTGATTGAATTATTATATTTGTATTTATTATTTAACTTTTTATATACCTTTTATATAATATAACTAAATCATGTATCTAATGCCTAATCATGGAATAATATGTGATGTATTTGGATGTACAAGTTATAATACCAATAGGGAATTTCGATAACACAGATTTCCACTTGAAAAAAAGTATATAATTATTATATTAAATTAAAAACTATTTATATATATATTATATTATTACCTATATTGCACACATATATTTTATTTACAGCATAAATAATTAAATAATATTAGAATAATAATTTTTATTTTAATAAAATATATTTAATTATTATATTTAATACGCTCGCCGTGTGTATATGTATATTTCAATCATAGTGTACTATTGTAAATATACTATTCGGCTGAGTAGGTGTGAGTCTTTAATAGCATTAATAGTATGGTTATATGCAGTATAACTTATACTGTGAGTTACAGCAACGGCGCCTATTCGGTTATGAGTCGAGAATATTATGTAGTGATTTATATACTGTATTAATTAATCTCTATGATAAAATATATTATATTAAAATATCATATTTAATATGTTATATAAATATATATTAGAAATCAGAATTTGGTATTAACCCAGATATATATTGAAGCAACAGCTTATTATAAAAAAATATATATATCATCATAATAATATATTTATCTAAATTTAATACAGCAATATTTAAAATAATAATTATTTACATGGTTCGATAAATTCATGGATATTAAAATTATATATAGCGTGATGATATATATATATAAATTATGCAAACATAACAAATATAACATAATTTCGCACAAATGAAGAAGTATGCGTGCACAAAATACATTATATCGTACTGTCATCTTCCATCACAACATACTGTCACGTCACATCATATCGTACTCTCACCTTCCAGCACACCGTACTGTAATGTTCCATCATATCACACCCTACTATCAAGTTACATCATAACGTACAGTCACGTCACATCATATATTACTGTACCTTCCAGCACATTATACTATCACTTTCCAGTACATTATACTTTCAGCACATAGTACTGTCACGTTACATTACATTGTACTGTACATTCCATCATAACGTACTGTTACGTTACATCATATCATACTGACACCTTCCACCACAATATACTGTCACATTGCATCATATTTAGCTTTTACTGATTATCATATTCTTATCATCAATCACTTAAGAAATTAAAATATGTGAGATATTCAATACTATAAAATAGATATTTGAGATACGGTTCTCGTGAAAATAAATATCTGATAAAAAAGTATTACTATATAATTTTGTTTACTGATTTATATATATAAATATATTTATATATAATTATATATATAGATCTTTATGAATTTATATATATATGTATATATATATATTTACGAATATATATATATATATATATATACATATATTATGAATATATATATAAATTAATTTATACATTATTAAATAAATGATGGTCAAATAAATATTATAAATAAATTAAACTATTCATAACTTCTATCTACATCATGTAACATTTTCACCAACTAATTTGTTTGCGTATTTTTAATCATAACTGTTGTTTTAATTTCAATTTGAAGAAATTATAACTTATATTATAGAATTTAATAATCTGTCTAACGATACTAATTTTATCAAAGTAGCATCAATATAAAAAATCTCATTTTCATAGCGATATGGTATATATGTTAAAAAATACGAAATATTGAATAAAGTCGATTATTTATGATATTATATATATGTCTTGCTATTTAATAATGCATTATCATTATAATTAAATGTACAGTATACATTATGGTTTTCTTTATAATAGATTTTATATACGTGTAATAAATAAACTTTATTATAAATTAATATTAATATATAATAAAAACATACATAGTTATGTTAATGTTATATTCAATAACCAATTTTTAAAAAGGGTGAACCATCAAATTCATTGTGTAATGTGTAGAGTATTAGAAGGTATTATTTCTAAACAATTAATTTTTTATTTTAAATCTAATAATTTATTAACAAAATATCAATATGTTTTATAAGTGGAAAATCTACAGAATTACAATTAACAAAATGTTTAAAATGTTGGTATAATGAATTGAATAATAAAAAATGTGTAGATATAATATATATTGATTTTGCAAAAGATTTTGATGTTGTTTCTCATGAAAAACTATTATTTAAATTAAAATCATACAGTATATCTAATAACATAATAAAATGGTTTTATAATTTTTTATCGAATAGATCTCAAATTACACGTTTGAAAATTCTTTTTCAAATAGTTCTATTGTAAAATCTGGAGTACCACAAGGATCGGTTTTAGGTCCAATTTTATTTGTATTATATATTAATGATCTTCCTAGTATATTCTCTTCAAATATTCATATTGATTTATTTGCCGATGATACAAAAATATATTTTTCTTACGCATCTGAGAGTGAAAGATTTCTTTTACAAAATAATTTAAATTTTCACAATAAGTAAATAAATGGCAATTAAATATTTCATTATCAAAATGTGCAGTTATGACTTTAGGGAAGGTAACTCCATCAAAATATGTTATAAATAATATTCAATTAGAAAACGTTACTTTTTATAAAGATTTAGGAATAATATTTGAAAATAACCTTTTATTATTAATAAAAATATTGATTATATTTGTAAAAAATATTATTTTTCTCTGAATTCAATTTTTAGATGCATTACTACAAAATCCCCTAGAGCATTATTAAATGCATATACAATTTATTGCAGACCAATTTTAGAATATGCATCCATAATTTGGTCACCTTTTTCAAAGGTTAGTAAATTTCGTAGTCTCATAGACCAAATTGAAAGAGTGCAAAGATTATTTACTATACGATTAATTACAAGATGCGTAGGATATACAAATTCATCAAATATTAATTATAAATCATATATAGAGAGATTGGTATATTTTAAATTAGAATAACTTGAACTTAGAAGATTAAAAATAAATCTAACTACAATTTTTAAAATTTCAAATAAATATACAGATATAAATATATCTGATATTCTTAACATTTCGAATAATTGTAGAACTAGAGGTAATTGTAAAAAATTAAATATAATACATAATTATGATAATACAATTACAAATATAATTAATTATAGATCAGTTAATATATGGAATTCATTAAATAATGATATAATAAAATCTGTATCTGTTTCATCTTTTAAAAATAAAATAAACAAAATCTGTTTTGACAAATAACTTTTTTTTAACAGAAATTTATAATTTTATATTGATTTAAGTTTCATTTTTTATCTTAATTATTGCATTATCTCTTCTGATTTTTTTTGTAATGTGTTTTTGTTATAGAAAATGTGGGTTTATATATCTATATTTCAAATATATTGTAATATAAAATTAAGAATTCATTATTATTACAGATAAAGTAGGAAGTATTATTTTATTTTTGTTTGTTCTTTATTATATTTTGTTATAAATTTATTTTTGTTATAGAAAATTCAGGTTTTTTATATCTATATTTCAAATATACTATAATATAAAATTAATAATTCATTATTATTACAGATAAAGTGGGAAGTATTATTTTATTTTTGTTTGTTCAGTATTACATATATGTTTGTTTTATATATATTTTGTAAATATGTTTCAAATGTATTATATTAATAAACTACAATATTAATAATTTTCTATTATTTCAGATTATAGTGATAAGTATTATATTGTTTGTTTCGTAATATTATTGGTATGTTTTGTTATTAACTGTTTATGTATAGGTATATTGGTTTATTTTATTTGTAATTTGTTCTGTTTGTATATATATATATATTTCAAATTTATTATACAACTAAAATATAAAATTAATAAAGTACTACCTACTAGTATTACAGATTTTGGTAAGTATTACATTATTTGTTTGTTTCATTCAAGTATTTGTTTTATTCTAGTATTGGTTTATTTGATTTTTAACATGTTCTGTTTATAATATATTTAAAATTTAACATTTAAATATTAAACTATATAATTAATAATTGATTACTAAAACAGGGTACAAAGTAGCGTTGTCATTCGGACCCGGACTTCGGACTTTAGGTCATTGATACCGGACTGATACTGTATAATTTATGATATATCGGACTCGGACCGGACTTTAATATTTAACTCGGACTATTTCGGACTTTAAATATTAGATTCGGACTATTTCGGACTTTAAATATTAGATTCGTATTATTTCGGATTTTTATTATTGGATATCTAAAATATATTCCAATGTTTACTTTTGGGATTATATTTATTCGCGCCATTTTCAACCAACATAGCAGTTCTGTGTATGTATCCGCGACATTATTACTCAGCTTAGCGTCCCTTTGTGTGAATAGGAGTCACTGTCAATCAAACTACCCCGCCCTTCGTATGTATCCGCGACACAGTTACTAAACATAGCGTCCCTGAGTATGAATAGGCGCCAATGTCAATCAAACTACCCCGCCCTTCGTATGTATCAGCGACACTTTTAATCCACATTGCATCATTTTAAAATTATTCGTGCAACCATCAACATCATTATTTTAAATTTTTGTATTCATTTTAAATATTGTATACTAATATAATATAATATATATATATATATATATATATATATATATATTCAAATTATCAAACTGACCGTTAGGTACCTATATTATAAGTTGTAATTTACAACTAGAATGTATTTAATCAATCTGGCCTGTCAATTTCAAATAATTGAATTTCTAAAAAAATGTGTCATTATAGATTTGTCAATTCATATTATTTATAAAATATTTATATATATTGATTACATGATATAAAACATTTTCATTACACAGAAGTTTTAATAATAATTGATCATATATAATAAATATACCATTTGAGGATCATTATTGCTAATAATTAATTTTGAAATTATTATTTAAAAAAATAGCATTTTATAAATATGAAAGATCATAAATCACTAAAATCCAGTACTAAAATTATAGATATTAAAACCTGATATTTTTTTCAACTATTTGATACTCACAAATATCTCCAAGACCCGAACCAGTTTACATCACTATACGATACTTATGCTGCTGTCAAACGATGCGGATACAATTATCAAACGATACTGATAGTGATACTTCTATCAAACAATACTGAGACTTCTGTCAAATGATACTGATACTGATACGGAGACTTCTGTCAAATGATACTGATACTGATACTGATACAGCTGTCAAACGATACTGATACGATACTGATACAGCTGTCGAATGATACTGATACGATACTGATACAGCTGTTGAATGATACTGAGACTTACTTTTTAGAAAATTTGACAACACTAGTACAAAGATAAGAAGAATTCTATAAAGTTAAAGTAGAAATTGAATATTTCGATGCCACTTACAAAATAATGTATTTTTACACTATATTGTATTTCTATTTTGATCATTTTTCGTTTATTTTTACTATATAATTTATTTCTACTTTCGATTGTTTTTCGTTTATTTTTACGGTAACTGTAAAACGTTTTAATTTCTTTAATTTTTTAATTTCGTATTATTCTTTGTTTATTTCTATAACGTATGTTATCGTTAGCAAATATTTATAATTTATACTTTCGATTATATTTTCGGCTATATATTTGCTTAAATAAATTATCAATCAATCAAGTATATTCCAATATAATGGAAATTATTAATTTTAATATTATCAGATTAAATCATGATACATTCCGTAATAATCAACTTTTATCTATTAAATATTATTCATATATATTTTATTCTATAGTACAATATTTATTTAATTATTAGAAATATAAATACAAATTTATAATTAATAAT
>OZ025240.1:16311520-16516520 GCA_964019155.1 Osedax fenrisi
AAAAATGAGGAGTGGTAAGGATAGAGGTGTTGGAGGAACGGGTATGGAGTGTAGTGATGGGTGGAGGCAAGGTAGTCAGGGGAATTGTGATGAATAGCTTTGTGGATGGTTAGGGAGAGTTTGTACTTTATACGATAGGGGACTGGCAGCCAGTGTAGTTGTTTTAGGAGAGGAGTAATGGAGTCAGGGTAACTTCGGGGAAGTAAATGGACGCAGCGAACTACAGCGTTTTAGAGTCGCTGTAGTTTGAAGAGTTTGTAGTCCGGGAAGTTAAAGAGTAGGGAGTTGCAATAGTCTAATAGGGGGATGATGTAGGAGGGGGCAATGGTAATAGCGATGGGGAAGGGAATTGAGTGTCGGATTAAGCGGAGGCAGTGTAAGTGGTAGTGGATGGATGTATGCATGTGTATAAGATGATAGTCAAGGGAAAGGGTGGTATCAATATGGAAGCCAAGATTTCGGACATGTTGAGAGTAGGGGAGTGTGGTATCGTCGAGTGAGATTGGGGGTGGTTCCGGGAGGGTATGTGTTTATTAGTGTTTAATCATACTACATATATTATAATCATTCAATAAATTAAAATAGGTTTATAACTTAAAGGGCCGTAAATTTAAATTATCTATAATGTATTTATGTATGTATATAACTAGTAGTGAAACAGTAATGCAAACCAGAACTCAAACCCAAATTAAAAATATATATATATATATATATATATATATAGAAAATGTATGTGTATGGTATAATATATTATATATTTATAAGTGCCCAATCCCATATATATAAAGTAGTATGTGTTTACCCTTAACTATATCGCTGATCATTTGACAAGCCATCCTACATTTTCCTCCATTACTAAAATTCTCATTGATTCCAGGAACTTTAGAAAAACTTCTCTAAATTCTAGATATTTCAATACTATAATTCTCTACTTCCTACCTCCCACTCTAATCCCACATATTATTCCTAAACCTTACTTCTTATTTTCTCTCTTCCTACAATCTATAAACAATCCAAACTCTTATTTTAATATTCATAATTTTTATCACGTTTTTCCTTCACATTTGCAATGTAAACTAATTTTGTTATCATCATTTTTTCGCATACATAAGAAGGTACCATCATTGCCTTACTTTTAGTGCTAATAATCATCGTCGTCATCATATGTTTTATAGTACTATACGATACTTAAATAGCTACTTTAAATAGCTACTTAGCTAAATGCTGTTATGGCCTTGAAAGAATTTATTCTTTCAAATATTTATTCAATAAAATAAAATAATTAATATATATTTAACGTATACTTTACGCTATAAATAAATCTTTAAAAGTAATATAGAATATAAATGAGTCAACGTAATTTAAATATGTCCAAATATTAAATATATAATGAATATTAACTTAACAATAATCAGGTATTATGTGTGATTGAGGTAATCGAATACATGCATAGATTGCTATAAATCTACTGAGTGTTTAGTTTATAATCATTGATCCATTATCATCCGTCATGCTAATATCATTTCTGACATATCAATAATCTATGATGAGTCTATGAATCATTGAATGTGCACGTTTCCATTATTACTAAGTTATTACTAATCTACATTACAATCCAATATACAATCACCTGTAATGATATCAACGGAATCCACATCAATACTATTATTGTAACTACATTCACCCGCACATCCATCTCGTATAATATAATATATTATCATTAGGTTATATTACTTTATTGTAATATTACCTTACTATTATATTGTTATACTATATATTCTATGGAGTACACACTGTTCCACTCTAACAGTGTATTTATGTAACAATTACTAGTTACAATTACTATATCAATTTGATAATCAATACTATAGAGGTGAGCTAGCCTAGTATCATACTCCGTGTGGTGCCGTATATAGTGCTGCGTGCGCCAGTAATATTTGATTTCAAAGTGCAAGAGATGAAACAAATGCGGCTGAAAATATGCAAACAAATCTAAATTCAATATAAAGTGCAAGTGATAGTTATATCGTACGCAGAGATCTATTGATTATAGTTATCCAACAGTTCCGTCTTCATCATCATCACAGTCTCATCATAGTCTCGTCACCCTCTCATCACCCTCCCATCACCCTATCATCACCCTCTCATCACCCTCTCATCACCCTCTCTTCACCCTCTCATCACTCTCTCATCACCCTCTCATCACCCTCTCATCACCCTCTCATCATAGTCTCATCACCCTCTCATCACCCTCTCATCACCCTCTCAGCACACTCTCATCACCCTCTCATCACAGTCTCATCACACTCTCATCACCCTCTCATCACCCTCTCATCACCCTCTCTTCACCCTCTCATCACTCTCTCATCACTCTCTCATCACCCTCTCATCACCCTCTCATCACCCTCTCATCACCCTCTCATCACCCTCTCATCACCCTCTCATCACTCTCTCATCACCCTCTCATCACCCTCTCATCACCCTCTCATCATAGTCTCATCACCTTCTCATCACCCTCTCATCAGCCTCTCATTACACTCTCAGCACAGTCTCATCACCCTCTCATCACAGTCTCATCACAGTCTCATCACCCTCTAATCACCCTCTCATCACCCTCTCATCACACTCTCATCACCCTCTCATCACCCTCTCATCATAGTCTCATCACCCTCTCATCACCCTCTCATCACCCTCTCAGCACACTCTCATCACCCTCTCATCACAGTCTCATCACACTCTCATCACAGTCTCATCACCCTCTCTTCACCCTCTCATCACCCTCTGATCACCCTCTGATCACCCTCTCATCACCCTCTCATTACCCTCTCATCACCCTCTCAACACCCTCTCATCACCCTCTCATCACCCTCTCATCACAGTTTCATCACCCTCTCATCACCCTCTCATCACCCTCTCATCACACTCTCAGCACCCTCTCATCACCCTCTCTTCACCCTCTCAGCACCCTCTCATTACCCTCTCATCACCCTCTCAACACCCTCTCATCACCCTCTCATCACAGTTTCATCACCCTCTCATCACCCTCTCATCACACTCTCGTCACCCTCTCATCATCCTCTCAGCACCCTCTCATCACCCTCTCAACACCCTCTCATCACAGTCTCATCACCCTCTCATCAGGCGGCGTGGTCATTGAAGACGAGGGCGCTAGTGGAACAGGTTTACGTGGACGAAATAGAAGTGGAAGATGACGGGGTCGCGGAGTTAGTCATGGACGACTCGGCTATTGCTCAGGTCAGTGGTGAGTCATACTGATAGCTCAGGTCAGTGGGTGATTCATACTGATAGGTCAGGTAATGGGTGATTCATACTGATAGCTTAGGTATGTGGGTGATTCATAGTGATAGCTTAGATCAGTGGGTGATTCATACTGATAGTATACGCTGGTTTAATGTAATTAGATAATATATATGCTTGTTGTGTATCTATTAATCCTAATATTCGTACTATATGTAATATACTATATCTATGTATGTACTATATTATAGTTATATATCTCTCAAGTTATAATTCGATAATAAATATTATACCATAAGTATAGATTATATTTAAAATAAATATATTATACAATAATATATATGTGCAGTTTAATATTAGTTTTATTCATATATTTCAATATTTGTTTGAGGCAATTAATACTATTTTAAAATCTTTCAGTAGTATTAAAGTATATCACAATTTAGTTATATTAAATCTAATTTAAGTGATATAGTTTCACAGCAGTGACCGCAATACCATATTCTATCTCAGCTAATTAGCAATGAGATATGGTGGCAGTATTAATCAATATCAGCTGTACAAATCATCCGTATAATCATTATAATATCAGTCTTATTTTTAAGATGCCTACTAGATATATTATTATTTAAGGAGTCTCTAAACCATTTTTAAATAAATAAATACCTATAACCCATGAAGTATTAGTCAGAGATATACTTACACTCTTACACTAATAAACCTCATACTATCTATTACTCACTGATACACAGTTATAGCCACATAGCTAGCTCTACATACACCCCTGTTACCGCTACTATTCCCACATACAGGTAACTAGACCCGGCACCTCGCTAAAGATGCCTTCCACCGCTGTAGGGGGAGATAGTTCCGGACCCAGCCAAAGTTTTAGGTTACTATACGGTGCATCGTTGCCATATCTCATTATCCTTACTTCATTTCGGTATTATTGCTATGCTGTCGCCAATCGCAAGTGTGATTTAATTCTACGCGTAGTAAAGAACCTATATACACGTAAAACGATATATATATATATATACAATTTTAATTTATGAAACTTTTTATAACTATTTTAATCACATTAATGTATGCATTGCCCTCTTTCCCTATCGCCGCACTCACGCGCACATCAGCTAAGAGTTAACAACACGCTGCTGTAAGCATTGCTATACCTCTACACACGGCCTGATACCCCCTTATCCGCCCTGTCCACCGCCCTCAGACCGATGACCACCGGCCGGCCACTAACGGGCTTCATCCGGCCCGGTACGCAGAGCTCCGCCCGGCCCGGTACCTCGACCCTTCAGACTGCCCTCACAGCCTCCAGGACCTGTAGGACAGCCCGTCCAGTCAGCTCCGCGAGCGCTCGACACATCAGACTCGGCACGGTATACCTCAGCGCAGCATAGGCAGTCGTTAAGCGGTCGTGTACCCGTGTATCGGCTTATGTAGTGTTGAGTTTATAACACTTATGTATCATTGATCCTCTTTAGACTTCGCTATAAACCTCTATAAACTGATTTTATTCATTCATTCATAATATAATAATAATAATAAATATTTATTAGAAGTTTTAAATTCTACATTTTTTTTCGTATGAAATATATAATTATTTATATTATTATTTCCTGTAAAGGGCTTCAGATTAAGATCAATATCTTTTCTATGCTGTCGCCCGATAAATGTTAAATATATATTATATATTTGAGTATATTTCAGGTGTTTTGTTCAGTATCAGTGGTATATGTTTCATTTAATTAAGATTATCACTACATATGTAGTCATCGCTATACTATTTATATTTAAATATGATTTACACCTATAATTATATATACATGACATAATTTACTAATTATTCACGTAAAATAAAAATAATTTAGATATAATAATATAGTCTATAATTTAAATGCGTATACTATAAACTCATGCATGTTTATGATTCGTTGTTATATCATGCAGGCGTCGATGTTATCCAAAGAGAACGAAGTTTTCATCGACTTAGCCCACCTCAACTTTGACAAGTACGCATCGCGGTCCAATATTGCTAAGGCGCTGTTTGAATACATATTTCTACACGAAAATGATGTCAGAAATGTTTGTGTCGAATCATACTAATGTTGTTATAATATATATAATATGTAATTTATGATATTATTAGCAACACAATTAATCTATAAGTATTCTATAACAATCTACAAATATATGTATGTTTGTTCTTTATACACCGTTCAAATTATTATATAGTAAATAATAAAGTGTAAATAATTATATATTAAGGTTAAGATAGTAAAGATATTTTAATTATCAAAAAATATAGAAATATGGATATTATTTTATATAAATAATTGTGTTATTATTCATTAATGGTAAATAAAACTAAAAAAATATCAACAAATAGATATATTTATTATTAATTATGTATTAATAATACAGTATTATTAATATATATTGAAGTCAATATTTGTTTTAATATTAATTTTTTTTCTACTATAAAATTAATCATTACAATTTACGAATATATTCTTATATATAGATATATATATATATATATATGTGTTTGATGTACCATAATCTATATAATAATTTCCATTAATATTTGAAACAATGTTTATATTATATACTCAAGCTTAAAATATATTAATATTAATATCTAGGCTTTGGAATTGGCATCAAAAGCTACTGAAAAATGCCAATTCAAAGATTGGTGGTGGAAAACACAAATAGGGAAATGTTATTACAGGTCAGAGTTTATAATAACATAGTTCATCTAATGATAAATATGCAACTCTATTTACTTAGATAATTTCCTAAATTGTTTCATAATTTAATGATATATTTATAATTTTGTTAATTATCATCATAAATTACAATTATTATAAAAAAAATATTATTATATAATGTATTTACAATTATTTTTTAATTTCATAATTAATAATTTTATTATTAATGATTATATTTATAATTTATCATTAATAATTGTATGTATAATATAATATATTATTAATAATTCGTTAGACTCGGCTTATATCGAGATGCGGAGAAACAATTTGAATCGTCTTTGAAACAACAGGAAGTAGTAGACACAATCCTATACCTGTGCAAGGTTCACACCTTACTTCATATGTACCTACTATATGGAGTATCCTTCTTCGCTACTTCTTACACTCTCGTAGAATTATAGAAATATATTTAATACGTAATAACTATTTAAACAAGTATTATATATAGAATATACTATATACAGTGATGGGCACCAATCCTTTTTTCGTGGATCGGCGATCCCGATCCCAATCCTCTATTTATTCTCTTATGCGATCCTTTGCAGATCCCTATCCTCTCTTCCTAACCCGATCCCGATATTGATCATATCGCCGATCAATGATCACGATCCTGCCCAACACTGACTATATATTATATACCATATACTGACTAATTGTTCTTCGGCTAATATAATCACATACTGTTCACGAATGCCAATATTATAATTTTTTATTTATCGAATATTCTATGATATTTTTAAATAATTTAAGCTATATTATTAAAATATTATTAACTTGTAAATATATCTTATTTCTTTTCTGATTTTTATTATAATAATTTGTGCATTTAATTTATTTAAACGGAAATTATGAAAATAATTGGAAACTTATTTTTGTAAAATATATATGACTTATTAATGGTTTTCTCACAAATATTATTAATCTATAATATATAAACTATTATTTATAATGATAACCCAATATTCATATTTTGTATAAATTAAATATTCTAAATAAAATTAAATATAAATATTAATTAATATTAGTTTATTTCTTAAATAAATATTATTACAATATTTATGTTTGAACACATTTAATGTATATTTAATGTATTACATATTTACTAATATATATTTATATCTATAATATTTAATAATTATGACAGATTTATATTTTTAATAATATATATATATATATTTCAGATAATATATATTTAGTTAAAAAAAACAGAAATAAAATAAAAAGTCAATTATTTTAACATATAAATTTAATTAAGAACTTATTTAATTATTGATAACAACATCAGGTTTATGTGAAATTGGATCAGCCATTAAAGGCGATAGAACTGTACAAGAGTGGACTATTGACTTTTTCCACTGAAACATCTTTACTGCTCGGTATAGCGAGAATATATGAGGTTTATGATACGCAAGTTGTATTATATTATATATGTATATACATAGATAATTAATACAAATGGTTATTTAATCAAATTTAATCAAATATTTAATATAAACAATATTTAAATTTTTTGTTATCAAAATTGCTATTAATTCCCTTTATAATCATATTATAATATATCTACCATGAGTTGAATACATCACATTACCTCCTAAATCTAAATTACTAAACCAAAGTTAAGGCATATTTAGTAAATATATATTTATAAATAATATTTAGTAAATATTATTTACCACTACAAATTATTAAAATATTTTATTTATATATTTTTTTATTATTATTAAATATCTCTTAGATTTATATTATCTTTTTATAGTTTTTTAATAAATATTTACTCTATTCTGTCAAATATGTTATCATTTGTCAGTATACTATTACGAATATAAATTATTTTATATTTATTGAGATATCATTTATTTTTTGATTGATAATTTATTTAAGCAAAGTATAAAGTATAAATATTTGCTAACGATAACATGTGTTATAGAAATTAAAAAGAATAATATGAAATTAAAATTAAAGAAATTAACATTTTTTAAATTTTCCGTAAAAAAAAATAAAAATAATCAAAAATAGAAATAAAATATAGCGTAAATATAATCAAAATATAAATAAACGAAATTTGTATGTTTTAAATTGATATATATATATATATATATATATATATATATATAATTTAAATATAATATTAAAGAAATGTTTACAATTAAGCAACTACCCAAGTAACCAAAAGTTGGTTCAAGACTTAGGAAACTTAAGTCATATTGACTTAAGTCAAACTTGGTTCAAAAGTTAGTAACCTGTGATACCGAAAACCTAAGTCAGCGAACCAGGTATGGACCAATTTAAAACTTAAGTCAGCGAACCAGGTATGGACCAATATAAAACCTAAGTCAGCGAACCAGGTATGGACCAATATAAAACCTAAGTCAGCGAACCAGGTATGGACCAATTTAAAACCTAAGTCAGCGAACCAGGTATGGACCAATTTAAAACTTAAGTCAGCGAACCAGGTATGGACCAATTTAAAACTTAAGTCAGCGAATCAGGTATGGACCAATTTAAAACTTAAGTCAGCGAACCAGGTATGGCCCAATATACAACTTAAGTCAGCGAACCAGGTATGGACCAATTTAAAACTTAAGTCAGCCAACCAGGTATGGCCCAATATACAACTTAAGTCAGCGAACCAGGTATGGACCAATTTAAAACCTAAGTCAGCGAACCAGGTATGGACCAATATAAAACTTAAGTCAGCGAACCAAGTATGGACCAAAATAAAACCTAATTCAGCGAACCAAGTATGGACCAAGTATGGACCAAATAATACCTAAGTCTGTGAACCAAGTATGGACCAATATAAAACCTAATTCAGTGATAATGTATTAAATTACATAGTACTATGTAATATACGTATATATACGTATTACTTAAATAATTTTACTTTTTAAAATAATATTTTATTTATTAAAAACAGTATATTAACTTAAATATATTAATTAAAATTATAATCATTAATTAATTTGCATATATAAAAATTAAATCAATATTTCAAAATAATTAAAAGTTATAATATTTTATTCTTTCTATAATAAAATAATGATATAAACTTAATAATAATACTTACATCAACAACTTAAGTTGAACTTAAGTCATGTATCATAAGTTTATAATATATTAGTTATTATATAAATATATATTTATTATATATATTTATATATATATTATATACCATTTAATATATATATATATATTAATATTATTATTATTATTATTATTATTATTATTATTATTATTATTATTATTATTATTATTATTATTATTATTATTATTATTATATATTTAAATCTATTATAAACGTATGTTATATGACTTAAGTTTAAGTTACTTAAATTTAACTTAAGTTATTGATGTTATCCTATTATAATATTTATATATATAGTTTTTATTTATTTATAAAGAAAATTATAAAATATATTCTAATTATAAAGATAATTAAATCAAAACTATATACAATATAATTAAATATTTATATTACATATATCGAGACAGTTGGTGTATCACTTGATTATAATAAGATGCACTGTAAATACAATATTAATCTCTGTTATGACACTTTTTTATAACAATAAATAATTATATTTTTTAATATAATATAATATATTATAAGTTTGACTTAAGTTTGACCTAAGTTATAACTTAAGTCATACACGCAATAAAACCTAGTTCAGCTGACTTAAGTTTGACTTAAGTTATAACTTAAGTCATACACACAATAAAACCTAGTTCAGCTGACTTAAGTTTGACTTAAGTTTGACCTAAGTTATAACTTAAGTCATACACAAAATAAAACCTAGTTCAACTGACTTAAGTTTGACTTAAGTTATAACTTAAGTCATACACACAATAAAACCTAGTTCAGCTGATTTAAGTTTGACTTAAGTTATAACTTAAGTCATACACAAAATAAAACCTAGTTCAGTTGACTTAAGTTTGACCTAAGTCATAAATTAAGTTTTTCATGCCTTAAAAACTTAAGTCATTTCGAATTAAGTTAGACTTAAGAAATAACTTAAGTTACAGTGACTTAAGTTATATAAAATTAAAAATACTTAAGTTTGACTTAAGTTTTGAACCAGATTTTTGACTTAAGTCAATATGACCAACTATGAAGCAAGTATTTTATTTGTTAACCAAGTATGGACCAAGTTTGACCCAATCTGTGTTACTTGGGTAGTACTTTCATGTAAATTTCTAGATTGAGATCACTAACCTACTTATTTACATGTACATGCTAAATATGGTGATTTTGGTAGATATCCCCTTTAATGCACTGAATACTAAATATCTATGCTGTATTACAAATATCATTTTAAAATAATAGTATTTGTTACGTTAACACCTAAGGATTTTGTGAAGTAATACATCCAAAATTATAACCTACATATGTGTCGCTGTTCATATTTTTTGTATAAAATCGAACTATAAGATTTCGCATGTGTATCTTTCCTTAGAAATATCTTTTTTAATACTATCTTCATTATTGCATTTAATAGAGTATGATATTTGGGATAGATCTATATGATATATTAAGTATGTTCTATTTAAATAATTAAATATGTATCAATTTAAAAAAATATATATTACAATTCAAATTATTTAAATTACCTAATTGACCGCTGCCATTACATAAACTATACAAACACTTAGCTATAGCTGCATACATTGAGCTAGAGTGAAATAGAGTTGTAAACAAGGTATCTGACATACGGAAAGGGTCAATCTAAATTGGTCACCAAAAAATGGCGGATTTGACTTATTTGAACTCATTTGAACTATAGTTTCTATTTATAAATATTATATTTATATTAATAACCATTTATATGATGTAAGAATGTATAAAGTATATTTACTTATTAATGTATAGATAATATACATATATAATACTACATAATGTAGTTAATTAGTTTAAATAAATGTAATGTATGAATAAAGTATTTAATCAAAGTTAAATTGAATATTAATACTATTATAACAATGTTTGGTTGACCTACATTGAATGTAGGTATAGCATTGAGATTTTTATTTGTTAGCTAGAATACAATTATTAATACAATTGGAAATAGGATGAAAAAGTAATATAAGTTTCATATTTTACTTTTTTGATATAAATAATAATAAAAAAATGATGATAAATTATAATATTATATTTGAATATTTGGTCAGCGAAAGATGGCTGATTTTTTATTTCCGCTTTCCGTATTGGCTTACGCTGCCAGGCATTGAGTATTACCATTTTATTTCTCACTAGCTCTATGGCTGCATATCCTGTACTATTCTAATACTACTACTACTACTACTACTATTACTACTACTACTACTACTACTACTACTACTACTACTACTACTACTACTACTACTACTACTACTACTACTACTACTACTACTACTACTACTACTACTACTACTACTACCACTACTACTACTACTACTACTACTACTACTACTACTACTACTACTACTACTACTACTACTACTACTACTACTACTACTACTACTACTACTACTACTACTACTACTACTACTACTACTACTACTACTACTACTACTACTACTACTACTACTACTACTACTACTACTACTACTACTACTACTACTACTACTACTACTACTACTACTACTACTACTACTACTACTACTACTACTACTACTACTACTACTACTACTACTACTACTACTACTACTACTACTACTACTACTACTACTACTACTACTACTACTACTACTACTACTACTACTACTACTACTACTACTACTACTACTACTACTACTACTACTACTACTACTACTACTACTACTACTACTACTACTACTACTACTACTACTACTACTACTACTACTACTACTACTACTACTACTACTACTACTACTACTACTACTACTACTACTACTACTACTACTACTACTACTACTACTACTACTACTACTACTACTACTACTACTACTACTACTACTACTACTACTACTACTACTACTACTACTACTACTACTACTACTACTACTACTACTACTACTACTACTACTACTACTACTACTACTACTACTACTACTACTACTACTACTACTACTACTACTACTACTACTACTACTACTACTACTACTACTACTACTACTACTACTACTACTACTACTACTACTACTACTACTACTACTACTACTACTACTACTACTACTACTACTACTACTACTACTACTACTACTACTACTACTACTACTACTACTACTACTACTACTACTACTACTACTACTACTACTACTACTACTACTACTACTACTACTACTACTACTACTACTACTACTACTACTACTACTACTACTACTACTACTACTACTACTACTACTACTACTACTACTACTACTACTACTACTACTACTACTACTACTACTACTACTACTACTACTACTACTACTACTACTACTACTACTACTACTACTACTACTACTACTACTACTACTACTACTACTGATACAATATAACCTATTGCTATGATGAATACAACAGGGAATGAACGACATCCCTAACTCGATCCTCTACTACACTGACGCCCTGAAGGAGAACAGTATGTGTATCGAAGCTATTGCCAGCATAGGCACGAACCACTTCTACGGAGACCAGCCAGAGGTCGCCCTCAACTATTACAGGTCATCTGTCAATCATACGCTTATTGTCATTGTTATTATTATTGTCGCTGATAGTTAATTGTTGTAGATATTATAATAATTTATTTATATAATAGTAGTTTAATTTTTACTAAAATATTGTTGATATTATATTTTTATTGTATAGTAATAAATAATTTATAAATTTAAAATAATTAATAATATAATAATATAATATTTAATAATAATATATTTAATAAATAACAAAGAATTTATTTAATAATATAATATTTGATAATAATATATTTTATGATATTAATTATATAATAATAATATATTTCATAATAGTATATTTTTAATATTATATGTAATATAGTATATTTAATAATAACATATTACATTATATAAACCATATTATTTTTCTTAATATACATTTTTTTAATGCCAATGACTTCATTATATCATTTCATATTATTCACAGAATAATCTTTTAATAACATTTCTATAATTATTCTAGCAGAAGTGAGATAAAGTAAAAAATAATATAATACTTTTAATATATAAAATCATTTTAAATAATATACTGTTATTAAATTTCATGTATATATATATATATATATATATATATATATATATATATATATATATATATTATTATTATTATTATAATGATCAGATTTAGGTATAAGTATCTAAGTAATTGTAGAAGTATTACTACTTGTCGAGATAATTACGCTATATATATATATATATCACATATTATATATCATTAAAATACTGAACCAATTATAATATTATTCAATCATATACATATTCATAAATTCGGTGTTTTTGAGTGAATATACACAACTATCCCCATTTTTAGGATCTACATATAGATTAGAGTGTAACACATATACGATTTGTTCATTATTACAGGCGACTTCTTCAGATCGGAGTATGTACCGCAGCATTATATAATAACCTCGCCCTCTGTTGTTTCTATTCACAACAATACGATATGACCTTGAATCTATTTCAAAGGTTTATTGCATATTATTTATATCGTAATATCAGTTATTATTATACAGTATATTGGTAAATTGTATTATTAGAAGAGATTGATTTATTATATTTTAATAATTTAAATATTTTCATTCTAGTTATTATATTTCATAATATCTGATTTCAAACCTTTAAAATTTATAACTTTTTGATAATATATTAATAAATAAAAAATTAATTTATCAATCGATAATATATATATAATTAAATAAATAATAACTTTATAATAATTTAATGATAATAATAATATTTGTATAATTAATATGTATATAATTTTAAATTTTATATTAGCTTTTTTTTGTATTTACTATTTTGTTAATTAATATATTTTATATCTTTATATATACTCTCAATGTTTATATGTATATTAAGTTTATATATAATATGTATATAAAATTGCTTCACAGGGCATTGAAACTGGCTGCAGATGATATTGAAATGGCGGATGTCTGGTACAACATCGGCCATATAGCTCTGGTTTGAAGTAATGTATTCACAGATTGAGTTATGTATTAAGTTACGTAGTGTTTATGTTACCCTTCACTATTTCCATTAGCCATTAGCTAAAATACCATATTCTTAACAATATAATACCACTCCGATGATAATCAGTTATGGATATTATTTATTAGAACATTTTTAAACTAACTTTTATACAAATATACGGCGTTATAAACATTTATTAATACTTA
Source organism: Osedax fenrisi (assembly GCA_964019155.1). Taxonomy (NCBI): domain Eukaryota; kingdom Metazoa; phylum Annelida; class Polychaeta; order Sabellida; family Siboglinidae; genus Osedax; species Osedax fenrisi. Next base: position 16,325,895 of record OZ025240.1, read on the forward strand.
CTTACTTTACTTTCTTTAGTCGAGTTCTCATATCCAGATCTTGCGATTGCTTTCCATACTTCTCTGTCCGTCATCAGTATTTTTAATGCGTCTTCTTCACAATCGCAATCATTTAATTTATTAATAAGTTTAATATATTAATGATAATATAACAGTATAAGTGTTATGTACTTAGTACTATTTCCATACTTATCATTAATAGTCTGACGTATATATTCTCGATACTTACTTAATGCTCTCTATACAAAGGGCATAGGAGATCCCGCGCTGTCTTACCAATGTTTCCGACTGGCTCTATCGAATAACAACGACCACGCAGAAGCCTACAATAACCTCGGAGTTTTAGAAATGCGCAAGAATAGAACACAAAAGGTGAATAAATTAATATTTCGTAAAATATTTATTTATCATGAATTAGTTAAATATTATATTAATTTTATTATTTCCTTAATCACTAATTTGTCAACTTTTTTATATACAAATATTTGTAATTCATTTAATAAAAGTACTACTATTTGTACTAATAACACTAATATGATTACTTTACTTTTTTCATGATCAACAATATATAGTATCATTAACTTATTTTATGGACTAATATACCAAGATATGTAGCCGATAAAGGCCATTCGGGCATGCCATGTGTTCATGTTGTGAGTAAATGTTTGCCGCATGTGAGATTGGAGCTATTTGATTCACTATGTAATTTAATTTCATTATATATTATTATAGTTATGTTATTATCATATTTATTTTGTTTTTGTTCTTTAATACTTATATATTTGTGTGTGGAATCCTTTCTCGAAAGCATATTGCTATTAAAGGGTTCCTTTTTTACTCATTATTTAACTACATTATATTGTATACATATGACATGTGTATTAATTATTAATTTATATTATACAAGTAAAATAAATATAATTCATTCATTCAACTAGAATTGTGGTATTACTTTACTACTTGTACATTCTGAACACTTTGACAGGCTCGAAGTTTCTTTCAAGCGAGCTATAATCTAGCTCCCCTCGCATTCGAACCGTATTACAACTTTGCTTCCCTCTCCGATAAGGTTGTATACACTTAAATAACCTTTTAATAGTTATATAAATATATATATATTAATTAATTTATATATATGTGTTATTAATTATTAAATTTTTCAAAACATTATTCAAATTTATATATTAATCACAATTAATTAATCTATATATACATATTTACTTATATATTTATATTCATGGAATATAAATAAATGCTAAATTAATTATATAAACCCTTTTGTTTAAGTTGATATAAAATAACTAGTTCATTTATTTTATACTAACAATTTCTCAGTATTTCATATATAATATATTATGATATATTTATATCTAATATACTTATCAAAATAATCATATATATATATATATATATATATATATATATATATATATATATATATATATATATACACAATTAATATTATATTTATATTATATGTTGATAACATATGTTATATATATATTATACATAATATATATTATACATGTAATCAATAAAAATCAATGATATAAATTTATTATAATCAATTTTTCCTTATTACTTCAAATAGTAAACAATTTATATTTGAATAATTATATTAAGATATCAAAAATGTAGAATTATAATTAATGTATATGTTATATATTAATATAATTAAATAATTAATAATTAAATAAATAAATTATATAATTAATATATATATATAATTATATTATCGCTATTTGATTATTTAGTAATATACTTTAAAGGTATTAAATATTTAATGTAGAGTTTTACCTGCTGGCTTCCGTAGTATAATTTAATAACTACATAATATGTATTGATTATAAAGGTTGTCATTGTTTGAAAGTTGAAAAACACTTTTCTGCCGACCTATTTTTAATTCATACCTATTTGAACTCATTAATTTTCATCTGATTTTAATTATTACTTAATAATGACATTAGGCCTATTTAAAAATAAAATTCATATTATCTTATCTTACTACATTAAGCAGGCTGTATAATTTGTTATTATGTAATACTTATTATATACTACACCATCCCATCTGAATATTTGTTTATTATGTAATAATTATTGTTTACAACGCTACGCAGGCCGGAGATCTGCAGGGATGTTACGTCGCGGCCACCAACTCCAAGAGGAACTACCCCGACCACACCGACTCTTGTGTCCTCCTAGATAAGATTGAACAGCAGTTCTGCATGCTCTAGTCTGCTCCGTCTCATTCACCCTTACCTATATATATCGTCGTATCTATCAATCTATACAACTATATATTGTTACCGTGTTCATCGTTAGTTATCGTTATCATTGTTATTACGATAATATTAATAATCTAAGATAACGTGAATATATTATGTTATTGAACGTATTGTTATTTATTATTTATGTAGTTAATTAAAATAATTGGCTCTTATTTTTTATATTGTTTAATAAATATTATTAAATTAATAATTCTAATAATGACTGTGAATAACATAATGATATAGAAAATAATATTTCCATTTTATTTATGTAATTAAAATTACTATTTTTAAATACTCTTCCTAAATATCTTAATTAAACAGAATAAAATTATGTTGTCTTATGCATGCTACATTATTTAGTATGAATTAAGTATAAATTAAAAACAATTATGAACTATTATTACAAATTAATTAAGGTATAGTAAAAGAAATAGTTTCAATTCATTTTCATATAAAATAATATAAATACATTAAACATGTATAATAATATAAGCCAGTAATAAGTACATATTTTTGTAATAGTACAATGAAGTATTTGTTAATAAATATTTGTGATTAAATTACAATTATTACTATTTAAAATTACTCTATTATCATTAGAATATGTTACAGACGACTCATGATATGAGATCGATAAAGTTTTAGAATGACCGTTTAATTTCAAGTAGAATCAATATATTATATGTGTATAGGTATATGTAGATATCCATGGCCTCCTTTATCTTCAAAACTAAATGAGGTCATGATATGATAAGCCATAAATAGGTTATCCGTTAGATTAATGGTACAATTAAGTATTTATTGTTAGTATATAGATAATATATAGATATTATATCGAATCCCCTTATTATTAATATATAACGTCTTTGTGTATAATATAAATATTTTGCGAAGCCTTTCATTCGGAAAATATTTGAATAATATAAGCCAGTAATGTGTATAGAACTATTTATAAACTAAATAGTAGGACCTATATGTATGATAAATTAATATGTTTATTAATACTAAAGATTTATATCCTATATGTGATTTTAAAGTTATTAGGTACTAGGTTAGGGGAGAGTACTCGAATACCGACACCCTAACAATAAATCAACATAACTTTATTATTTATCAATTAAATATTTCCACATTTTATGTATAAGTATTTAGTAGGTATATATCATCGATATAAAGAAAGTGGATAAGCAATTGAAGCACGCAATGCATGTAAAAGATAGATATCATATTATATATGTCAAATATTAAAACAGGGCTTTTCGTCGAAATAGATTAAAGTGACTTCTATCTATATCAATGTATATAGATTATAAATATCAATAAATTCAATAAAATAGTATGATATCTTCTATTTAAATACACAAAATTATGAGGAATTTCAATAAGATAGTATGATATCTTCTATTTAAATACACAAAACTATGAGTAATGTTGATATGATGTATTTTAAATATATAATTTTATTTATAGTATAGATAGTATAAAATTGGTATTAATTATCAATATATATATATGTATAAATACATATTATTATTAACAAAAAATAATTGGCCAGATAGTGGGTCTCGACATAAACTACATTCAATTGTTTATCCACTTTCTTTATATCGATGGTATATACATATAATAGCTATTTTAAAATTGTATTTAGTTTGTTTAACTTTGAGATAGCAGGGTTGTCGATATTATGTGCAATTAGGGTGTCGGTATTATGAAAATGTAGATGAGTTACTAGGGTAATATCATATTAAATATGCTGCTTATGTAAAAGTTTATAACTTTGTATCGATTTATGAAAAATATAAATTATTTTTGGCACATTGTAAAATATAATAAAATCTATAAGATTTATTTAAAAAATTTGAAATACCTACATTTTAAATGATTGAGAATCAATATTTTACTTCAAAAATGTAGTTGTTTGAGATGTAACGACAAAATCAGTTTTTTGTTTATAATTTTAAAAAAAATATATTTATATTACTTAAAATTATATTGATTAATATTTATGGGTTAATACATTCATTATTTTTTGATTGGAATTATATTTTAGGAGATCTATAGGGTGTCTATATTAGAGCACTCTCCAATATCTACTAAATGATTGTATTAAATATATTATACACATTATTATAATATATTAAATTAATATTTAATTATGATATAAAATATAAAATATTATGTTTCATAGGATAAATAGTACACATACCTATTCATATTTATAATAATTATAAATATGAATAGGTATTTGTACTATTTATCCATAGAAATATGAGCGCCTATGTCTATGTATTTTTCCTATGAAACATAATATTTGTTATTTTATATTTTATACCATAAATATAGAGTAATTTAATTAAAATTAAAAATATATATTTGAATTCTATTTGGAATTGTATTTTATGATAGTATACCAAAGATATTAGATGTGAATATATTTATCCATGTGTAAATATTTATCAAGTTTATTTAAATTAAATTAAAATGTTATTTAATTTATAAATGGTAAGTTAACTATAATATTTTAATAATTTATATTGTTTATAAAAATATGAGTTATATATTTATATTACATTATTATTTTTTAACATTTTATAATCGTATATTATTGATATTACAAATAGCATAAAACCATAATAAAACGATAATGGGATTAAACTATAATACATATAATTTGCAATAACATATTATAAGTATAATGGTTTGAACCGCGAATGACTGTATTTTTAAATTAAAATAAATGTATACTAAATAATATACGCTATGGAGCAATACACGTAACCAACCGCTTTAGTCCCGTATTATACCTTACATTATTTATAAATTGTTTCTTTCATTTTTTGAAATTTAAATAATCATTTACTCTTTACATATTACATGAACAACACGTGCAATATATAATAAATATATATATATATATAATTATAATAATTATATAATTATATATACATTATTAATTATATCTATGGTTGTGGTTCATAACCGGCGCCAAAAATATATGACTAATAGTTTATTCGATATCGCAGCTCACGCTTTCGGAGTTGAAACGTATATATATATTGAGAGAGATACGTACTTTATATACACACACACATACACACATACACACACACACACATACACACACACACAGTGTGACACACACATTTATTCACGAGTTTTTTAACAAAGGAATTATGACTATAGTTATATATGGAATCATAGGTTTATAGTTTACCTTAGGCTAGATATAGCAATAACGATCTAAGTCAAATACTATCTATATATTATTACACGTCTATATCTAGAGGCGGGATCCCTTTGGGATCTTGAGACTCGAGTCTCAATTGCGAAAGCGCGCGCGCTCCGATATTGAATAAAGTATTATCATAGATTTTTGGCGCCGGTTATGAACGTGTTCCATATCTATTACTATAAATATGGGATCTTATTTTGGTTATCCTTATATAAATATACCCAGTATGAGTAACAAAACTGGTACCCAGATTGAGTATCTACCGATCGTATTCACATTCTAAATAATCTACCTAGATATTATTTATATTAATTCCTATATATTCATAGGTCACCAGTAATAATTTCAGAAACTAGGTCATAATTCATATAAATTTATAGCATTATCATATATGTGGGTATACATATATAATATAATTATTTGATTATATGATTTAAATCATGCCCTGATATAATATGGGCGTTTTTAGTTTATATACACATTTATTACCTAAATTGATTAACCTAAAATCATATCTACACTGGGTACCCACATCTTACGTTTAAAAGCAACCTAAGTATAATCAATTTGAATTTTAAATCATCGGTGTGTACAATTTGTTAAAAATAAAACAATATATAACTACAAATTTATGAAGCTATATCTCTAGAATATATATATTTATAATAATAAATTATATGAATAAATATTATAGATGCAAATATATATTACATCAACAAAATATGTATATTTTTGAATTTTAGTGCGGAAATTAGAATTTGTTTGTTGTTTTGATTTCTGAAATAGTAGCTGCGATGTGTGCCTACTACATACTTTACTGTCTAATACTTTAATCAATGCAAACTTAAGTTGATTCTTCCCATCAGTATGAAGTAGAAATAATAGAAGTAGAAGGTGATGTAATTACTACCGACATCACCTTCTACTTCTATTATTTCTACTTCAGACTGATGGGGAGAATCTACTATTTGAACGCTGCGGGAATTAGACACTCTACAATCCATGATATGGAATTAGACTATCTACTTATGCGGCCGTCATCGATATGAAAACTAGTGCAGTTTCTCTCTATCTCGAGGGGGTCGATGACATCGGGCAACAAGGCCAGGTTTACACCAACTTTCTATAAATACTGTTATTGTTTATGGAATATCACACCCTGACAGCTATGAATGGTCAAGATGATGATATAGACCCATTGAGTCCTCAAAGCCTGGAAGGAGATGCAATTTCGTTCATGGCAAGTAGGGCGGCTGCTCAGCATTGCCTGAAGGTCAAATAAATATTAATATATTTAATATATATATATATATATATACATTTTTATATTATTATATATAGTTATGTATAAAAAACACTAAATATATTTAACATTACCCAATAATATTTAAAATATATAAATAATTTAATATAATTAAAGAAATAAATTTATATATAAAATAATAAAATATTAATTATAATAACAAATATTACAAATGTTACCATATACGTTATACATATATGTTTTGAATACATTTAATTTAAATAAAAATCATTGATTCTTATTAAAATAAAAATTCAATTAAAATTTAAATTGTATTTTTTAGTAACAAATGTAAGTTAGAATCTAACTGACAAATTTGAAAGATATCATTTTTTCTTTACACATTGACTATATGAATTTATGAAATATATTAAAGTGTATTTACAACTTATAAACATAATTATCTATTAGTTATTTTACATTATTAAACTCTGTATATTATTATAATGAATTAAATGATAAATGTGTCTATCTTTCATCTATCAACTTACGAATAATAATTTAATCCGAAATGACATTGTTAATCTATAATAGTCACATGTAAATATCACAATTGTATTTTAACCAACTCCTTAACTATTTGAGTCCCAGGCGTCCGGGACCGTCTTGATTTAAAAAAACCCAGGCGTCTTGGACCGTCTCATAATTTATTAACACATATTAACACATATAATTCAATAATTCAGCACTCGATTTATATAAATGAAAATCCCAAAATATATAGTAATATGTTTTCTTTATCATAGAATTTAAAAAAAAGTATCTTTATATTTTAGTTTTTGAGAATGTTCATATAATACAAGTGTATATAGTGTTTATTTTAAAAATATATTATTATTATTAAATAAATAAATTAATAAATTATAAATGCAAATTTTATATCATCAATATCGTGTATTAAACTGGTTATAATCGTTATATTAATAACAACATTCCAATGTTTATTTTAAATATAACGTAAACATTGATAAAATAAAGAGTTCCTAACATAAAACGCATTTAAATCAACAACTAAATTAAAATTATGTATATTTATAAATTAAATATAACAAAAATACATTATGTTATAACAATTTAATGAAATAACGTTGATTAATAATTTTTTCTGTATTATTTGAATAAAACTCGCGTAGTAATTATTAAATTAACCGAACTATAGGTCACAATGCTATATTGTGAAGTGTCATGTGATTTATAGCATTATTTATTTAAATTTAACAAAATGGCTGAATAATATGTAAATGTTGATGATGCTTTGGACTTAGTTATACATTCAAGTACAAGCGAGTCTGATAATGCTTTCGATGCAAGTTAATATAATGAGGTTTATATTTATGCATATTTATATATATAACATGATATATTATACTCATACATTATATATATATATATATATTTATAAACAAATGTATTATACAATATTTTTCATATTAATTTTATAAAAATATATTTAATTTTGATTTATAATTTTCAATACTAGTTGTATTTATCATCTATATTTATATATATATAATCGTTAATATTTAATTATTTTATATTTAATTTGTTTATAATATCATCATAACAATTACAAATATAAATAATGAACATTTTATAATTATCATTATATACATTATATATTATTATATTCTAATATTATACATTTCCTTAGCAACATAAATCATAAAAATGTATTTTATTTAATTTTAGTGAATTTCATTCATTATACTTATAATAATTCTACGCTTCGAATATCAAATTTTTATAATTATTATATATTAATAATAGAATATTTGAACTACTTTTAATATATATATTATATATATGATATGATATATACACTCAATATAGTAGTTGAGTCAATAATATACTTAATTTTATAATTATAATAATACAAATATTGTAAATTTTCTTAGTATAAATATCTATATAATATGTTTTTATTTCTCATGTGTTTCATTAAATATAATCATTAATTTGTATAAAGTAATTATAGAATATATTAACTAATTTAATATAATTATATACACTAAATATTATAATTCTATTTTATATTTAAAAATTGTAATAATCAAAATATTGTAAATTTCACTAGCATCAAAATCATATATTATGTAATATGTTTGATTCCTCATGTATTTCATTCATTATAATCTTTAATTTAATATTGTCATTATATAATATATTATCTAATTTAATATAACTATATACATTATAAATATTATAATTCTATTTTATATTTTAAATTGTATTAATTACAATATTGTTAATTTCACTAGCAACAAAATCATTTTAATATGATATTATATGTAAATTGTTTGATTCCATGTTAATTTCATTATTTATAATCATTAATTTTTATATAGTAATTATAGAATATATTAACTAATTTAATTTAACTTAATACACTATACAATATACAATTAATTTAATATTACAATTAATTATATATTATAATTCAATTTTATTTTTTCTGAAGAATCAGGCGAATTACTATTTTTGAATCCTCTACATAGATGACAATTGATTATTTATATTGTTATACATGTTTCAGATAATATCATCAGAAAATATATAAATCTACATGCATTTGATAAATTTATATATATATATATATATATATATTATATATATTATGGTATTGTAGATAATGAGGTATGACATATTTGAACTCTACGCTTATGTTGATAGGACTTAAATGTGAGTCTTAAATGTGATAAGTAACTATAAATAATATAGTATTATATATCGAATAGAATATTATATTTGACCAATATATTACTATATACTAATTATATATTTCTAATATCACAGGATTATGTTCAAGTCAGTATCGACTATGTTGATGGATTCGGTGAAAGTGAATAAGTAGATGAAGTATTTGATAGCCTGGGAGAAGGTGAACGTAGCTGATGAAGTGGACTTAGGGGAAGGTCTAGAGAAGATTGTTTTGTAGAATACCATTCTAAATAATTGTATATTTATCAATTATGATGTATTGTAAATAATTATGTATTCTTAATTTTATTTAAATTCAATATATTATAAATATTTATCTGAACTGTTATTTTTTTATATAATTTAAATAAAATAATATATTATACTTAAATATAAATACAAATTAAATTTTATATAAGTGAAAATTAGTATTACAGTATAGAATAATAATTATAAATATTTATATGTGTAAATAATAAGTTAACTTTTATTAAAATAAAATATATATTACATGAAATATAAGTTGAAAAAATATTCATGTAAATATAATACACAATTTTATAAATTTCTACATATAAGGTTCTATAATATTCAATAATTATTTTTTTTATGAATTTTTAATTACATAATTTATATAAATACATACCTTTCTAAAATATAATAACTTATTATGAAAGAAAATGATTATTTAACAATGATATTTGATCTTGAATACATCTTTATTACATAATAATACACAATTTAAATAATTTATAATCATTTTCTATATATAAACAGTTATAAAATATTCAATAATTATTATTTTTATGAATTTTTAATTACATAATTTATAAAAATATATACCAAAACAAAATAACTTAACATGTAATGAAAGAAAATGATTATTTAATTATGATAGTTAACCTTGAATACATTCTTAAATAAAATTAAAAATTAGAAAAAAGTACAAATATTGTCTTTAGGTAATTATCCTTATTTTATTCAATAATTAATTAAGTAATAATTTTTTTTAATTATCATGTTGAATAATATATAGTAAATATTTTATCAATATATATTTATATAAAAATACGAATATTTTATATATTATTTTTAATTTTAATTTCATATTTATTTTTAATAATTTTTTTTTATAATTATTATAATTAATTGAATATAATATTATGAATAATGATTATTTTTGATTTTTTTCTTTAGATTAATATAATATATTATATACTAATCAAAATAAATATCACTTGTAATAGACAAATAGTAATGTATGAGTACACATTTTCGTTTATTAAAAACATGCGTATATTTTTTTTAAATATACATAATCTCTGGGTATTGAATGCATAGTTATTTAAAATTGCTGGGACCTAAAGAGTTAAGGGGACGCGATACCATCGTTTGGTTTGCATGTAAAAGATACGAAAAAATACTATTTTTAGAAATCTATTAACTCAACAAATATTCATTTTTTTTTTGTAATCTATTAATAATATTCCATATTTTTATATTATATGTTGACATTTATAGATGTTTACACATCTTTATGTTATACGTTTCTAAAAAAATAATTAAAATATCTGATAAAAAATTTTCATTTTCCAACTACATTGCTAATTAAAATTTTTTAAATAAATATTTTTAAATTTTGACAAATATCTTTAATCTTACAGGTTTTATTTAGTTATATTGAAAAAATGAAGACAAAATATTCAATTGTACAAAAGTTAATACTTGTTATGTCAGCATGATTAGTCACAAATAATTATTCTGAGTAAATCAAGTTTCAAATATAATATATGAATATAAACAATATGATTATACAGGTACAAATAATATAATATAAAAAAAATGAATAATGTAATGAACATAATTTAAACACCATTTTAAAGATAATATTTGAAATATTATAATTTTACATTCAAAAAAAAAATGAAATTCAATTTTTTTTCGAAAAAATCAATGGTATCGCGTCACCTTACAAAGTGAATATTTTTTAAGTAGATATATTATTCTCATCTATAACGTATTGAGATGTTTATTCACTTCTTGAATTTAAAGCATCATTTATATACAAGATTTTAATACAATAATGAATGATTTAATATGTATTAATACTGTACTTATAATATATTAAATAGTATATAATTGCAGTTAATTTAGAATTTAATAAATTATATATAATTGTAGTTAAAATATTTAAGAATTATATCCTAAAATGATTTATAAATAATCAAGTAGTTAAATGAGTAGTAATTATATTTCAAAATTCAAATGATTCTACACCCGTAGCATTACTTGATTCTGACCCCTACTACAACTACATGTGATCACTACACAGATAACAGACGACGAAGGTGTGAAGTTCTTGAACAATAGTGATGAAGACAACTGTAACTGGATGATGTTTGTTAGACCTGAGACCTCTACCTCGTATATAAATGTAATTGCATTCGAGAAACAGCAACACATCTACTTTAAAGTCGTGAAGCCGATACAACCTATGACAGAACTACTAGTTTGTAACTCGACCCTGAGACCTCGTTTATAACCTCTAATCCCCGCCCCCCGCTGTGTAGGTTTGATACGCAGTTAACTACCTTCATAACTACAATTTCACGCCGTTGGAAACTTCCGCAAGTGATTTACTTTTAAGTTAGTAACTCATGTCTTTCATTTAGGTGACTCACACCTTTTTCTAAGTTACGCACTACTTTCTCTTAGTGACTCACTAATTTCTCTTAGTCAATCATTCCTTTCTCTTTGTCACTCACTTATTTCTCTTATTGACTCAATCGTTTCTCAGTCACATACTATTTTCGTTTAAAGATGTTTCACATCAACTCGAATGCAATTATTAACTTTAATAATTAGATGTTAAAGTTAAATTATAATATTTAAATCTCCGTAAAAGTGGTTTCACACCTAATTATTAGAGTTAATAATTATCATGATAGTACTATTATCTGTATTGAGTCACTTTTTTATAGTATACACATTATATAGTACAACAGTATTACAATAGAACATAATATATAAGATTCATAATATATATATATATCGTTATATATATATATATATATATATATTTATACATATATCTAATAATATATATTTAATTTTTAATTATTATTTATAAATCAACTTACTAAACTATTTGAATAATATTTTTATAATATTCTATTGTAATGATATACATATAAATAGATTTTCCTGTAGAGCAACGAATGCATACACACCATGAGTGAAAATAGCAATCACTGAGTAATATGCCTATGAAATTTCATAGCATAATATTTGTAATAATTATTTCTTATCTTTTATAAATTTATTTATTATCTATCACATTACATTTTTAAATGACTATAATGATGTATAATATATAATAGTATCTATATAATAATAAATATTACTATATTCATATTATATAAAAATGTATATATAAATTAAAATATTTCTACTTTTTAAATATAGTAGGGTCATAAAAACATGTTTTTATGTGATTTATATATCGTTTTTTGGATGCAAATTTGTTATAGATACAAAATTACACAAGTGAATGATAGTTTTATGGAATAATATTTATTTTTTATCTATTATAATATTTATTTTAATGATATTTAACCATTTATACACTGCAGCTTTAATACCTTTTTTTTTTAAATGTTAAACATTTGTTAAGGATATATTTATATACTACATATGCTAAATGGTAATTTTTAATTTTAAAATATTTTTCCTTTCATATATCTGTAATTTAATTTTTTTTGGTAATTTTCAATGTAAATTCCTATCTTTTTAAATATTGTTTAGCTTTCAAAAATCTTGTCGGATTTCAATTATTTTATTTTTATTATATTTAGAATGATTAAGAGGAGTTATTCCGAGTTAGGTGACACTTTTCTATGAAGTGACCTACAAAAGTTACCAAAACAGTCTCTCCTAGTGTACATCCTGCTAATATCTTACATTTTAACAACTGTTCATAATGTTGTAACTCTTTAAATGGATATCACAGTTGTTAAAAATAATTTTTTTTACATTATTTTTATAATTGTATTTATTTCATAATACACTAGATATTTGAAATAAATTAATCATTCATGCAAGTTTATAAATAAATATATAGAAAAAAATTATTATAAATATATATATCTAATTATATTTAGATTTAATCTTAAGAAACATTAAAAAAATAATAAATATATCGCATTTTCCTACAGATTAATCGTACTTAAAAGTCAAAAGTAAAGAGTGCCTCTCGCAGCGGGAGGGAAAACATCACTCGATGTTAGTAGCTCCTGCTGAAGGGTCACATCAATACAACGCAATCAAGGTGAGGATTACTGTAAAAAATAAAAGATAAAATTATGACTATTTTAAAATGTACTAATTATTATAAGTGAAATTATTATAATTACACAAGTGAATGATAGTTTTATGGAATAATATATTTTTTTTATGATATTTAACCATTTATATACTGCGACAGGGCCTTAATTACTTTATTTAAAAATAAAATTCATATTATCTTACCAAGATGTATATCTTTGTTATTATGTAATAATTATTGTTTACAACGCAACGCAGGCCGGAGATCTGCAGGGATGTTACATCGCGGACACCATCTCCAAGAGGAACTACCCCGACCAAACCGACTCTTGTGTCCTCCTAGATAAGATTGAACAGCAGTTCTGCATGCTCTAGTCTGCTCCGTCTCATTCACCCTTACCTATATATATCGTCGTATCAATCTATACAACTATACATTGTTATCGTGTTCATCGTTAGTTATCGTTCTCATTGTTATTATGATAATAGTAATAATCTAAGATAACGTGAATATATTATGTTATTGAACGTATTGTTATTTATCATTTATGTAGTTAAGGGGAGGCCGCAAACCTCCGCCATTTTGTTTATTTTACATGTATTAGTTAAGTAATTCATAGTGTTATTCAAAAGCCTCAATGGATATTGCCTAAATATATGAGAAATTGTTAAATTATACTAAGGGTATATATATATATCTACAACAAATTAAATGTTTTTCTAATATATTTTATAAATTATTTATATATAATATATTATATATGTATTTATGTATTATTTATATATATTTTTTCATATAATGGCATATAAAATAAAATGTATAAAAAAAAATACTATTATTGAGGCATTACTATATTCCTATAAATGTTATTTATATATATCAATAACAATTAGATTGATTGTATTCATATTCAGATAGTAGTAGGCAATTGAAGTCTATAGGTATTGATATACAATTATTCTGAGTAAATTGTATTCAAAGTTTTTCAATTATAAATTCAATAATTATATAAATAAAACATTATTTTATATAAATATATTATAATTCAATATATAGAACACATTATTTTATATTTATATACATATTATGAATTCAATAGTTATTGTATATATATTATATTTTATATATAAAAACACACTATTTTACAATTATATTGAAATAAATTAGTATATTTCAATATATAAAAACACACAATATTACATTTATATATTCACATTATATTAATTTTATAGCAGTTCTAGCTATTTTTCATTATTAATTTTTTTACAGGTACTAAATAACATTCTACAAATTTATATTTTATGATAAAATTTATTTTACTTTTTTTTTTATTTTATCAAATTTCAGCTATGCGGCCTCCCCTTAATTAAAATAATTAGCTCTTATTTTTTATATTGTTTAATAAATATTATTAAATTAATAATGACTGAATAATATTTCATTTTTTTTATAATTTTATTTATTTAATTAAAACGACTATTTTTAAGTGCTGTTCCTATAATATCTTAATTAAACAGAATAAAATTATGTTGTCTTATGCATGCTAAATTATCTAGATTGAATTAAGTGTACATTAAGGGTTAAGAACAATTATGAACTATTATTACAAATCGATGAAGTAGTTTCAATTCATTTTCATTGGGAGTTTAAAATATAAAGATATTTTGGTTTTACTTACGTTTACCCTAAATTTATTAATTTCAAACAAATATATTAATTATTTTAATACAAATGTAGTTTCTAATGTAGGGTATTATCGATTATATGAAGATACCATTAATAAAGTATATTCAGCAAATAATATGATTCTTTTAATTAAATCATTATTAACTATTTTATGAATATCATTAATATAATTATATTAATAAGATATATGGGACGAATATCGATCCCCGAGATTACCTAATATATTATATTAGAATGTATATAATAAATAGATGTAATTTGTTTTCTCTTATATAGATAGGATATTAATAATATTACAAAATTACATCATATCATATTTTTGTTATTTATGTAACCAATATTATTATTGAATACTAAAAATATGTATTTATCCGACTAAAATAATGATTTATTAACATAAAATTTCACTTTATATATTATTTCTAAGTATTATAATATTCTAAAATGAGATAAAATATTATAGAGTGGCTTGTGTTTCCCGACTATATATATATAATAGTCTCTATTATATATATATATATATATATATATATATATTAGTGGACATTTAGGGAGAACTCAATTTCCGTAGTATTATAGGCCCATATTTCTTCATCTATATCTGAAAATTTATATGGTGAGGTGGTGATTATAACTCCAATCCACCGGGTTACGGATAGGGTAACAACCATTAGATATAAGGGTTAGCTGCAAATAATCAATAAGCGGTTCCGGATAAAATACAGGTTGCCTTTTTAGCAAGGCAATGCACCTGTCAGCCACCCGCACAGTGTAACGTAAAAACATCGGGAGCAGGGTGTTGGAAGTGGCGAGTCGATATTTTACTATTTATGATTAGACAGTTTCCGGTGAGGCACATTAACTCTGCTATAGGGTAATGTTACTAGTATATGGAGTAGCGACCATACGTTTTATATCGGCTGTTGAAAGGAAACATAAATTCCGCATCGCTCGTCGACCTGTAAATTCTCAGATCGCAATCGAAAAATAAGATACTGATATCAAAAACTAAAATAGACTGAAGAAGGGAGAACAATTAGATATTTAGATATCAACCATTAGTATACTGACTCTACACACAAAATGGGAAAATACCATAAATAATATTATTTAACCTCTGCCAAAACTACAGGTAGAGATATTAGGTATTCATATATATCATATATGTATTGCTATATGTATTCAAGAACATATAGTCATACATGATGACATCATTATAAAAGAACCACCCTATGGCAATTGGAAAATAATAACCTTGAGCATGGAATTGGTCTACTCGTTAGTTCAAGAGTATACAGTTCTCTCTCTAATATTGAAATTATATCACCAAGAATAATAATGGTTGTTATATTAACCTGTGTATAATAGAATATGTTAGTTAATGTGTTTATTCCGCAGCTTTCGAAAAGGGGTACAGTGTTTAAATTTATTGTTCATATATACAAGTATAGATATAGCGTGTAGTATAACGTATAGATACAAGGTCAGGGAGACAACGATATCGTGGCATATCGTCTGATATATATACACACGATTAGGGGCGTGGCTTATGATGAAGCGCTCAGCCAATGGGTAGTAATGTGGCAGAGACATTCCTGCCCTGAACCGTGTCACTATCTATGGCACGCAACAACAATATTGTAGATTTCATGTCTGCGGTATACCGAATACTATTACATAATATCGTGTCTTGCATTTAAACTATTATGTTCAATGTATATTGAACGTGGATACATAGGCGTATATATGTACATGTATTATATATGTATATGTATGTATATATATATATATAGGTTATATTAATACGTAGATATATATATATATAAGAATACATAGATATGTATAGACATACAACATCCCCCTTTGTAAATCAAATGGCTACGAGTCTATAAGACGAGCGGGGGGTTGTGCGTTACGATTAGATCGACGCAGCGGTATAGTTGGTTGGGTATGGTTATCTAGTTCCGGAACGGATTTCAACAGGCTAGTGGGAAAAGGGGCATCCCTGGTGTGAGTGTATGACGATACGTCACGGAGGGGTGTGTCAACGTCCGCCGGACCGAGTGTCGACAGAGTAGCGGGTAGGGCATGGAGCACGGAGTGGTGTGTTGATACTACCTCCGGACAGCGCGTCGACGGGGTAGTGGGGCGGATATCTCTGCGATTTCTCCTGAGGGTAGAACCATCATTCGTGCGGATATCATAACTCCTAGCGTTGCGATGTTACTACAGTAACATAAGTAACACATCCACGTATTGGAATCATGGTCGCGGTAGTGAACGTTAGTGATAGGCTCTATGTCGGACAGGTATCGGTGAGACTTGTTCTTGTCAGTGTCGAGCGGTTGACACATTGGATGACAATGTATTCTCGTGGGACGGGTCTACGGGGTAGGTAACGGGCAAAGGGTTTACTAACTTGCGACCTGTATAGCAGTTCGTCGGGGCTTCGTGTCGATCCGATTACTGGTGTAGATCGTAGTAGAAGTAGCGACATCTGGAAGTTCTCAGACTTTTTCAAGATGTTCTTCAGACTCTGCACGGTTCGTTCGGTCAGGTCGTTACTTTGGGAGCGATAGGGGCTGCTCGTCACGTGGTCAAATCCCCATTCGAATACAAATGTTCGGAACGCTTTTGACGAATAGTGTCCTCCGTTGTCGCTGAGTAATCGGTCTGGTATTCCGTGTTCTGCGAATAGTGTATTTAGCCGATCTATAATGGTTGCGCTGGTTATGGGCGCGCGCATAGCATATACGAATGGAAAGTTAGTATAATAATCGCATATAATGAGATACGTGATATTGTTATAGTAGAATAAGTCGGAACTTAGGTATTGACATGGACCATGGTCCATTGGACGGGTCGGTGTGTTATATGGTAATAGAGGTTCCTTACACTGCTGGTTTGCGTGTTATCGGCACTTGAGACATGTTTGGAGCATGTCTGTAATATATTTCGTGATACCGGGCCAGTAGACATGTGATCTCGCTAGATCGTATGTTTTGACGATTCCCATGTGAGGGATGTGTAGAGTGTTGAGGATCGATCGTCGCGAGTTTGGGGGGGACGAGAACTTGCGGGCTTTTCAAGATTAAACCGTCGTGTGTGGTGAGTTCGTCTCTGAACGGCCAGTAGTCTCTATAGAGATCCTTATAAGGTATTTCGTAACGTCTCGATATACTGTAGGCCACCCTATGTGGATTACGTGAATCAGGGCTTGAAGTGTTTCATCTCGGCTGGTTTCTAATTTAAATGTTCTATCTTTTGCGTCGCGAACTGCACTTGGCTGATCTGCACGTCAAGGTCGATATGTTCGCTGGAGTGTGATGGCTGGCGGGAAAGAGCATCCGCTATCAGCATATCTGTTCCCAGTTTGTAGAATAGTTTGAAGTCGTACTGCTGCACTCGGAGTAGCATTCTTTGGAGTCGGGTAGGTGCGGCGAATAGGTTCTTTCTGGTGATAATATCTAGTGGCTTGTGGTCAGACTGGACAATGAATCTGGTAGCAATGACGTAGTTGTGAAACCTCTCACATCCAAAGACTACGGCCAACATCTCTCTTTCGATATTAGCGTAACGAGTCTCAGCCGGGCTGAGGGTCTTTGATGCGAAGGCGATGGGTTTGTCATCTTGTAGGAGGGTGGCGCCGAGGCCATGTCCTCAAGCATCTACTTGAATCTTTGTCTTCTTCTTTGGATCGTAATATGACAGAGTGGTCTGTGCGCATATTCGATCTTTCACGTTATTGAATATCTTCTCGTAAGTAGGGGACCACTGATAGTCGACGTCCTTCTTGAAAAGTTCTCGTAGAGGTGTCGCATGGTGTGCCAGGTCTTTGGTAAAAGGTCCCATGTCCAACTTTCAATGGTAATCCGAACACCGCTATATAATCGTGCTATAGCCAAACCAAAGGGGAGAACTTGAGCTGAATAATTCTATTTGGAATTGGGATCCCAAAAAAGACAGATACCCAAACACAATATGCTAGGTGGTGATAACAGGAGGTGATTTCAATGCACAACTTAATCTACTAAATAATTATAAAAATAAAAATAATCTGCTATGTTTAAATACACACTTCCATAAAAAGTTGACAATTATTGCAACAATTTATGCAATAATTTATAAGTTGATGCTCCTAAATCGCATAAGACCAGAAATCGAAGTTGACCTTAGGAAAATCAGAATTATTTAATTCAACACAGATCAACTACTGGACAAATATTGACAATCCGACGTATAACTGAAGGAGTAAAATCAAAGAATCTTCCGGCTACATTATTATTTGTAGACTTCGCCAAATAATTTAATTCGATACTTCGTGGTAAAATGAAAAATATTCTCTCTGCGTATACCCGCAGAAATAGAAGAAACATTTATGCTACTATATTGAGATACAATAATAATGGTTAGATCACAAGATGGAGATACACCATACATCTAGATAACTAATGGTGTATTACAAGGAGACATGATTGTACCTTTCATTTTTATAATATGTCTAGACTATGTCTTGAGAAATTCAAAAAACATTTCGGTCTCATCTTAAAAAAACGAACGATGAAGCCGACATCCCGCAATATACATAACTGATCATACTGATTATGCCGATGATTTAGCCATGACGTCAGATAACATTAAATATGCAAATACAATGCTACATAAAATCGAAGAGGTCGCGGATAAAATAAGATTAGGGTGTAAACGCAGACTATAAGGAATATATCTCTCTTAACCAGAAAAATAATAATGGTATATAAATTCTAAATTATAAGATCATCAAACAAGTACACGATTTCAAGTATATTGAAAGCTATGTTTCATCTACTGATCATGATGTCAATATAAGGATTGCTCGTACTAAACTTTAAATTATATGTTTCATGAATGCAATATTATTTAATTATTACTTAATGAATTGTATATATGTACATTGTATAATACTAATGAACTATTAATACAAGGATTTAACATGATGGACGACGTCGGACGTCAAGCATCGTACTGATTCTTATAAATATCGGATATGTCGGATATCTCGCTAATTCGGACACTTTTCGAGCTACCACATAGAAAGCAGATTCAGAGTGAGTAGAGATAGTCGAGCGTTGCACAATTTTATTCGTGCGATATTTCCTGCTAGCTCGACTATAGTGAAACTATATTAAACCCTTATAAGGGTTTGAATACTGATCAAGTCTTCTAGGTACTCGGGAGATCTAAGATGTATCACCGTATGGGTGATGCCTTATGGCCCATAAGTTATGGGTGATGTAGTCTGTATCTGCAGATATACCTAAACTTAAGCCAGCCGAGTGATCGCAATAGGGTAGATATTTATACTATTGAAGAGAACTTCAGTTTATATAGGTTGCGTATAGCGCATCGTTGTATCGATATGATCATCTCAATTTTAAGCATAAGCTTTAGGGGTATATTACATATACGTGAGCAGCAGTACTACTGAAGACTAGCGAGTGTATTATACTTTTAGTCATTGAAAAAGTCAATTTATTGCCTTATTTTCTAATGTTATAAAGAAAATAGTTGGCATTGCGAATAATTATAGATATGTCAGAGTAATCTAGGTGGGAGTTGATGGTGAAACACAAGAGTTGTTATGGATTGTGAGGTAGGGAGGGATAGTAGAAAGGGGTGGGTGATGATTAGGGGTAGGTAGGTCTGGATAATTATGGTATCAGTTTTTGTCATATTAAGTAATAAGGAATTATGGGAGAACCAGTCAGTAAGTTCTGTGAGGCAGTTACAAATAGATAGTTGAATAGAGTTGAGTCACAGGAAATGGGAAAAGAAGTATAAATGTGTAGATCGTCGGCAAATAGGTGGTAGTGGATGTAAGGATATTTACGAAATATGGATTTTATGGATTTTATGGGTAACATATAAATTATAACAAGTAAAGGACAAAGCACGGAGCCTTATGGAACACCATGCGTGTTGATAAAGGGAGTAGAGAAGGATGAGTTAATTTTCACTGAAGAGGACCTTAAGGAAAAGAATGACATAAACCAACTGTGTACTTGACCATGAATACCGATATCATTAAGTCATAAAGCAAGAATGTCATTGTTTAGAGTATCAAAGGCACTAGATAGGTCAAGTAACATAAGGTATCACGGGCTTTGTTGTCAAGGGATACGAGTAGATCATTAATGATAAGATTCAGTGCTGATCCAGTGCTCCGATGGGGTAAGTATACTTATAAGCACTTTGAAACATATAAATAATTGAATTGGTATATAGTGTATAAGTTGAGCAAATACAATTCGCTTCAAGGTCTTAGAGATTGATGAACGAGGGGAGATGGGTCGATAGCTCGACAGGTTAGAGTTTCTAAGGGTAGTTTTTATAATTGGGGTGATATAAGAGTGTTTCATAGACTTACGTACGATGGATGTAATAAGGGATGCATTAATGATCATTGTCATGGGTTCAATTAACGATGGCAAAAGGGTACGAAGTAAAGTAATAGGAATAGGGTCGTGTGGGGAATTGGATTTTAAGGATGCCATTAGAAATAGCACATAGGGACGAGTAGGTAGAGTAAAAGAGGACCAGTTATTATGGGAAGTTAGTGAAGATGAGTTGAGAGTGAGGAGATCAACATTCACATTATGGAGAGCAGCGATGATGTTCGATACTTTATTTTGGAAGAAATTAGCGAAGGAGGAGCAGAGGACTGTATGCGTGTGGTCAGGAAGGTTCATGGGTTTTGATTTACCTACTAAGGTGACCGATATATTATAGGCTTGCTTAGAGGAGGTGCCATATTTACAAAGCAAGTTAATAAAATATGATGATTTAGTGGATAAGAATTTTTTTCCTGTATAATGAGCGACATACTTTAAAGGAACACAGGTCTGAGTTCATTTTGAAAGAAGCATAAATGGACTGTAGACGAAGAATTGACTTTCTCATGTGAGTTCAGTGTTGAACCAGGGGGATTTGGGATGATTACGGTGGGTAAGAGTAGTTGAGGGAGCATCAAAGTCAAGGGAATTAGATAGCGCCGTGTTGAAGGCGTCAAAGAGAGAGTCAGGTTCAGATGTAATATTATTCATATGATAAAACACAGAGTTAAAAAACAAGGGTTGATTTATAGAGGAGATGTTTCGAAAGTATCTTATAGGTAGAGTATTGTGCACTACTGATAACTGTAAAACAAATAGGATAGCGAAGTGATCAGAGATTAGAGTGCTTTGTGTGGGAGAGGAAATTAAATTGGAGTCAGATGGAGATAAACCAAGATCAATGATGTTACCATTAGATATAGTTGGGAAGTGGATGTGTTGTGTTAAGGAATGCTCAAAAATAAGTTTATTAAGAGAAAGGAAAGCATGATTATCAGTATTCACTTGAATATATAAGTCACCAAGAATAATTGTGTTGTAAGAAGACATGAATTTTAAAATGGTAGAGAGATCATTATGGAAAGACCGAATTCTGGATGATGGTGGGCGATAGATGATTATAAAGACAATGGTAAATAGGGAGGGGGACTGAATGTCACAGATCAGCATTTCACAAGAGGAGACATTAGGGGTGGAAGAGATATTAAGCTTGAGCTCAGTGGAGAACAACAGGGCAGACCACCACCACGGTTAGGTGTGGGTCTGTTAGCGAGTAGTAATATGAAGCCACTAGGGGTTAATTGAGATGCTAAAGCAGAGTCATCATTTGTAAGCTAAGTCTCGGTGATAGCAGATATGGAAAAATTATAGTTAATGATTAATTGAGTGATTAAATCAACTTTATTTCTGACTGATCTCGCATTGAGGAGTAGAACGGAGTAATTATTGGGAGAGTATGTATTTAGTCAACCCGAAGGTTTAACATTAGTGCGGGAGGATCTAAAGAAAGAGTCATAGGATTTAGACAAACACTCAAGATCAACATCAGTATGCAGATAGGGATTTGATTTCTAGTTAATTCTACCAGAGTTGAGGAGGGATCGAAGTTTATAAGTAAGGGTTCGTCTATTAAATACACACTTTATGTCATGACAGTGGGCTTTCGATGCATGGAAGAGAATTCGACCAGCCTTGATGATTGGAGGGTCAATGTATTGACGTATAAATAGAGATGTATAGGTGACTGAAGTAGTGACCTAGAGTTCATAATGGTATCGGTCGCACATGACGAAGATAATACTAGGTTGGCATAGTGAGATATGAAGGAGTAGTCAGTGATAGTGATGGAGTCTAGTTGAAGGTGGGTAAATAGTGATTTTATGTAGGTAAGGTTTCTGTTTGTAGGTAGGATATGCTCAATGATTATGGATGGTTTGGAAGCGCAGGAATGAATAGTGGGTGGTTTAAGTAGGGTGGAGGTAGAGGGGGACGGGGGTAAATTCGATTTGACAATGGCAGAGAAATATTTGGTTATTTAGGGCATCAGGAAGAGATGAGATAGCGGAAGAGAGTGATTCTTGTAGTTATAAACTGGATTTAAAAAAAAAATCGAAGTACAACGGAACAAATTTTGAACTTCTGAATATTAATGGAAACATTTATAGATCAACAACGACACGTCTATCATATTTCCATCGATTTTAAGAAATATTTTGATATAGTGTGGCATGAGGGTTTGTGGCATGTGATGTCTGAATTTGGCATAGGCAACGACCTGATGAAAATGATAAAGTCACTTTATAACTCACCAAAACATTCTGTACTATTGAACAACAAGAAAGGAATATATTGCAATACGACAGTAGGTTTAGATAATGTTCCTTACTATCTCCAGTTTTATTCAAAATATTTCTAGAAAGAATAATACAAGAATCTCTAGAAGACCAATAGTCGAGTATAGCAATATGAGGTAGATAAATTAACAAATTTAGATTCGCTAATGATATAGATCTCATAGCTGTTTCAGAAATTAAGCTATACATTCTAACTGACTCTCTATCTAACTCTTACTCACTCCTCGACAGCAAACGGTATGGAAATCAGCTATGAAAAAAACAAAATAATTGTAAATTGGGAATCTTCAACGCCATATGTGACTACCATGAAAGGCAAATAAATTTAAAATGTACAAAACTTCAAATATCTGGGAGCAGTGCTCACTGACACCGGCATTGCCGGTCCGGCAATTCAAACAAAGAAATCCGAATAAGATTAGCAACATCAGTTACAGCACTAATACAATTGGAGAAGATCTGGCGTAGCGGAGAAATTTATTTTAAACTTAAGTATATATCCTACAACTAATTTATTCTTTTAACTCTGTTGTATGGCTGTGAAAGCTGGACTTTACTGGAAGAATCTAAGAAGAAGAATAGATCTCTTGAATTGAAAGCTCACAGACAACTTTTAAATACAAGTTATAAACAAAGAAAAACAAATATATTTGTAAGCAACGAGATAATAAAAAAGTCGGCCCATATGTACCCCTTCTGGATATCATCATGAGATGAAAAATGACCACGTTTGAACTTATAACTCGTAATGATTCGTTAGCAATCACTATTCTTCATGGATATGTTGAAGGCAAAAGAAAAAGAGGAAGACCAAAGAGAAATTGGATGAATGATATATTTTAATTCTCTAATCTCTTAAGCAACTTTTAAATATTGCAAAAGATTGTTCGAAAGTTTTTATCATCATTGTCATGTGCCTACGATGGCGAATTCACGGGACTAAATAACTAAGTAAGTACTCATTTAACTTACCATTTATCTCTTCTATTATATAATCAGTAAATGCAGTTGAGCAAGTTATTTTTCTTTTTACTATAGTGGCTGCTCATCAGAAGTATCGTGTTTATCAATTAACGTTTATAGAAATTCAGAAGAGCGCATTTTCTTCAATGAAGTCATCACAGCTATCACAAAGTTGATTCCATCAATCATACTCCAATCTATGTTTTTCAGCATTTTATCTATAGGTTTAAAAACTTCGAGAATACTAAACATTAATTCTGCTGTTAGTAGCAGATCTTTATTAAATATGGCATTTAATCCAATTGCGGTTACCATGTTTTCTCCTGTTTTTGTCTTGCAAAATAATTTAGTGTCTTTCTAATATCTTTTTCATATTTTATTATAATACTTAATGTGTTATAATTCCCAATCCATCTAATAGAGATCAATATTGACAAATGACCTATACATTCCTCTTTAAAGTAATTATGTACTGCAAGTTTTTGAAGAATTTATTTATTATATTTATTTGAGTAAATACATATTAAAGTTCTGTGCTTGATTCACAAACATCAACTACTATTAAATGCAATATTAATTAAAACAATGCACATACGGAATATCTCTCTCAAATATTTAATGGTGCTATTGACTTAGTAATGAGTAAAGAGCTATTATATCTATCCTATCTACATAATATGTAGTACATATATCTAAAGCTATCTCAGAGCAAAATTGATCAGCGATGTACTTAGCATTTAACTCTTTAATTTCTATTACACATACAATAATTTCATTCGGCTCTCCTTCTTTAATACATCTTATTGTTATAGACAGAAATTATATTCCATGACGATCTTTTGTTTCATCACACTTAATTGTATATAGACCTCCATTGTAATTGTTTATTCTTTCTATGATTTTATTGGTTAATACTGAATCCATAATACCTATAATTTCATTTTGAAACTCAGCGGAGGTATATTTTTCATTGTTTGGCATCATTTGTGATATTGATTTTAACTTTTCATCTTTTAGTAATAAAAACTTAATCATATTCATAAAAACAGCAACAGTTTAAGGAATCAAATTCTTCTGATGTACCACGAAAATGTAATTCATTAATGGCAATAAATTATATGATTTCTATCATCGATTCAATATAATATTTGTTACGAATAATATCTTCATTATTTATTATAGTTTAAATATCAGTATTATTTTCGA
Organism: Osedax fenrisi; assembly: GCA_964019155.1. Lineage (NCBI taxonomy): Eukaryota > Metazoa > Annelida > Polychaeta > Sabellida > Siboglinidae > Osedax > Osedax fenrisi. The sequence continues at coordinate 16,352,304 of OZ025240.1, forward strand.
TATTTTGTATTAGATATCCAATCAAGATTAGCATTTAAATGAGAAATTGATTTGTCGTGTTTTTAAGCCCCTTGTCCGATTCCATAGCAGCTTTCCAGTTACGGTAACCAATTTTGATGAATCACCTGGCTGTCGCTATATTTTAATCTACATGGGAAACAATATACCGAATCATAATTAACTGAGTATTATCTTAAAGCCATATGTAATATATAAAGCCATATGTTTATTGAAAACCATTTTTCTACACAAAATCTGAGGATCTTAGCAAAATAATCTAGGGGGTCTTAGTGAAATTCTGGGGGGACTTAGCCCCGTAACTACGGCCCCGTATAGTAGGTATACCTACATATATTTACATATTTTACCTACCTATAGGTATACCTATTTAATTCACTGTTTCATCTTCCAGTATATTTGCATTCAAATCTCATTTTAGAACTAGTATATCGTCATTAGATATTTACTTTATGTGATACCTAAAATATAAATGTACATATATGCTATTTATAAAATGTATACACTTGTATTGCATATGTGGTGATGATTTCAGCTATATTAATGAATAGTTACCCTTTCTTTTAAAGGTTTATCTTGTTATCTGCATACTCAGTTGTTTCTGCATAAACTTAGATAATATATTATAAACGGCATAATAAGTTATAATTGATAGACGATCATTATGGTCGAAGTCATCATACGTGCTATATAATTGTGAATCATGAATCTGATCTATCATTTATTGTTACTAATAATATAAATATAATTGTTTCCTTTATCGTATTTTTATGTCGAAAAGTTATTTCTTCCTATTTTAATTTAAACCTACAATGTTAAAAAAAGTATCTACTTATGTAATTGCCTATATGGACTATAGTTAAACCTATAGTTCCCATATAGGGGAAAGTAACCTAATACGTACACTTTAACAATAAATGCTCTAAACATGTTATGACAAATTATTTGTACTCAAAAATTACAATAAATTAATATATGATTATAGATATAATTGTGATTTTAAAATTTTATTTAATCTTTTAATTCCATAAATAATGGGGGTGTCCGTATTCGGTACCCATATCCGAATACGGAAACCCTGTGTTATAATACGGACAGTGTCAGTCGGACACCCTATATACCACTAGATAAACTATATAATATTAATGAATCAATCATACAAATTACAATTAAATTATTTATAATTAATTTTTTGAATAATTTATTCTAATTTAATTAGTTAATAATTTATTTATTTTGTAATTAATATTACAATTTAAGTATCTAAATAATATAATTTTAGATTTAGCTTTATTGGTGGTATTAATATTATAAAGCATGCGATTTTTATGATAATCTTAATAGTTCATACGCTGCGCGCTGATTGGTTATTGGCAGATAGAGTGTCCGTATTAGGGAATTATATGACCTCTAGATATATGACTACAACTTAATGAATATTTGAAATATAGAAATATAGAAATTATATAAATAATTTTAGAATGCTTTATTTTTTAATAATATAGTTTTATATTTTATATTGAAACATTTGTATATTCTTGAGAAGGTTTTAATTTGAAATTTTTTTTATAAATTTAAAAACGTAATACAAAATCTGTTTATTATATATATCAGCAATAGTTTGAATAATTAAAAAATAAAAAATACTTTTTTAGACTATTTATAGAAAACCTTTTCTCTAGCTCTGTGGTGCTAGTACTCGTAGTACTCACTGTACAGTGTACAGTGTACACATCGCGATTTGTGTCGAGCAACGAGTACTAGCACCACAGAGCTAGAGAAAAGGTTTTCTATCTAGTTCTGTGGCTAGCACTCATTGCCAGCATTATTCTAGCAAACATTATATATATATAATGTATATAAGTCTTCTTATCTGTGTACCTGTTTCCCTGTGTATTGTATTACTATATAATATACATATATATATATATATATATATATATATATATATATATATATATATATATGTACAGTGTACACCCTAAATAATTTGTGCTAGCATAATTTATGCTAGCACAAATTGTGCTCGCGATGTGTACACCCCAAAGTAAAAAAGTAGAAATTGAATATTTCGATTCCATTTACAAAATAATGTATGTTATTTATATTTTCGATTATTTTAATACTATCTTTTATTTCTATTTCGCTAATTTTTCGTTTATTTGTACTATATAATTTAATTCTACTTTCGATAATTTTTCATTTACACGATAACTGTAAAAAGTTTTAATTTCTTTAATTTTGTAATTTCTTATTATTCTTTGTTTATTTCTATAACGTATGTTATCGTTAGAAAATATGTATACTTTATACTTTCGATTATATTTTCAACTATGTATTTGCTTAAATAAATTATCAATCAATAAATAAATATTATATAAAATTATAATATATTAAATACATTACTCATCATATATATATCATAATTTAATTTAAATAATATTTAATATATATTACCTAATGTATTTGTGTATTCAAAGATTTCAATTACACTACGGGTGTAATATTTATATTTATATATATATATATATATATATATATATATATATAGATTTGTCCATGAATACATGGCTTGATTACATCCGGTAATCATATAACATTACCAAAACACTTTGATATAGCAGAAAATGGAAATTGATAGAAGTGTATGACTATGATTACATGTATTAATACAATTACTGATTAGCAATTAAAAATACAGCAATTGCTCGATAATCTAAATATTTTATTACTATTGCTTCATGGTTAATTAGTAACAATTATAGTTTACATATAGTAAAATACAAATCTACGATAGAGCTATAGAGAAACATTTATCTCTAGATCTATGCGTGCGTCATACGGCGTGCGTCATGACACACGTAGTACATCACGATAGTTTTATTATGACAGATTACATAATACCTTAATTATTCTATACACTAGCTACTAGCTAGTAGCTAGACTAGCTATGAATATATAGATATTTTATTTACACACACATACACACATACACATGAACACACATATGCGTACAATGTAGGATGAACATTATATTTCATTTATACTTATATTATATTTAATTTATTTATATATTTATATATATATATAAATAAATTAAATATAATAATAATATAAATACATTAAACATGTATAATAACATAAGCCAGTAATAAGTAATTATTTTTGTAACAGTAAAATGAAGTATTTATTAATAACTTATATTTTTGATTACATTACAATTATTACTATTTGAAATTACTCGAATATGTTACATACGAGTCGTATGATACGACTCATATGATATGATATCGATAAAGTTTTAGAATTACCGTTTGATTTCAAGTAGAATCAATATATTATACGTGTATAGATATATGTAGATATATCCATGTCCTCCTTTAGCTTCAAAAGCAGCTACGAAACTATAATTTATAAATGATGCCATGATATATCTTAATAGCTATAGGCGATACGATACGATACTCCATAATTATTAATTTATTTAATATATATAATAATAATAATAATATTTATTAGAAGAAAGTTGTATATATATATCATGTGAATTATTAAATTCATTATATTATTGTTTCCTCTAAAAGACTACAGATGAAGATAATTATCTTTTCTATGCTGTCGCCTGCAAATATATTTTCTATGCCTATATATATATAATTTAATTAATAATCTATTTAAATAGGTTATCCGTTAGAGTAACGGTACAATTAAGTATTTGTTGTAGGTCGAAGTATATAGATAATATATAGATATTATATCGAATCCCCTTATTATTAATATACAACGTCTTTGTGTATAAATTAATATTTTGCGAAGCCTTTCCTTCTGAAAGTCTTTGAATAATATAAGTCAGTAATTTGTATAGAACTATTTATAAACTAAATAGTATGACCTATATGTATACATATATGTTAAAATAAATGATACAATAATTGTTTATTAATACAAAAAAGGTATATCCTATATATGATTTTAAAGTTATTAGGTACTAGGTTACTAGGATAGGGGAGAGTACTCGAATACCGAACAATACCCCTAACAATAAATCACCATAACTTTATTATTTCTCAATTAAATATTTCCACATTTTATGTATTAAGTATTTAAAGTATTAAGTAGGTAGGGAATATAAGGGAAAGTCTCCGATTACTGACCCCTACATGATTATTTATAATAACTTATTCAATATTAAATATATTTATTTGAAATTTTGTAATTATTCTAATATTATGGCAATGAATAATGTGGCTATTTTAAATTTTTGATATCATTATATTTACAAGAATAGACAAGGGGGTCGGTAATCGGATACATGTGCCTAATATCGACCCCCTTCTCCTATTACCGACCCCCTAAAATAATCGTGGTATAAATAATTGTAGTATTATAATATCCAATAAAAATAGTAGGTATATATACCTAGATATACATAAATATAATTAATTATAATATACACGCAATTTATTATGTATTGAATTTTTGATTTACTAGTAATATTAAATTTAAATTTAAACTTTATTGTAATTATATTAAAATAGTGTATATTATTATCGACTATTTATTTATTAATCAGTATTTATATAATCATGAATCATTACTGAAATCATGAATCATAAATCCATACCAATGATACACAAACAACCTCGACATATTTTAAAGTAAAATACTGATATATTTTGATTGGATATTATAAATCACATGGGGTCGGTATTAGAGTAATTTAGGGGGTCGGTAAGGAAATTAATATGGGTTACTATAATTAAGATATATTGGTTAATATTTATTCAAATTAAATTATTTTTTTAATAGTTATACACATTTTATTGATTATAAATTTTAGTGCAGTATTAAGTTTTCTTTTAATTAATAAAGTATTTACAATGATTTAAAAAAAGTTATTTTTTAAATATTTAAAAAGTAAAAACAGAATATTACATTTGATCAAATAACAATTGTAGGATTACATATTTTTTTAAACAAAATACTTATTCATATTTATCGTTACATTACTAATAGTGCATGTATACCTATATAATTTGTTGATATATCTTAGTTACTGAGATACGAGAGGGGGGTCGGTATTATGAGGGGGTCTGTAATAGGAGAATTTCCCCTACATATAATATCTATTTTAAAATTTAATTTAGTTTGTTTAACTTTGATATAGCAGGGTTGTGATTTATATTAGGTTTTATATTATTTATATTGACCTACTTACTTTTACTTTTTTTTTGGTTTTAGGACAACGCTGTGCATGCTCAATCGGCCGCCCATGGGCCTACCATGCATGGGAGAGATTATTGTGTTGGTGGAAAGCATGAGAGACATAGTATGTCTTTAAATGACGTTTGAAGGAGGAGGTTGATGTCATTATTCGAATGTGGTATGGTAGGGAGTTATAATGATAAGGGGCAGATAGGGCAAAGGAGCGTATATGGTAGGAGTGTATACACATAACCTATAGGTTATGTAGGTGGGGTGTAGTAAGGATAAAGGTGTTGGAGGATCGATTGTAGATTGGGGTAGTGGGTGTGTGTAGATGGAGAAGGGACGCAAGGTAGTCGGGAGAGTTGTGATGTATTTATTTGTGGATTGTCAGGGACATTTTGTATTTAATACGGTAGGACTATTTATTATTAACTATTATATATATATATATATATATATATATATATATATATATATATATATATATATATATATATAAATTATATATAACTATTTATATGAATTAAAATTATATTGATTAACATTCCATACATTAATTATGTTTTGATTATAATTATATTTGAGGAGAACACTATAGGGTATCGATATTACGTGCATGTGGATATTGGAGCACTCTCCCCTATCTACTAAATTATTTTATTAAATATATTATACACATTATAAATATGAATAGGTATTTGTACTATTTGTCCTATAGGACATATATGAAACATAATATTTAGAATTTTATATTTTATACCCTAAATATAGAGTAATTTAATTAAAATTAAAAACATATATTTAATTCTATTTGGAATTGTATTTTATGATAGTATACCAAAGATATTAGATATGAATATATTTATCCATGTGTAAATATTTATCAAGTTTATTTAAATTAAATTAAAATGTTATTTAATTTATAAATGGTAAGTTAACTATAATATTTAAATAATTTATAGTGTATATACAAATATGAGTTATATATTTACATTTAATTATTTTTATTTAATATAATGTATTCAATAGGGTTTTTATAATCGTATATTATTGATATTACAAATAGATAAACCCCTATTAAAACGATAATGGGATTAAACGATAATAAATACAATTTGCAATAATATATTATAAGTATAATGGTTTGAACCGCGAATGACTGTATTTTTAAATTAAAATAAATGTATACTAGAATAATATACGCTAGGGAGCAATACACGTAACCAACCGCTTTAGTCCCTTATGATACCTTCATTTATTAAAAAATTGTTTCCTTTATTTTTAAATTTAAATAACCATTTACTCTTTACATATTTAATATGATATTACATGAACAACACGTGCAATATATAATAAATATATATATATATAATAAATATATATATATATATAATTATATATAAATTATTAATTATATCGATTACTATAAAATATGGAATCTTATTTTGATTGTTTTAATTAATAGGTAGATTAATAGGTAATAAGTTATAATAATATAATATAGGTTATTACTAATAACCTATATTTGATAAAATATAAATGCTATGAATTGTATAGAAAAAGAGAATTTTTTAATAAATTATATTTTATTATGGATATATTTAATATTGGAATTTATATTAATAATAGACATAATAATATATATTAATAATATATATTATTAATTATATGGAAATTGATACAATTGATTTATATAGTAGAATTAACATTACTAGAATTAACATTACTCAAATAAAAAACACCTTGTTAAAGTGTAGAATATACTATAAATAGATTGTTATAACTTAAGTGAAAACATAGTTATATATATGTATATATATATATATATATATATATATATATATATATATATATATATATATATATATAGGTATACCTGCAGTGATCCTATATGTGAACATATGCTTGTGAAAATGACAATTTTGAAAATTAATTGCAATTAGCAGTTACAAGTATTTATTGTTTCTATTAATGTTGATCATTGCATTTAAATTGTATTGTTGAATTTTATAACAAATGTATCCATTGAGTAGATCAATTGTTATGAATTATTTTCATAAAGACATATATATATATATATATATATATATACATAAATATATATATACATATATAGCATTTATGTTATTTCTAATATACTATGTATATATTTAATTGTGAGTATATAATATGAAAGATAGATAATTATAGTTATATTAAAATAATAATACCAAATTAAATAGTATATACAAAAGTAAGTTTACTAATATATTAAATTATTATAGCTATTCTAATATTGCAATATAGCAAATATGCATGTTTTATGATAACATTATTATAATATCTAGGTGTATTTAGATATAAATTAAGCTTTAATTAGATTTACAACACCCAAGTGTGGTTAAATAGTGTGTAGAAATAGCCTAAATATTATGTATGTTTTTTTGTTGTTTTTGTATCTATTTAATTGTCAAATAAGTAATATAATGAATGTAAATGAATAAATTATATAGTATTGTTAATTAATGGTCTAATAGGAAACTGATATATTGTTAAATTAGGTTTATGTGTAGGTATATATTGTGGGATATCACAATGTTTGCATTAAAAGCAAGTAAATAGTATGTGTATATATAACTATATAGTTATAACTAATGGTATGATGTGTAGTAGTGATCTAAATGAGCCAATATGTCCTGCTTCGAAACAACTGAAACATCCATAATTTATGTTTCGAAACATCTGAAACATATGAAAAATCCTAAATTATCGCTCAGAAAAATATCAAAAAATATGTTTCATAACATATATAAGCCAATTATTCAAATTTGATTCATCGTATTAGATTGTCGAACTTGTTTATAGGTTTATATTGTTGAAATTGACTGAAAACTAGATTTTCATACTTGATTGCAAACTAGATTTTCATAGTCGATTCAATTTGTCGTACTCGATTGTCAAAATTAATTGTAAAAGTAGATTGCCATATCATACTTGATTTTCAAACTATTTTATCTGATTACTCTAGATTTTTAATTATAATAATATCAATTATAATCAATTGTATTTTAAAATTAAATAAGATATTTTTTTAAATACACTTATAATCCATTACATTTTAATTTAAAATATTTATTTCAAAAGTAATTTTTATAGACATTTAACTAATATATTATTATAAACGAAATTTAATGTCTTAGTATATAAACAAGTTATACATATAAGTGATTGTTTAATTACCCTCTTCTATAATAATAATTGGCATCTATTTGATAACATTTATTTAATTTTTTTTTAAATTTAAATACAATTTATTTAAATTTTTTTAAATTAAAAATTTTATTTTTAATATTTAAAATTGCAAAGATAATAAACTCAATCGAGCCGTTCACTAACCCGATTTAGCTCGAAAAACTCGGCTAGTTTTAGATCACTAATTTGTAGTAAAGTACAACAATCATAACAAGTTGTGTTTAAATCTTTATTATAAATGACATTAATAGGTGATTATAATAATTTGTATATGTGTATAAAAAGCTAATATAGATTATTTAACTACATTATACTCTATATTATATAATATTATATAGTATATATATAGTATATATATTATATACCTGTATATGTTTGTACATTTTTCAAATATGGTGTAAATTTGATTAAACAAATAAGTGCAAATTTAAGTTAACTTTAATTAAATTAAATTAAATTAATTTTAAAAATACATATTAAATTGTAATCTATTATAAAACTACATGTATTATTACTATAATAATTCTATAATGATTATAATTGAAAGTAATTAATGCACACCCACAATTTTTGATTGACAAGCTTAATTCAATGTCGAATTTATTGATATGAATTCTATATTAAGATGTAAAGATCATTCCTATATATTTCATTAGCATATACAGACATACACACTTGTTCAATTACATTATTTTTATTTCTATTTGGCCTTACATTTTAATATATATATATACTCAAGGTTAATATATTATAATTAAATTTAATTATATATATATATTATATAATATATATATATATATATATATATATATATTGATTTATATATTGATTTAAATAAAATTAACATTATATATATATATATATATATATAAATTACAATAATTATTATAATACTATATATTTATATAACTTATATAACACTATAGTGGTAATGACAGTAATAGCAAAGGGCTTTGGTAATATTGGTAGTGATATATCACTATAGTGATATGGTATGGTGATAATGGTAGTTGTAGTGGTAGTAGCAATGGTAGTAATGTTATGGTAGTGGTAGTAGTAGTAGTAGTAGTAGTAGTAGTAGTAGTAGTAGCAAAGCCCTAAAATAAAATTAACATTATATATATATATCTATATTACAATAATTATTATAATACTATATATATATATATATATATTTTTATATTTTTATATTTGTATATCTAATATATATATTTATATAATACTATAGTGGTAATGACAGTAATAGCAAATGGTAATAGCTTTGGTAGTAGTGTTGGTGGTGGTGGTGGTAGTAGTAGTAGTTGTATTAGTAGTAGTAGTAGTAGTAGTAGTAGTAGTAGTAGTAGTAGTAGTAGTAGTAGTAGTAGTAGTAGTAGTAGTAGTAGTAGTAGTAGTAGTAGTAGTAGTAGTAGTAGTAGTAGTAGTAGTAGTAGTAGTAGTAGTAGTAGTAGTAGTAGTAGTAGTAGTAGTAGTAGTAGTAGTAGTAGTAGTAGTAGTAGTAGTAGTAGTAGTAGTAGTAGTAGTAGTAGTAGTAGTAGTAGTAGTAGTAGTAGTAGTAGTAGTAGTAGTAGTAGTAGTAGTAGTAGTAGTAGTAGTAGTAGTAGTAGTAGTAGTAGTAGTAGTAGTAGTAGTAGTAGTAGTAGTAGTAGTAGTAGTAGTAGTAGTAGTAGTAGTAGTAGTAGTAGTAGTAGTAGTAGTAGTAGTAGTAGTAGTAGTAGTAGTAGTAGTAGTAGTAGTAGTAGTAGTAGTAGTAGTAGTAGTAGTAGTAGTAGTAGTAGTAGTAGTAGTAGTAGTAGTAGTAGTAGTAGTAGTAGTAGTAGTAGTAGTAGTAGTAGTAGTAGTAGTAGTAGTAGTAGTAGTAGTAGTAGTAGTAGTAGTAGTAGTAGTAGTAGTAGTAGTAGTAGTAGTAGTAGTAGTAGTAGTAGTAGTAGTAGTAGTAGTAGTAGTAGTAGTAGTAGTAGTAGTAGTAGTAGTAGTAGTAGTAGTAGTAGTAGTAGTAGTAGTAGTAGTAGTAGTAGTAGTAGTAGTAGTAGTAGTAGTAGTAGTAGTAGTAGTAGTAGTAGTAGTAGTAGTAGTAGTAGTAGTAGTAGTAGTAGTAGTAGTAGTATTAGTAGTAGTAACGGTGGTAGTAGAGAGGAGTGAGGCAGTACCATTATATGATTACATATAGGTGAGATTACCTAACAGTGAGAACATATAACAGTAACAGTGAGAATAAAACATTGAAAACTAGGGAATACGTCGTGTGCGACTCACAGTGCGACTCACTCCAACAGTGTGCGTGCGTAGGAGTAGTGTTCGGAGGTAAGCGATGTGTGTGTATAGTGTGCGGGAGTTACTTATAATCCGCTAATAGATCTGTTAACAGATTACTATGTGCGGCTTTAGTGTGCGAGTGGTGCGGTTATGGTGTGCGTGTGGTGCGGTTATCATTCTATGATACTTTTATAACACTCCAATTAAATATACAACTGGCCGCTTAGATGACCGACGGTGAAAACACCAGTGATTGCGTAATCACTGATTACGTGACATAGTGGACACACGCAGTAGCATGTATCGTATAGTGTGATGTCACGATTATCTCATAGTATCATATTAGATATATGCATGTATAATGCATGTACCAACATACATACATGCACACAAGCGCGCGCATGCATATATATATATATATATATATATATATACATACAGTGAAAGACGCTTATATCGACTATACTGACAATTCGGTATAACTACAATTTTAATTGTTTTGTTTGATTTACACCTACTTTCATGGCAATACAATCGTTTAACGTAACAACAATCCGCTTATACTGATAAATCGGCTATAACGACAATTTTTTGATGACATATTTAGATTTGAATTCGCATATCCTAACGACATTTAAAGTTCAAATTAGAATATATAATAATACTATTACAATTTTTGTATATATATACCATATCTATGTGTAGTAATTATAAATGTAATTTACATATATGTAAATACTATAGTATATAGTAGCAACTAATTGCAATTAGTTATATGTGCATGAGAAATACAATGCGCTATTACAATGAAGTACTCCTAATGCTATTCTCACTGTAATAAGTATTGTATTATTGTTATTTAAAAAATAATAGTCATTTCATATTTATCCTTTTTACATAAACATGCATTAAGTCAATTTATATTTATAATGGATAAGGCAATTGCTATCAAAGAAATTGTAGACTGAAAATCCAGAAAATTAGTAGCTGACGAACATGGTGTAGCTATATCCCGGCTATGTCAACTGTTACTGGATGAGTGAAATACAGTATAATAATAGTATCATTTATAATAGTAAATAAACTAAAAAAATAAAATTATCTCCATACTATGCTGTAAAAGCCTCTATTATTATGGTTTACTGCATCAAGAAATACTGGGTTACCCTTGACTCAAAGGCTTTGAGTGTTACCACTGTGTGTATAATAGTTATACTAATTTAAGTGAATTATAAATACGAAGGTTAATAAATGTATTACCTTATGATAAAACTATGTTATCTATTCCTGCAATTATTTAGTCTCTAGTAATTATTGATAATGCTTTTTGTGAAGATAATGTTAAATCAACATAAAATATAATAAATATGATACAAGATATTCAATTGTATATAGTCATGAATGACGATAATAATAGTATTCTTCAATGTATAAGTAAATTAACATCTTAAATTGATAGATAATATACATTTAAAAAAATATTATTATTAAAACAATATACTATTAATGATTTGTTTTAATGTATTATATAATCGTTAATGTATATATTCTGTACGTAGATATATACTAAACAAATAATAAAATACATGATTTTTACTTCAATAATATGTTCATAATTTTAATATTCTATCGCTTATACTGACAATCCGTTTATAACGACATTTTTTGAGTTTCCCCAGCTATGTCGACATAAATAAAATGATCATTATAAGCTGCTTTCACTGTATATATATATATATAAATATATATATATATATATATATATATATATATAAATACATATATATTGCAATAATATCGAATATCAGATACATTTAACACATGATGTATATAAAGTGTATAATTTAGCCGTATGTAAATCTCATGATAAAGGTACAATATGCATACAAATCTCACAGCGGTGCCTTTTTTAAGGGGAGGTCTCAGCGTTGAAAACGATAAATTTTCATAAAACAAAAAAAAAAATATTATTCCATAAAACTACCATTTAATAAGTAATTTAGTATCTGTGAAAAAATGGTATCCAAAAACGATCTATAAATCACATAAAAACATGTTTTTATCACCATTCTCTATCTAAAAAAATATATAAGTGATAAATACAAATGCGATTTATTAGATGATCAATATTTATGCTAGGTGTGTACGCATTAGAGTGGCTACAGAAAAAACTATTGCAGCTTTTTTAATAATTGTTATTGTTATATAGAGATTATATTTATATGAATAATTGCAAAGAAGCATATTATAAAATTATTTATATAAGTTCATTTTATAATCAAAATACATAACAAAATAAAATGTTATTTATATACATATATATATATATATATAATATAGTATATATTGACAATGTTATTCTTTACAAAGATGTATTTGTATAATATGAACATGATAAAAAAAAATTAGCTCAATACACTGAATAATTCTATTGTTAGCCTTATTTGCATATACCATGTATATGCCCATCTGTTACATGTGTTTTTGACTATTCGCGCGAGCGCTGAGACCTCCCCTTAATGTGTATTTAGTTGGCAATTGGCCCATTATTAAATTTCTGCATAATAAATTATATCATAAATCTATTTATTTATTATAAATCAGTAGATGTAATTTATTAGAGTGTTTTACATATATAATGGAAACAAAATAATTATTTTTTGAATTTAAATTCAAATCCTTAAAAAGGCACTGCCTCCCATTGTACAATGTACAATGTACAAATTATACTATGTATATTGTACATAGTATACATTGTACATAGTATACTACTGGAGTTTAATAGTTTAATGGGTGTATAGGAATATCCCAGGGGAATATCATACCTTTACAAAAATAACTTTTAAGTGATTTTATGTATTTATCTGCCCCTCCATTATTATTGTTTGCCCCTCTTTTAATTTATTGCCAACACAAAAAATAAGATTTTTCATTATAAATGATATCATAATCTTATTTATATATTATAAATCAGTAGATGTATTTTATTAGAATATTTTTCATATTCAATTGAAATCGTGGTAGTGGTGGTGGTAGTAGTACTGGTAATAGTGGAATTAGTAATATTACTATAAATTATACTATTTAGTATAATTTATTTATTCACAAAAATCAAATTTTAAATAAATTATTCGGAAGTAATATATAGAGTTATGGCGATATCCATAATACAAAATAAAAAAATATTAATAATTAACTATATGGAAATGTGTCATGAAAACTGTATTCAAGTAATTACTTATAAGTTTGTGCAGTTCAAGTAAGTATACTAGTATATATATACTATGTAGTTTGTCTTTAAATTTGGAATTTTAAATTGTAAGTGTTTTTCATTAGTCACCGTCCTGAGGAGTTTATTCCAGTGAAATGAGTAGTTAGTCGATTTATTTTATTTTTAAAAAAAATTATATTATTTAATGACCTCAAGTTATTTCTATATTTACATTAATTGTATTATGTATAATATTTAGAGTTTTACAAATTGATCTGTGTTTAAAGAGGGTTGGGAAACATTAGTTTTTATTGTTTTTATATTATAATTGTATTATTAAATATCAAAATTCAGTTTATTATCTAATTTGTTAGTTAATTATACTTAATATAATCAAAGATTTTGCAAAGTAAAGATGATTCACTCCCTATCTATGCTATGTCATTATTTTTAAATAGTTCTTAAAAACTTACTTTTTGATATATGTTGGGTTTATAGTATAAACTTTATACATATCTTAATTGACCATTATATTGGGGTATTATTTTTCGAATTTACATGTAAATGGATACGAAATCCAAAATAGATTTTAGTTCGCCTACATGTTGCATTTGAGCTAGTGTCGTTAATATTTCAATAATTCGCGCGAGTTTTTGAACTATCTTTCCATCGGAAAATCTTTGACATAAGTGAATGTTAGGACATTTTTACATGTAGGATGTGGGCGCCTATATTTGTTTATTTGTACCCAGACTGGGCATCCCTATTTAAATATACTCAGTATGAGTAACAAAACTGGTACACTGACTGAGTATCTACCGATCGTATTCACATGCTAAATAATCTACCTAGATATTATTTTACTAATGCCTATATGTCATAGGTCACCAGTAATAATTTCAGAAACTAGGATATAATTCATTTCCAAATTATAGCATTATCAATGATAATATATCATATATGTTGTATACATATTATTATTTGATTATATGATTTAAATCATGCCCAGATATAAGATAGGCATTTTTAGTTTATAGAGTGAGTACCCACAACTTACGTGTGAAAGCAGCCTAAGTATGATAAATTTGAATTTTAAAGTAAAAGTGTATGAAATTTGTGAAAAAAAAACATATAACTAAAAATTTATGAAGCTATATCTCAAACTAGAGTATATATATTTATAATAATTCATTATACGAATAAATATTCTAGATGCAAATATATTACATCAAAAAAAGATGTATATTTTTGAATTTAAAAATAATTTTATTAGAAAATCTAATTTATAATCGTTTTCTTCATATTACCATATGAATATGTGTACTATCAACATAATAAAAAAATAAATCTTAAGAGATGATGCATTTATTTTTTAAATGTAAAGTGAATAATGTTTCACCTCACCCCCTTAAAAGTAAGCAAATTTAGTTTATTCTGTAGTATGTAGCAGGTATATTTTATTTACATATGTGTTCATTTTGGAAGCTTAAAAATAAGTCTACAGGTTTTTTTTTACTATTATAATGTCTATTTTATTTTAGTTTAGATATATCATTAAGTAGTGCGGCGTTACAATTATGAAGTTTCGGTATTATATAGCGGATGTTATTATTGTTAGTTATTTTTATTTGGTGGAGTCCTTTCATCTCATCCAGGAACTTATATAAAGTAATCACTTATAATCATATGGCTATAATGTCCCTTCGAAGCTTCCTTTCGATTATATTGAGAGATATTTGGATCAAAAGGTGCTTATTTATTTTAATTGGTATAGTTTATTGTTAAATTGTTTATTGTTGACAACATTTGATTATTTATTGTGTTTATCTAGTTTCACACCTAGAGTTGTTATACAACTTTTTATTCCTATTTCAGTATTTGCTATTCGTATATGAGTTAAGGGAAGTGGAATTATGCATTTGTTATGGAAGATACATTCAGTTTTCAGTTTATTACATTTTAAGTAGTTGTTGAAATATATTTCTAGTTGAGTAGTTAATTTATTTATTTAGTTATGGTTTCTGAGAAGTCATTTAAAGTAGTTGATGTATATAATTGGATATCATCGGCATACATATGATATTTAATATTGAGATTACAGAGTTAATATCGGATATATTGAAGAGCATAGAACACGATATACTACCTCGGGGAACTCCTATTTCAGGAGAGTTGTGGGTTTTGTTCGGTTTATATGATTTTATAGTGACAGTTCTTTTTATTAAGTATGACTAAGCATTATAACAATAAGTATTAGTGTTATAATTTATATATATATAGTGTGTGTGTATGTGTGTGTGTGTGTGTATGTGAGTGTTTATTTTATTGTAATACCTGATTAACACAATTTAATAAATAACTTGTATCTATAAATTGCATATAAATCAATATAATTATAATGGACATATTATATATAGTAATTACTATAGTAATAAATAATGGTTAAGATATAACATCATCATTATAATTAGGGGTACTAATTACATTACCATATAAATTTCATAATTATATTATATATATAATATATATGATAATATATATATATATATAAATTAGTGAAATTATGTATCAACATATTGTACGTTGGTATGTTACAAAAAATGCACCAATGTTCCAACACCCCTGTATGCTTATACATCTAGATGCAGAATGGACGTTGGTATTATTGTACGTTGGTACGTTGGGATGTTGAATTTTTGTAACGTACCATAGTACCATCTGAATTTACATGTATAAGCATACAAATGGGACTGTGGTACGTTATGAAAAACGATTGCTAACTTGGTACTGTGGTACATTATAAAAAACGCGATTTTAGAATCGCGTTCCTTACTAATTAAGTGAAGGAACGCGATTTTATAATCGCTCTCCTTGCCAAGTAAGCGAAGGAACATGATTTTAGAATCGCGTTCCTTACTAATTAAGTGAAGGAACGCGAACGGACGCTTGTTCACATGTTCCAAATATATAATATATATATATATATATGTAGTATGGCCAAGAAGGGGTTCGAACGACTATAGTTTCAATAGTTTTATTAGCTATTGCAAATAAAAGACCTGCATAAGTATTATCGTAGTTATACGATTATACAATTTAAACATTATAGTTACCTTAGCCAAACTAGTGCAAGTGTCAATTATTAGTAATATATATCACATACACTCCTTATCCATCAACTTATTATCTAGAAGTCCCTATTATTAATCAGTTATATTTAAAGCGTGTGTTGTGCGCTCTCTAAATTCTATATCATATTTCCACTCTACTACATATATATATATTATCCCTAATGTTAATTTATATTTTTAAAAATATTGTATAAAATAATACTAATATATTATTATTATAAAGATAATATAGTAAATATTATAAATATATGTTTTGAATAAATTTGAATACATTTAATTTAAATAAAAATCATTTATTCTTATTAAAAAAAAATTCAATTAAAATTTAAATTGTATTTTTAATAAAAAATGTAAAGTTAGAATCTAACTGAGAAATTTGAAAGATATAATTTTTCTTTACACATTGACTATATGAATTTATGAAATATATTAAAGTGTATACACATATAATATATTATACAACTTATAAACATATTTATCCATTAGTTATTTTATCTTATTAAACTCTGTATATTAATATAATGAATTAAATGCTAAATTTGTCTTCCTTTCATCTATCAACTTAAGAATTAAGAATAAGAATTTAATCCGAAATGACATTAATTTTGATGTTAATCTATAATAGTCACATGTAAATATCACGATTGTATTTTTTAACCTACTTAACCTACTCTTATGTAGACCCTCAATGGACCGAAAGCGCAGAAAATGCAACCCTACTGGTGCATCGACATCCAGTAGCATGTTTAACCCGACAACAGACATCACTTTAATGAATGAAAATTCCAGCTCCAATACTGCATCGAACAGTAGTAGAATCGATTCAGCGGTAGGAGCATCCGATCATCTCTCTGATGTAAGTAACGTAGTATTGAGGTCCGTAGTAGTGCTTTAGTAGGGGCTAGCTGAACTCTAGGTGCTCTCTTTAATTATGTATCGGTATTAGCTGCTACTCTGAGTTTACATTCAATGTGAAATGCATGCAGTAGGCAGATAATTTAAGTGTTAAGAATCTATAGCTTCTAATATATATATATATATATATATATATATTAAACTATATCTAAAACATTTTTAAACTATATCTAATATATTAAACTATAGTTTAATATGATATTTATAGATAATCTTGGAGGCAATATAAGTATAGATTTACCTCTTAATTTGAAGTGTTTCGGACAAAAAGTTATCGAAAACTGAGCATTTTCATCTATACTTATTATATTATTATAATACAAACTCCCAATAAAGATTATTATACACGTATACACGTATACACATTCCGCATGCAGAACCACAAGTCTGACTACGAGCCCACAGGAGAGCAGTATAGATATCAGGTGACTCCGGTGAGCGGATTAATCCTAGTACCGGATGTCACCATCCCAGGGAGTAGTATGGGGGGCTGTAGATCGAGAGGCCACCCCTACATTCACCCATCCCAGCATAGAGAACATATTAAGACGGGGGGCAAAGCTTACAAGAAATTCTGTTCGTATATATTGTTATTTTTATTTAGGTTGAGTTTTTTCCTCAATACGAATTTAGATAAAGTTTTACTTAGAACCAAATTTTACTAATGTTTCTTTGAATATATATTCACAATACTCAGTATATATGTATATATATATATATATTCATATGATATTTATTTGTTCTAAATATATAGAAAATTTGAAATAAATAAATCCATTATTAAAATATCGTACCTTAATGTACTTAAATATATTACTGTAGCTCATCTAATAAACAATAACTTTGTAATAATGTATATTTTTACTTAATATTTTCATTATATATAGAAAATATATATCATTGAAAATTAGTATTACAATAACTACCTTCAGATACTTCACTCGGTGTATTCTACGCACCTAGTAGTGTCGGTGGGATAGCTATCACTCGTCTTTTTCTGGCAATACCGGTGCTGCGGCTAAAAAGGATTTTATCCATTAGAAGGAATGATGACACTATTATTCAAACTCTTCCCGATAGTGTTATTCTAAAATGGTCTACACCTCGAGTATACGATGAATACACGTTTATTGATAACACCTCCATAAATAAATATCATTCAATATATTTATTTAATTCTGTCGATGGCAAGGGTTTAGAATTAGGCACGCATAGTCCTTTTATTAATAATTGGATAACTTCTCCTATAAAGATGTTTTCTGGTCGCGATTTTGTAGATATGGTTAAGCTAAAGCACGGTCTACTATATACACATTACAGATGTAAACGTATGTTTCCAAGTTTAAATACAAACTGTTTAAGGCGAGGGTGTAATTATAAATATGACTGCCTAAATCATATTATGCAGACCTGTAGATTTAATTATAATAACAATATTCACAGGCATAATTATGTTAACGCTCTTTTAATCACTATACTTAATAAGTACAAATTTACAACTATACTGGAACCACACATACGAACACAACTTGGCTTACGCAAACCTGACTTACTGGCTTACCGAAATGACATTGTTTATATTATAGATACGCAAATCTCAACTGATACAATAGATACCGATACTAATTACCGACACAAAACTGACTACTATAACAAACCTGAAATACTCTCCTACGCAAAACAACATACTGGTGCAAAGCAGGCTAAACTAAGTGCCTCTTGTTGGAACTGGCGTGGTATACCCTCATCCCTAACGTCTAAAGACCTATATTCATTAGGCCTGAGGAAGCATGATATTACGCTACTCAGTATTCGTGTCATGACAGGCAGTCTAAATATTTATCGCAAATACTGCTGCAATGGATTATTGTAAAATCCTTAATTACCTGGCCTCTCCCTTGCCTACTTCGTCATATTTTTATTAATATGTTTTCGCTAATAAATGGGATAATTGGCTCTGGTTATTACTAACCATTGTCCGAAAAAAAAAAAATATATATATATATATATATGTTCATATGATATTTATTTGTTCTAAATATATAGAAAATTTGAAATAAATAAATCCATTATTAAAATATCGTACCTTAATGTACTTAAATATATTACTGTAGCTCATCTAATAAACAATAACTTTGTAATAATGTATATTTTTACTTAATATTTTCATTATATATAGAAAATATATATCATTGAAAATTAGTATTATTTTAAATAAATACACATTTATTTTAGATAAATATAAAAACAAAAATATCCCCAATTACTAAAAAATATTACGAAAAAGTGTATATATATGAAGAACAAAATATTAAAAATGTTATCATCTTATGAAAATATTCCTTTTCATTATATTTTAAATGTAACTCACTAAATACTCAAAGCCCCTTTAAATTTATTTATTAGAACCTCGAAAATATTTGTTATATGTTATATAATTAATATTTTATTATTTTATATATAAATTTATTTCTTTAATTATATCAAATTATTTATCTATTTTAAATATTATTGGGTACTGTTAAATAAATGTATTGTATTTTTATAAATACCTATATATAATAATATAAAAATATATATATATATATATATATATTAAATAAATTAATAAACACACATTCTATAAATACTGTTGTTGTTTATGGAATATCATACCCTGACAGCTATGAATGGTCAAGATGATGATATAGACCCATTGAGTCCTCAGAGCATGAAAGGAGGTGCAGTTTCGTTTATGGCAAGTAGGGCGGCAAACGTATTGACAAATGTTATCACGGATTGGAGGGAGTCTAATTCCAGCAGCGTTCAAATAGTGGATTCTCCCCATCAGTCTGAAGTAGAAATAATAAAAGTAGAATGTGACGTCGGTAGTAAGTCTGCCTTGATTAAAGAATGTAGTAGGCACACAGCAAAGCCACTATTTCGGAAATCGAATCAATCAACAACAAATTCAAATTTCAGAACTAAAAAGTTTCCTCTATGTGATTCCGATGACATCTATTCTAAGATCTTGAAACTCCGTAAACAACCAAATTACTTTACAATTAAATACAAAGTTCCCATTAATCGAGAGGTATCGGTTAAGAATGATGCGCAATATCTACTATCTTCACCTTCGGAATACTTGAACTCGCCGACTAGATCTCCGGATAACATCGCGCCGCCATCGCCGCAGCTACAATCGTCTCCGCAGAAGAAGCACGAGCTCTTCTCATCTCCCCAACTCAGTGATGCCGAAACTATAGCTGAGATTAGCGAACGCGAGCCGTCCGAACTCTCGGAACATAGCAGCACCGATGAATGGGAATATGAAAAGAAAGAGAATGCCTTCGCTAACCTGAAGTACTCCACAGCTACCTCCCCGCCACCATTTTCAAGCTACGACGATAGATCGGATGACTCGACATCCGAGACGATAGTTGAACGGCTACCCCGGGAAGCTGACGCGAGCGATCCCGAGATCGGCGACGACGACGAAAGCTACGTCAGACTGAATCTACTGTCAATGCCTGAGTTAAACTCAGCCGAAGCCGGCGATGTCACTCGTATCTTGAGTAATGCCTTCATCAGGGATTCCATACACAATACCGTCAAGGATATCGCCAGCGAGTCCTTCCTAGATGACGTAGATGGGGATACCTCTGAGGAGGAGTTATGTAGCTCGGTACTTACGCACTCAATGTCCATCACATTCAACGATAACGACCTCATCGCGGATGAAGCAATCACCTGTATACTAGACAATGATACCAATGATAATATTGGGGATGATATCAGTGTGACTGATGAAGAGATTCATTCCGATTATCCTCAACATGAAACTAATGATCATTCCATCTTTAATAATGTTAGTATTTTATCTATCTCACTCTAACTCTCTCTATCTTTATATATCCTCCTCTCTCTCACATCTTTTTCTCTGTCATTATCTATCTCATTCTATTCAAATTATTCTCTTATACATCCTATAGACTAATGAAGAGATTCATTCTGATCTGCCTCAACATGAAACTCATTACAACTTTAATACTGTTAGTATTCTATATCTCTCTAACTCTATCTAATTCTCTCTATCTTTATATATCTCCCTCTCTCACATCTCTTTCTCTGTCATTATCTATCTAATTTTATTCAAATTATTCTCTTATTCCTCCTATAGATGACCGTTGAAAAAATAACGGAGTTTAAGAATATACTGGGTAGGTTGCTGCGCAAGTTAACTAGCGACAATTAGTAGTTATAACACAATTAACACAATTAACGACTCATTCTCTTAGTAACTCACACCTTTCTCATAGTGAATCACTCCTTTCTCTTATTAATATCATGTTTATATATGATTAGGTAATTTTTAAATAAGTATACTCAATAACAACGATATGTTCACTACTATACACTCCAGAAGAGAAAACTTGTGTTCAGGTATCTGATTCTGACCATGATGATGTGGATACTGACAACGGGTCAGATTATGAATATAACGTCAACTACGTAAGTCTACAGAGAATAGTACTGAATATAGCTATATACTAAACAACTTATGTATATACTATAGAGCTCTATGTTTCTAATATTAATATCATTATTATGTATATATATATATATATATATATATATATTAATATATATATCGTCTAATAAAAAACATTCTATTAATGGATAATATTAATGGATATATATATATATATATATATATATATGTTATGTTAATAGTATTAACTGTAAATAGATAATATAACTAACATATATATATCCTATATATTACTAATGGTAATAGCAGTAGGGAATAGTTGATATTTACACTAATACCACATTAAACAGCTGAAATCGAAATACAAGAGAAAAACGAAATCAGCACGGTAACTAAAACACATAAATAACCCCAATAACATGCGAATATTCATAACCACTAGAAGAGTAGGTATATCGGTCTACTGACACTGGACACGTCGGTAGATTATCACGATAAATCGGTTGAAAACGATTACGAATGTGCAAGACTAAAGAAAGAAGTGATAATGTATTATATAATATATAGGAAACCTATGTTATAAATGATACGTTGTGTACGATCTGCAACGGTATGCGCTGTGATACGCTGTAACCACTATCTCACACTAGGATCGGTTTTCACTGGGACCTCTGTACGAATGTAGCGTGTACTATTTCACAACATCGGTGATGTACAGTGACCCAGTACATCACCGAATTCACACATTCGCCGCAAATCTATAAATCAGACGCGAATACGAGTCGTACATTGGAACTCGGCTGAAAATACACTAGTCGTAAACTTTAACCTTAGCGTCGATGATACCGGATATTTAATAATTATATATGTCTTTAATTATCCACACACACACACTCCCATTCATACTTACATATGCATATAAAATACAATACATACGTGACCTCGATATGTGTTTTAAAATAATATCATATCGTGTGTAATATTTAAATAAATAATAATTATATTAAATATTATATTAACATTGATTTATTTTCTTCATTATATCACGTCCAAATGTGCTATTAATATATGCGTTATAGGGCTCTCACATCCATACAGTTTTTCATTTTGGAAAACTTCTAATTGACGTATTGCGATTTTATCCTCCAGACTGATGACAAATATATACACTCTCACATCAATATCATGAATTTTATATATTGTATCGCTACCAATATTAAAATAAAATGTCATTAATATAACATAAACATATAAAGTTATTTAAATAAATAATGTAGTCACACCTATTATTGCAACATCTATTTTCATTCTTCGGTGTATTTGCATATCAAAAATAGGATCATTTTTATTTTGCATCCATCAAAATAGAGATCTGGTAGTTACATACTTCTATGTCTTCAGTCTGGAGGATGAATATCACAATACGCCAATTAGAAGAACGAACAATTATAAACGATATTGATGTCGGAGCCCTAGTACTATATAATTCCATTACACGCTAATGCCTCTCTATCATGATTACCTCCATGCTACTTGCAGTTTAAGAAAATCAAATCAAAGCATCGAGCCCGTGTCCTGTAAGTTCTGCAATCTAGCTTTTCAAAGTACAGTTAGTATACATGCACCTACCTAAATATCATTACTTCTACTTGTAGATCGTTGCTTATTGTAAATACTTTTCACAATCACATTAGTAAGATTGTTATGTGCATTATCTATATTAGTTGAGCACACGTTAATTGCGCTATTTCTTCACGATTACCAAAATATCTATGAAGTACTTACCTACTCACAAGCACATAGGTACTTTTGAGTCGGCATTTACAGCTTTATGATATTAAGGATATCTCTCAGGTTTACGGAGATTTTTACCACCTATGGTAATGAACATGGTAAAAACTTATATTAAAGTCTAAATTATAAAACCTACTATTGTATACAAAATTATAGCTAATGTAATTTATAAATAAATATCATTTATAGATTTGTTGTGCGATAAGTAATATATTGAAAAATAATACCAAAAAAAGAACAATGAAAACATTGGTCTTTAGAAACAGTTTTAAATATAATTTTATTTCAGTAATTTCAATACAACTGCTAGCAACGGTACGCATGAATATTAATCACTTTGCGTAAACAGTGAGTGATATATCTTTTCTTCGAGAATCTTTGATAATACTATATCATAATTATAGAATTTCCATATTTCTTGGTTGGTAAAACATTACTTAAGTTTGAATTTTTGATACATTTTTTAAAATAAATAATATATTTTATTCAAATTTAAATACATATATACATATATAATACTGCCAGTTGGCTAAGGCATCAGACACACAAGAAGTAGGACGTTGGTTCAAGCCCTATCCAGACCATTAAAATAGGTCTTAAATATTATTTAGAAGTGATCTTATTAATTAATTACTTATAAATAAATGTTTGGCTCTTTTATTATTTAATAAAAAAATTTTTTCTATAAATTAAAAATTAATAAAGATTGTAATATGTCAACAAATATAGAAAAAATTCTATAATTATAATTTAAATATATTGTATTGTTAAAAAATATATTCTAATTATCTCTATATATATTATTTCTCTTAATCGAAGTCGTCGTCTTGGTACAATTGGCGAGCGAAGCGAGCCAACCAGACCTTCTACGAGCGAAGCGAGCCCCGAGATATAGCGCGAGCTATATCGAGAAATTTCAAACTTTTTTCACATTTATAAATCTAATACCCTCTAGATAATAAATCGTCGATAATATTTATATATATCGATTATATTATTAGGACACGGTTAGTATACGTGATTTACATATAATTTACATATATTTATATATTTATTCTATTTATAAATATTCTATTCATCGATCGAGGCATTCTATTGTTCTCTCGATTCTCTATGGCGGAGATAGGTAGAAATTCTATATCGCGTATACGGACGACATAAAATACGTTATATACCTAATTTTTTCACCAGTTACTAATATTACTCGAACTCTAATAATACTAGATTTCGTTAAATTTGAATTTCGAGTTTATAAAAAAAAATGTCCTATCTCCGCCGTTAAAAAAAAAATTACGAAATATTTTCGTTAACGTACAAATTCTACGGGCGATCTTATATCGCGTATACGGACGACATAAAATACGTTATATACGCATTTTTTTCGACAGATACTATTAATACTTCGACTCCAATAATACTAGATTTCGTTAAAGTTAAATTTCGAGATTATAAATTTTTTTTTCCTATCTCCGCCGTTAAAAAAAAATTTACGAAATATTTTCGTTAACGTAAACATTCTACGGGCGATCTTATAGCGCGTATACGGGCGTTATAAAATACGTTATATACGCATTTTTTTCGCGATATATTAAATCTATACTATATAGATACTAAATTAGTAATAATATTACGATATAATTACGATATAATTAGTAAACGAGTAATATATACTATACGTACTATATTTATATATTTATATATTTATTCTATTTATAAATATTCTATTCATCGATCGAGGCATTATATTGTTCTCTCTATTCTCTATGGCGGAGATAGGTAGAAAGTCTATATCGCGTATACGGACGACATAAAATACGTTATATACACATTTTTTTCGCCCGATACTAATATTACTCGAACCCCTACGATACTAGATTTCGTTAAATTTAAATTTCGAGTTTATAAAAAAAAATGTCCTATCTCAGCCGTTAAAAAAAAATTTACGAAATATTTTCGTTACTGTAAAAATTCTACGGGCGATCTTATATCGCGTATACGGACGACATAAAATACGTTATATACGCATTTTTTTCGCCATATACTAATATTACTCGAACCCCTACGATACTAGATTTCGTTAAATTTAAATTTCGAGTTTATAAAAAAAAATGTCCTATCTCTACCGTGTAAAAATTTAAATTTATAATATTCGTATCGCGTAAAAAAATCGATAATATATAGATATAATTATAAAAATAACATTTATGACGAGTATTAATATATATCGTACGTACTAAATTTCAGTTATTCGGTTTAACGAGTTTATAATAATTATTTCCTATCTCCGCAATATAAAAATAAATTATTAAAATTATTAGGTGATGTAAAAAATCAAAATCCACGATAATGATTCGATTTCAATAATTTTAACTTTATTACATAGATAATTAAAATATAATATCGTGGTATAAGTTGTGATATCTAATATTTAATATTCTTCGAGTTATGGCCGAAATAGTGAAAAATACATGATTTTAGAGTGGTAAATTTGACCGACTTCCGTTAATGCGTTCGCTTCGATTATAATGTCAACGGATGCGGAGTACGAAAGTACCTAAAATAAAATGAGAAAAACCATTAATATATGAAGCATTTGGGGTACGGATCGGTTTTAATTTTTCGACAAAATTCATAATACAATGGTCAAGAAAAAAATTTGAAATTTATAAAAAAAAAAAATTCTAATTTCTATTCTATAATGTTAAGAGTGATGAGTAGATATAAATGTAGCCATCCGATATGCATTTACTATGATTATTCGCCACATAAATGGCTTTAAAAAGTACATTTCCTCTCTCCACCATGTACACATTTGAATTTATAATATTTGTATCATGTAAAACATAGATAATCTATAATAATCATTGGATTTCCATATTTGTAACTTTATAATTTATAGTATAATTAATATAATTTCATTATTTTTTACTTATTTTAATAATAATATAATATCTAGATACTAAAATAATTTAAATATTATCGAAAAGTATAGTAGTGTAAATATTATGAACTAATACATTTAATTATATTATAAATTTATAAATTTATAACAACAATTATAAATTTATTAATATGTATATTCATTCGATGTGATAATACATATATTATATAAGCATTATTTACTTATTTTATTATTATTATACTATCTATATAATAAAATACTATAAATATATACGAATAATTCATTAACGTAACTATTATTTACAAATATATATAATTATATTTATATTTTTATAATTTTATAACACAAATTATATATTTATAAAATATGAAATTCTAATAACTTATTTTATAACAGTATCATAAAGTTTATTTTAATTATTTTATTATTACTATACTATCTAATTAATAAATTAATATTAATATTATTGAATAAGTCATTAGATTAATCGGTATTAATTATTATATTTATATTAATTAATTATATTTTAAAATTTTACAAAAAAAAATATATCTTTATAAAATAGATATACTTATAACAATAAGATTACTAACTATTATAAATATATATCATAAGTACTAGATTTCAGTTATTCGGTTTAACGAGTTTATAATAATTATTTCCTATCTCCGCCATGTAAAAATATATTCTTAAAATTATTAGGTAAATGTAAAAAATCAAAATCCACAATAATGAATCGATTTCAATAATTTTAAATTTATTACATAGGTAATTAAAATATAATGTCGTGGTATAAATTGTGATATTTAATATTTAATATTATTCGAGTTATGGCCGAAATAGTGAAAAATACGTGATTTTAGAGTGGTAAATTGACCGACTTCCGGTAACGTGTTCGACTCGATTATGGTTTCAACGGATGCGGAGTACGAAAGTACCTATACAATTTTGAGAAAAACCGTTAATATATGAATAATTTAAGGTACAGATCGGTTTCAATTTTTCACAAAATGTCATCATACAAATGGTCAAGAAAAAAAAATTGCAATTTATAAAAAAAAAAAATTCTAATTTCTATTCTATAATGTTAAGAGTGATGAGTAGATATAAATGTAACCATCCGCGATGCATTTACTATGATTATTTACCTCATAAATGACTGTACAAAAGTACATTTCCTATCTCCACCATGTAAAAACATGAATTTATAATATTTTTATCATGTAGAAAATTCAAAATCTATATTAATAATTCGATTTTAATAATTTTAACTATATCGAATAAATTATAAAAGGTAACTTGGGCACTTGGGTTTGGGTTTGGGTTTGATTTTGGTTTGGTTTGGGTTTGGGTTTGGGTTTGGGTTGGGTTTGGGTTGGTTTTTGGTTTGGGTTTGGGTTGGGTTTGGGTTTGGGTTGGGTTTGGGTTTAGGTGGGTTTGGTTGGGTTTGGGTTGGGTTAAGTTTTAATTTTGGTTGGTTTTTTTTAGCTGCATTACTTCCCGAGTGAACCTATAAAAGTATATTTGACGGTTGTGGTTAGGTTGGGTTAAGTTCTAATTTTTGGAGGTTTTTTTTAGATGCATTACTTCCCGAGTGAACCAATAAAAGTATATTGTCACGGTTGTGGTTAGGTTGGGTTAAGTTTTAATTTTTGTAGGTTTTTTTTAGCTGCATTACTTCCCAATTGAGCCTATAAAAGTATAGTGATATGTGTGTATATGTGTGTGGTCATAGTTATTTTCACTGTTATGGATAGGTTGAATTAAGTTGGATTAAGTTTTAATTTGTGTAGGTTTTTTTTTGTAATAAAGTACTTTTAGCAATAATGTAACTACTTTTAGTAAAAAAAAGTGACACAGTACACGAGTAACCATTACACAAGGTGCGTTAGCCCTTGACCAGTACAAAAGTCACTTGTTAATTAATATTATTTGTTCTATTAGTATAACAATTATTTTTCGTTTTATTTTAATATATGATTTATTTCTACTTTCGATTGTTTTTCGTTTATTTTTATGGTAACTCTAAAACGTTTTAATTTCTTTAATTTTCTAATTTCGTATTATTCATTGTTTATTTCTATAACGTATGTTATCATTTGTAAATATTTATACTTTATACTTTCGATTATATTTTCGGCTATGTATTTTCTTAAATAAATTATCAATCAACTAAAAATAATCAATATAAGAGATATACAATGCTACTTTTATTTTAATACAAAATATTTAAAAAGGTAAACTATTAAGAGAGAATTAGTTTTTACTGTAATTTAACATGGAAGAGATAGTTTTTTTGCGAGTTTTTTACATAAATTAACATGAGATAGTTTTTTTTACTACTTTTTCCAATTTTTTTGTTTGAAACACCTTTTTACCAAATGTATGCACATCTTGATATCTCCCTCCTATGTTTTCATGCACACACATACGTATCACTCAGGAACTTTTGAGTCTGCACATTCTGGTTCACGATGTAATGGATACAGGAGATTCCCTCACACAGACTACTCGTTCAGTAGTAGAGGAGAACAAGCTACGACTACGTTCCATGAAGATGAGTTAGTACGGGGGTACCACTTTAACACTAGGGGTGGGGTGGGGGTATTAGTGAGGGGTGGTGTACCACTTGGGCACTAGTGGGGGATGGGGGTGATGACTCACTTGAGCATTAGGTGGGGTAGGGTACCCCTCGAGACCTAGCAGGGGGGTTGGGTACAACTCAAGCACTATCGGGGGTAGCATACAACTAGACCCCTATAAATAATATAACTATCATTATAGTTATGAATAATTCCGGGTTTACTGACGTTGAAATGAAACAGCGAGGCTCCTCCCCCTCTGAAGGTAGACACACCTCTAAACACGCCTCCTTCAGCTGCCACGATGACAATGATAAGGAGGAGGGCAATACACTCCTGGATGATGAGGAAGGGGTGGAGGAGGACGAGGAGAGAGAAGATAACTTAAAACTCAGCGTCATTAAATCGAACCTAGAAGAGAGTTCTAATAGCAAGAGAATATGCGATAAGGACATTCAGGAGGACATATCCCGTAACAAACACACGAAACCCACCAATGAAGAGGTGATATGTGATGAACAAGATTCTATCATTAACAACTCAGAAACTGTTAACCCCTTTGCTGTTAAATTTGAATGTCCAAAATGTCGGTTAGTTTGTCTACTGTTAGTGTTTGTGGTAGTTATGTAATTATTTACTCATATAGTTATGTAGGGATGTAGGGATGTATAGTAGTAGTATTAGTCATACTTATAGGTTTACTACCATCACCTACTATCATACTTATAATAGTAACATATTCCTAATCTAACTCACCTTTGACTCAATCCCTTTAGAGCTACTTAAATCTATTTGACCACAATTTATACCATATATCACCGACATATGCCACCACTCCCTTCTACCGTATATCTCCCCATATCTATGAAGACATAATATATAACATCGATTCTTATAAAAGCTACCCTTGCTTCTGAAATGTTATCAAACTACTGACCATATCACAATTATCTACCGCATCATATCCCCAGTTGTTGAATGTGTTGTCAAACAATGTAATGTAAACAACTCAGTTACTATTTAACCAACAATATCATTATTGATCCTTACCAGAGTAATTATTTACTGCATCGTAGTACAGTGATTGTGCTAGATCAGATATTAAATGATATTAATATCATACTTGACACTAATCATGATTGCTATATGATTGTTTTTGATTTTTCAATTTGATACACACATCATGATATCCTTGTTATGAGATATTATGAGATCAGCTTTATAACCCATGATAATCTTGTATAAAGATTAATAACTCAACATCTGCTTCTTTCTTTCAAACACACGTGTCCCACGAGGTTCTGTACATAGTCCCATACATTAACATCTCTATTCTAAAAATTCAAATCTATCTATTTATCTATCTCTTACATCTGATTATCTCTCCATTTATTCAACATATATACTTAGTAAGTATACTTACCTTAAATAATGTCTGATGATATAATTACATGATTCTTTATTAACCTACTATCGGTAAACCTTTAACAAATAAATTATTCTATCCTTAGCAGATATATACTTAATACACATCCATCATCAATCATTACTAACCATCTAACCTCTATCCCACTTTCTGTATTTATCACCACTCTTGGCATTACTTTTAATTCTAGAATATCTCTCTTCACCCGTATATCCAATATTATTTGTAACTCTAATTACTACCTTTATAATATCTCTTTTCATCTTACCAAAGCATTTATACAATGACTAATTTTGTCTAGACTCAATTATTGTATATCTATTCTTCATAGAATAAAGTTATGTATAGAATCTATTCAGAGATATGCATATTATTTAATCTTAATAGAAGTGACTATGTATCAATCTCGATAAGCAAGCGATTACTCCCGAATTGTTGCGATTCATCTCACTATCTAAATATAGATTATTGTGCCTGTCTCACAAAGCTATTTATATGAATTTATATGAATTCGTCATTCAATATTCTAAATATTATACCTAATAACCCCCCCTCGACGTGCGAAATATATTATGTTATTGAATGTGCCAGTGTAAAATTCTGCGTATAGTAAAATTCTGCACTACTTTTGATATTGCGTTATCTAAAATATGGAACGCTTTACCATTTTATATTAGATGTACTAAATACTTTAATAATTTTAAACACCGTTCTTCAACTATTATCTTGAACATCAATAACTTCGTTTTCATTTATGTGTTTTTGTTTTATATTTATTTTCAGTTCGTTAAATTTATATAACGCTTACAAAATATATACACATGTTATTGAGTTAGTAAATAATTTTAATAATAATAATATAGTCATATAGGTTATAATACATATAGCAGTAGTCATTTAGTTAACGTTACCCCCAGCCCCACTCTATTAAGGTGTTAGATAATGTTACCCCACTCTATTAACGTTACCTCTCCTCCCACTCGCCCACTCCCACCCCTCACTAAGATCCCCTCATCGCAGTAAGTTGTTCGATCGTATGATGCAGCTAGTGCAGCACGTATCGGGGCACGCCGTAAAGATTCGCAGGAAGTACCGACGCGGTAACCAAGAAAACCTGCAGCCAGTGGTCTCTGAAAGGGCACGTCAACGTAACACTAAGGAGTACACATGTCTAGTGTGCGCCAAGGTTAAATATCATATAGATAGCTATAGCTCTCCTACTACTATTTATATATATAGTATGCCGCTAGATAGATTAAAATGGCATCATGAATATCGTTAACAATATTATTTAGTATTATATAATTTATAAATATTTTAATAATTATATATCATATAATATTATATAATTTATAAATATTATATAATATTCATTATTAAATAAATAAAGCACCGATCAATAATGCAATAAAGTACTGATAATAAATACTGAATCATTGTTTTTATACGATTATTTAGAATGATATATAGATGTACAATCATTACCTATATTGTATCACTTCATTTTAAATCACATGTTTTATAATGTATATATAAATTATTTTTTAACTTATTAAAAAAAATTTTAATTCTGTGAAAAAATATTATTGAAATAAAATTAAAATTTAATATTAAAAGTAATATTTTTTCTAACATATATTAATTAAAATTATTATAAATTATTTAATAATTTAGGAAGTAACTACATTATTATTTTA
Organism: Osedax fenrisi; assembly: GCA_964019155.1. Lineage (NCBI taxonomy): Eukaryota > Metazoa > Annelida > Polychaeta > Sabellida > Siboglinidae > Osedax > Osedax fenrisi. Next base: position 16,385,146 of record OZ025240.1, read on the forward strand.
ATTATTAAATTATTGATTTTATAAATATTAATATTAGTAATAATTTAATAGTATAAACTATATTTTCTATACGAATATAATGTTTATTATAATATTGAATAGATAATAATGTATAATATTTAAATGATCACATAGTTGTTATCGTATATCATAGATTGCTTGTAATCTAATTCTTTGTAACTCTGTAACAGGTATTTCTAAATGAGAAGAAGTTTCACCGACACATGTCTAAGATGCATCCAACAACTGTGGAGAAACCAGAGAAGTGCGAGAAATGTAACAAGAGATTTAAAAATAAGCATGCGCTTCACCTTCACTCCAGGGTATTAAAATTAACCTTTGAACTCTAATCCACTCCCTTTAGCTATCGTATTAAACTATGATTTTATCTGAACCAATGTACACAGTAGTTATTATCAATCCTATGTGTATGAATTATTTTAATTCTATTATTACTTTTCTTACGATCCAGTTAAGCCTGGTAAAATCTGGTCAAATATACTAGCTAATATATATTATAGGTTATGTACATTTATTATACAATTTATCATAATTAAATAATATAACAATTTTTATGTGGTGGTCAATTAATAAAAGTAATAGTTTCATATTTCTGTCTTTCCTTTAATTCTTATTTTCAATCCTTATATTCTGAAATATTACACAATAATTACATTTAAAGGATAATGATAATGAATTAATATTATTTAATTTAAATAAATAATGCAGATGTGAACCTAAATATATGTATATCACGGTTGCATTGGTTTTACCACTTTTTTACCACCTGGAAATAACCGCAATAAAAAATGGCAATAACCTTTCCAGTAAAAACTATTTTAAATCAATATAATAATTATTTATTATATTATAATTAAACCATATCTTATTTTAAAAATTAAACCTAATATTGTTATTCACAAATAAATTCATATATTTATTATATGATTGTTAATATACAGTTTTAAAACCTATATTACATTCCTAATTATAATCTTTTCAATATTTTTGATATGAAAAAAACCTTCATTTGGAATTTATTTAGTTTATTGTTAACTATGTAAAGTACTGTTACGTTGCGTATATAACATGCGAAGTGTGTAAGTATATATATATATATATATATATATATAATATATATTATATATATATTTATATACTGTTTATATAATGTGTTCTTCCTATATCCATATCCATCTTACCATTCCCTTCCTCTATCATTTCTTCTCTCCCCATCTCCTTTATTATTATTTTTGATTAAATTTAAAAAAAATATATATATGTATATATATATATATATATATATATATATATATTAGGCCAGCTATTGAATCAGTGCCCTTAACTTTACTTCTACTAGATGGTGCGAGATCCACTAAGGTCAAGTAACCGGTGACTAAAGATGACCGAATACCACCTTATATACGACCATTTCAAACTCAATAAATCTAAAATAACATATGTGTTGTTTATTAATATTCTTCTTTATAATAATAACATGCATAAATATTTGAGAAAGATATATATATATATATATATATATATACATATATATATATATATATATATATATATATATATATATACATATATATATATATATATATATATATATATATATATATATATATATTCATCAATAAAGAATAATTTGTAGAATAGGGAATACCTTTATAATTAAGTGAAAATTAAATAAAATCAATTTATATTTTTTAAATTACTTATGGAATAATTTATTTAACATTTCATATACAAATTACATCTCGATATACTATATAATTTATTAAAAATGAACTATTATTATTATTAAACACCTAATATTCAAATTAATTATAAATATATTATTAACAATGTATATTCCATTTGAATCAATATATGTGAATGTATCTCTTAAGAATTATGATAGTAATGGTATTTTAAAAAATTATAAATAATTTATATATGTATGATAAAAGTCATATTTAAGGGCTGGAGAAACCTTTATTTGTAATATGTATGATTAATAATGTAATGGTGGAGAAATTAAGTAGAAGATTATTCTAGCTTATAATTCATTATTTAATATCATTAGTGCAATTGGAGAATTGATTATTAATACCTTATGGTGTATTAATTGTAAGTACTATATATATATATATATATATATATATATATATACATATATGTATATGGAATCTCATAATTCATGGAAGAACGGGAAGATATTAGCTAAGTTGTTACTGCTGATGCTGTTATCGTATAAACTGAACTAGGAAAGATCAATGTATCTGATTCCAAGAAGGTGGAGATGGGATAACAGAATATTATGGTCTAGAGTATCAACGACACTAGATATGTAAAGAATAAATGGTTGATATATAACTAAAATACTTATTTAATTGCCTTGAATTTAATTTAAGAAGGATAAGTGTAGGTATATATACCACTTTATTTCTCGAATGTTAGAAATATTATATTACATTAAGTGATACATATATGATAACGTAATAAATACATTACTAGGTGAATTATAGTTTACATTAGTATTATACAACCTACATACTAATTTAATACATATGACAGGACGCCTACAACGCATATTTTATGACATTTTAATTTTCCGCTCTAGTGATTTTATCATATTGAATCATTGAACAGGAGTACAAATTCATGCAAAAAACTAGTTTTTAAATCAATAATTTCAATATGATTATATTAAAATAATAATATAATTTAATACATATTATATTATATATAATGATTACAACAAATAAATATCTTTTAATTCAAACTGAAATTATAAATAAATTCATATAAATTAATTGCAGAGATAGTGAACGCACGACGTGCAATGCACATCCTTGGTAATAATACTTATATATTTATTAAATACTAATAAAAGACTCCTAAAAGGGATATCGCACAGCGACATTAAAATCGTTCCATTCAATGTATTTTTTTTACTTGGTCCCTTAGCCTGTTGAGCCGTGGGGGCGTGTCACGTTGAAACAAAATGTTCTCCACTTCTTCCGGTCATATACAATTTCATTTAGTTCATTGAAGCCTTTTCCGGTCCATTCTTTTATATTATCTATCCATTGTTTTTTTGGACGTCCACGGGATCTTTTACCTTCGACATTACCCTGAAGGATTATCTTGGCAAGTCCATCGCTTCTGGTCACGTGTCCATACCATTTCAGTTTTCTCCTTTTAACTGTTGTGAGGATATCGGTGAAGGGGCTTGTTAATGATGATGATATTCGGTCTATTATTTCTTGATTAGTAACTCTATCAAGGTATGTTATACCGAGTAATTTTCTGATGTTCTTCATTTCGAATTAAATGTATAGAGATAGTAAATACATTACTCCGTATATAGCTCCGCACACAAAAATCTATTCAATAAATTGTTTTAATTTTGTTTGTGATATATAGAGGAAATACAAATCTACAACAATATATTGGCTTATTTTTACATTTCAATATAATTCATACATAAAAGTATAAATTATTTTTTTGTATATAATATTTCATAGAAAATATAAAGTATTTTCTAATACATTATTAAAAGTATGGCAACATATTATTTTGCGCATGTATGATATTTATAAATAGAAAAAAAATTAGTAATATTGTTATACTAGTTTTATCTGTGAGGTTAATTTTATATATGAAATATGTGTAAATCGCATTTGAAATTACACTAGAAATAATTATTATAGAAATAAAAGAGATGACAGGATCACGCAGCTCAAATTGTGTTGCTATGAAACTAAGTACTAGAATAGTGGTTTTAGAAGAAAAGAATATAAAAAAGATATGGTAACAATATAGGTAACCTACAGAAAAGATCCTAATATAAATGATATTTTAATGGAAATTGATGAGGACGAACCTGATGTATTAGAAATAGAAGTGAAAGAATCAATCTGACATAGGATCATACCTATATCTAATAGAAAAGCTCCAGGCTGCGATGGAATACTTATATAATTCCTACAGGGGTGGTGAGGCTATAAGTGTCATGACGAGTCTTTGCAATATCATATGGATAACAAAGATATGGTCAAATGACTGGAAGAAATCAATATATATATATTCCTATTTTACTTCACTGACTACAAAAAGGCATTCGATTTTGTATCATCAAAGACTATGGTGCACTCTCAAAGACATGGGGGTACCCGAGCATCTAATAGTAGTGCTGAGAAATCTATCCACAAATCAAGAATCGGCTGTAAGGAAAGAGTATGGCGAAACAAGCAAGATTGGTAAAGGAGTACTGCAAGGATGCATCCTATCTCCATTGCTGTTCGATATCTATGTAGAAAGAATAATGCGATATGTCCTGGAAAAGTGGGATATCCCTTTATATAAAGGCATTAGTATAGGTGGAAGGAACGTTACAAACCCTAGATATTCTGACGACACTACATTGATAGTAGGAACAAAAGATGATCTCAAAGAGCTAATTATATAATTCAAACGAGCAAGCGAAGAAGCCGGATTATATTTAAATTTCAAGAAAACAAAGGTGATGACTACAGGTAAATTGGACCATATAATAGTAGATGATAGCAATATCGAAATCGTAGATAGATTTATCTTCCTGGGAGTTATAATTACAAATGATGGATTTAACGATAAGGAGCTACGAATAAGGCTGGCAATGGGAACATGTGCTATGGAAGTCTGAAACGTAGGAAACTATATTCAAAGACAGAGGCATTAGAATAACGAAAACAATAATGATTGTTCAAAAAGTTCGATATATATATATATATATATATATATATATATATATTTGTATTATTAATGGCATTAAATTTATGTTTATTTAATGTTAATTATATTCAATAGTAATATTTATATTATAAAATATATTAATATTTATTATTTTTATAATTATGTATTTAAATATGCAAAGTGCGTGAGACACTACGATGCTATTAAATATTCGATATATTATAAGATGATACTATTAAAATAATGTATATAAAATATAAAATATAACAAGTATTTCTCCCTATTATCTCAGATATACAAAATCAACGACGCTGATTGAATAAAATGTATCCACATAACCCGATTTTTATGTAAAAATCATTAATATTATAGCCTTCTTAAAGTGTATATATAATACAAATAAATAGGTCAATAATAATTAACTTTTAAAACGTATATTGATTAGGATACTTATTATACGATATTTATTATAACAATATACTACCTATATACATTTATATTATATAAAATTATCTATATATTTAAATTATTTTCGTAGATATAACAGCTTATATATACTAACTATAGTTACGTTTTTTGTATCAAAAAGTACTGTTATAATTAGTTAAATATTTGTTATTTGATTAATTTTTTTTAATTTTTTTATTTAAAAAAAGGGAGCTTGCCATACTGATAATAATATATAGGTTAATATTATATACATTATAATACTATATACAAAATTGTTACCTATCTGTTATAATTAAACAAGTTATTTGCATTCTCCACAACTCCCCCTTTTAACAATATTTGTCTTTCCCCTACTTATTATTACACTATCATAAAGGAATGTATGTAAGGAGGATATATATATATATAGTTATATTATTACATTATTACTTTATTACATTATTTGAAACATCATATAACTAATTAAATCATAATGTAATAAAGTAATAATGTAATAATATAACTATATATATCCTCCTTACATACATTCCTTTATGATAGTTTAATAATAAGTAGGTATATATAATATATATATATTGTTTTATTTTTTACATAAATAAGTATTCGGGAAATCATATTACAAAATTATATTTATATAATATTCTTATTTATAACGAAACTGATCATGTACATAAATATAAGTAATTATATCGATGATTATATTGCTTTTATAACTATAGTTATATCAAAGCGTTGATTATATATAATAGGGTATATCCTGGTATTCCTTAAAAATTCCTTAAATCTGATAATATATATATATATAGTATATAATATATAATATAGGTTAAACCCGTTATTTCTAAAGTATATTTACGTGTTGATATGAACCTGTAACAATTCATCTAAACATAACAAATATAACAGTGACGTATCATTGTCTATTGTCTATAGAAAGATTTGATGCACGTATATGTTTACATAGTGGTAGAGTTACGTGTATAATGTCAGTGATAGTATAAAGTTAAATTTAAGTTTTCAATCCTATCTCTAGATATATCTCACAGCCGTGCTAGAATATATGTACGTTGTATAGTGTCGAATAAGTATTATATTATATATGATATATGTATACTTATGTGTATATGTAGGTCTTTTTATGTAGTTATATGCGATGTTATTGATATTTGTTTATCAAACGTAGAACCGGTAGAACAATGCTTTGTAGCATCCTATGTGAATCTACGATATAAAAAATGCGCGCGTTTCACCGACGACCAATCAGAATCGAGCGACGAATGGCGCGAGTATAAATACGCTCGCGAATGGAAATAGGAAATATCTCCTTTTCTCGGTAGCACGATAAGGGAATCAAAAGCATGAACAGTGCTTTAGTATGCGTTTTGTTAGCATGTGTAGTGCTAACAAGCGCTAGAGATTTCAGCCGTCATTTAAATGCGGACCACGTACACGATCACGATTACCCTCGGGACTCACGATCATTCAAGAGAGAGGACAGGGACGAATCCACTCTCGACAAATTGAACCTTCCAAAGTTTGTATTAGTATATACATTTGAGTTAATTTATATATAAGTATTTACATATTATAATTATAACATTGTTAAAACGTAAAATAGATATATTATTATTTAAGGAGTCGACTAGTTATCTCTAAATCATGTTATAAATAAATAAATAATTAATTATAATGTATTAGAATTACTGAATCTAGATCTTACAATCTGATTATGAATCACTAATATATATATATATAACTTAGTGATTAATGGTGATTCACTATTAAATTATACCTTTCTTCTCTGTAGAGGACCTCTGGGTCACATCGCCGATTCACAAGCACTTCGTATGAATGCTATTGAATCCGAACTCGACTCATTGTCTGAAGAAATCAACAACATTCAAAGTGAAGATTTGGACGTTAAAGGAGCTTTGAACTTCCTCCGTATTCTTAAAGGTTAGATATTTCATATTTTATAATCAACTTTATTTATCATAACTAGTTAAATTCCTTTTATATAAATATATATGAATATAAAAGTTTATAATATATAAATTGCACATAATATTGTAATACATTTTAATATTTGAAAATTCTACTATTCACACTAATATGTCGTCTTCTAGTATCGGAATATATTAATTTAATTAGTTTTTTCTATATTACTAACTTATATAATCAGAATTTATATAAAACATATGTCAATTTCACTTTGATTAGATAATTATAGATATAAAACATATACGTGCCCCATAATGTGCACATAGAGTTAACATAGTATTCTACAAGCCTACCTCTCTCTCGCGTACAGGAAACGGTTGCGGAAAGAAGCAATACCAATGTCTGGAGGCCGCCGACGAAGTACCCGAATGTATCTCGCACCACGCCGTGTGCGACGGTGTCCGCGATTGTCGCAACGGTAACGACGAGAACGCCGCCCGTTGTCGTAACTTGACCCCGGTGGGAAGCAGCTGGGGTGGTGACCTCCAATGGGTAGGGTGCGCCGCTCACCGGTCAACCCGCGTCTACGTGGTGATCACCCGCGCCACCCCTCACCCTTACATGAGATCCTACCTTCGCGTGACCGCCACTCTGGTGTTCGCCTGGGTAGAGGACGGTAAGACCTTCTCGAACACCGAACAGGCCGACGGTCATTACTGCTACGGATCGCACGCGTTGAAATTGCGTGCGTCCACCGGCGCTCACGTCGGAGCCGACCTCAAGTGTACTTTCACGGATGAACACCACTGCCACGGAGAATTATTCAAGGCTTCAACCGAAACCGTATGCTCTCGAGTGATCTTGAACCGACAATAATTCTCCTCCCAGAGGTTATTAATAGTAATATTTACATATTTTATGATAATATTATTATGTTATGAGTATAATATTATGTAAACTAGTTATACTGTTATAATAGTTAACTATTATCAAATCATAATTTTAATTTTAATAAATACTAAATTTATATTTTGTGTATTCTTTAATGTGTAATTTTTATAGCTTCTGAATATTGTTCCGTTTATTATCTTTATTTTCAAGAAATAAATTCATAAATATCTATATAATTCTTTAATTAATATTATAATTAATAAAACATTTATATTTGAACAGATTATAACCCGTCGATATTCATGAATATTCCTAATTCCAAAGCGGTCGCAAGTATTGCATCTGAAGCCATTAACGATAGCATTGCCCTAGCGACCGTCTCAAGAATTACACGTCTACTATTGAATAACCCGACAAACAACGAATAACAACTGGCGGACGTTTCACTCGACTACGTATCGAAGAGTACTAGGTAGGCGGACGATTACGTAACTCTCTCCGGTGCTGATGCATTCTGGGGTTTACTGTTTCGACGTCATCGATTATGTTTTAAGTCGGCTGCTCATGGGACAATCTAGGTGGTAGGCATTACACACGCGCGATACGAAGTCCGTCTTAGAATGACGTCACCATCATCGGGAGTGAGTCATCGCTCGCTAACCGAATACCTCCTCGATACGCCCGTCTCGTTTAACTAACTTGTGATATATTGAACCATTGTAAAGTATTAAGAATCCATTGTTTGTATATAGAATGCCCATTCGCGTTTATTACTATTTATTTTATTACGCTATTTATATTATTGCAGGTCTTTCGTTATGCGATTTATTTTTTAATAAATAAGTTTAATTTTAAATATCATTCTTACATTATTATTAATACTTTCATAATTATTATAAATATATATATATATATATATATATATATATATATGTAGAAAATTAGTATATACATAATTAGACTATAGTTTATTTACTACAATGAATATACTAAAATAGTATAGTAAAAGTTATATAATAAAATAAAAGTTATATAATGGAGTATATAAATTAAATATTAATGCATAAATTAACAGTAATAATAAATTATTAGGAAATTGTTTATATATTATAATAACATTTAAAAAAAAATATGAAATAATATATTACAAATATTATAGTATGAGTACCTATAGAGGTCTGAGTCTATATAAGTTTATATATTATATTGTAAACAAGTATAGAATACATAATTTTAAATATTAATATAGAATTAATTATATTATGTATATTAAATATAAAAATAAAGGTGATTAACAGTAACACTTGTGAATTCTAGACTATTATAATATAACAAAGCTCATAATAATCTTCTAATTTTAAATATAGGATTTTACATATTCATATAACATTTACCTACGTATACGAAATATAGTGAAAATGAAAGTAACTTATTCTTCCATTCAGTATTACATTTTCTATGATAAAGTTAATCTATAAGGTTAAACTATATTAAATTTACCAAATATGTAATTAAACAATTTCAAATTTAATTAAATATATTATATCCCATTACCTAATAAATTAGGATACTGTTGTTGTCATAAATACCTATTTTATTTGAATTAGGATACATATCTGTAAAGCGTATTGATAGAGGATGGAGATTTGAGCCATCTTTAAAAAAATAAATTAGTACACCTAAAATATTAAAATCATGCATCGTATTAAGCGAAAGACAAAATTACAGATTTGCGAATAATAATGGTTATTGTTAATATATAGTCACCCATACAATATGTTATGTTTTCGAATATTCGCAAATGTGCAAATTTGGATCTATTATATGAGAATTTGTATTGTTTTATATTATAGTCAGTATATAATTTTGGTTATTTTAAACACAAAAATAGCGTTTTAGAAATAATTTTACATCAATATAAAATATAAAATAAAATAATATATGATTAAATATTTATATTTTATATACATAAATTATGCTTATATATATATTTCTAAAACGCTATTTTTGTGTTTAAAATAACCAAAATAACCTAGTCATTATTTTTTAAATTGTATTTCAAGGCATAACATATTCTACTACTAAGTTACTATTTATTCTTAACAATTTGTTTTCCGATGGCTCAGGTCTCCTGTACATTAAGTATTCCACTCTCCCATATAGTGTATATTATATATCGGTTATATTCAATTTAGTTATCTTCATAATACCCTGTCTTCACAGTCATATATATTAAGAACAAATTAGTAAGAGTTATGTGGCAGTATATACTATACAATAATAAAATATTATTATTTTATATAGTTATTTTCAAAAGTTATAGTTAATTATTATTTTATTAATATACGCAATTTTATTTTATTAGGATAAACTCAATATTATGATCATATCTAGGATAAAGTAACCGAATACTGACAGTGCCAGAATACGGAAATTCTCTGTATCTCAGTATCTCAGAAACCATAAATCCTGCAATAAATTAAAATTTGTAATATGTTGATATATGTTTATTCTATAGCATTACAATACAACAAGGATATATTTTAGGTCCAATTTTATTTTTATTATAAATTAACTCCTAGTATATTCTCTTCACAAATTCTTCACAAATGATACAAAAATATATTTTTCTTACACATCTAAGAGTAAAAGATTTATTTTACAAAATAAATATATGTAATAAATATAAATAAATATATTTTTACAATGGACAAATAAATGGCAATTAAATATTTCAATATTAAAATGTGCAGTTATTAATTCAGGGAAGGTTACTCCATCTAAATATTTTAAAAATAATATTCAATTAGAAAACATTACTTTTTATAAAGATTTAGGAATACTAGGTATTTGAGATTAACCTTTTATTCAATAAACATATTGATTATTTGTAAAAAAACATTATTTTTCTTTGAATTCAATTTTTAAATGCATTATTAGGGGAAAGTAACCTATTACGGATAGTGCCCGAATACAGACAGTCTCGGTATCTCAGAAACCATAAATTCTACAAAAAAAAATGTAATGAATAAAATATTCATAATTATATAAATAGTCTACAAAAATTATTTTTTAATTATACAAAATATTGCTGATATATCCAATAAACTGATTTTTTAATTACGTTTTTAAATTTATGAAAAAAAAGTATACTTAAAACCTTCTCAAGGTATACAAATGTATCGATATAAAATATAACACTATATTATTAAAAAATAAAGCATTCTAAAATTATATATATAATTTCTATATTTGTTATCAAATATATTCATTAAGTTAAAAGCATATATCTAGAGGTCATATAAGTTCCTAATACGGACACTCTATATATATATACAGTGAAAGCCGCTTACACCGACATGGTTGTGTAAGCTCAAAAAATGTCGATATAGGCGGATTGTCGATATGAGCGATAGGGGCGTAGCCCTAATGATGTATAACGCATTAGTTTATATATAATTAATTGTATGTAATAATATACTATATGCATATAATATAATAACAAAAAAGGTTTAATTACATGTTTATTAAATAATATTAATATTATTAATATTTAATAACTAATTATTTACACACCCATCGAAATTCAATCAAAGAATATATTAAAAAGTATTACTTAAATGTATATAGTATATTATAGTATAGTAGAATATATAATAGGTATATATAGTATATTATACTATATAGTATATATTATACTTAACTATAAAGTATAGGTTATACTTAACCTATATAGTATACAGTATAGTTAGTGATGGGCAGGATCGCGATAATTGACCGGCGATCCTGGATCGGCTTATTTGATTCACGATCTTTATATTTATAAGAATATTTTTCTATTTTATTATTTATGTTTTTGATATTTTTTGTTATATAGTTATATAGTTATATCTTATTTTTAAATTATTGCATGTATGTATATATGCACACTATAGTATACTATTAGTTTATATATTCGAAATACAATGATGTATAATAGATAATATGATGATATTTAGACATAGTGTATAATAATGAATTACTTTATTAAATATAACATATGTATAGAACAAATAAAAAAACCTAATGGAAACTAATGACGTAATAATTCGTGATACGACATGTTAGCAAGTTGCGCTCATACATTTGATACTGTTGATCTTATGACCAAAATCTACTCTAAGAATTGTTAATTACAATTGAGCTCATATACCTGCATCTGGTGATGCAATGCACCACCGACTTGTACTAGATAAAGAGAGTTGATCCATGACATGTACTTGTATATCATATAATAGTTTATAGTATTACCGTGCCATATGGTACTATAATACAATATATTTAACTATATATATAGTATTACTTATAGTGGATAATATGATAACATGATATTTAGATATAAATTAAATATAAATATATACCTACACAATGAGTCATAGGTGTTAGTACGTAATAGTGACGCCAGTATTAAGGGTACTATATACTATAGTGTATAGTATACTGACACAATAATATATGACTACGGATTATATAGTTCATTGTTACTTTACTACTTTTTACTTATGTTAATGTTTTGATATTTGTATATGATAAAAACTATATCAACAACTTAGTACAAACTTTGTATCTCTCGCGTACTTTAGTATTATAAAACTATAATATTATAATTCATTTTATTTAACATAAATATAAATTAGTATTAATACTGATATACAAGTAGTGTATAATATACAATATGCAATATGTTTATATAATATGATATAATATATTATAGCATATTATATTATATATTATACATATTTGTAGGCGTATCTAAATATTGACCAATTACGTAAGGATATTAAAGATCAAGTTATTTATAGATATACTGACGGTATTGAGTAGTATGGGGAATAGCAATGAATACTATGGGAATAATTTTCATACAAATTAAAAATTTTAAATAATTTGTTTTATAACCAAATTTGTCGATATAAGTGGATTCAATTCCAAATATTACCTTATAAATATGTCGATAATGCCGAATTATCGATATAAGTGGATTGTCGATGCACGCGGATTAATTTACATGTAAATAGGTGTAAATCCAACAAAAATATCTCGAAATGTCGATGTAGCCGAATTATCGATGTACGTGGCTGTCGAAGTAATCGGCTTTCACTGTATATATATATATATATATATATATATATAGATGCCTTAATACTTACACCCTATAACCAATCAGCGCGAAGCATATGAACTATTCTGATTTTCATAAAAATCGCGTGAGTTATAATATTAATATCACCAATAATGCTCAATTTAAAATTTGTATTATTTGGATACTTAAAGTGTTTTATTAATTAAAAAAATAATAAAAATAAATAAATTATTATATATAAATATATTATTATAAATTAAATTAGAATAAATTGTTCATAAATTAATTATAAATAATGTAATTTTAATGTGTATGATTGATTCATCAATAATATATAGTTTATATAGTGATATATAGGGTGTCCGTATTATAACACAGGGTGTCCATATTCGGAAATGGGTACCGAATACGGATACCCCCGTTATCTATGGAATTAAAAGATTACATAAAATTTAAAATCACAATAATATCTATAATCATATAATATTAATATAATGTAATTTTTGAATAAAAATAATGAGTCATAACATGTTAAGATCATTTATTGTTAAAGTGTCTGTATTAGGTTACTTTCCCCTATACTAAATACGAAAGTCATAATATTTAATTAAATTTAGGAAATTGAACTTATATTATAAATTCTACATATATAATAGATACGGATAAATCCATAGGTTGAATACACTTAATATTGAACAATATCATAAATATTTACAATTGTTATAAACAAAATTGTATTGTTAACAATTGTATATTGTTTATATACAAGTTTATACACGTATACAAACTATATATATATATATATATATATATATATATATATATATATATATATATATATATATATATATATACGTATATACGTATACGCACACAATGAACAATAGGTCTAAGATCAGAGTATACTGTAATATAAACAACTTATGTTACATCGTGTATATATATATATAGTGTAATTGTAACATCATAGTTGGAATAAGATATTGTATAAATAATATAGTACTATAATATATATATTTTTTTAAATAGCTATTAATTGCATAATATAATTTATAATTTAAAATGTCGAATAGTAAACAAACTCGAATAACTATATTACTATTTCTCCAACACGAAAAATATTAATATAAATATATATATAAAAATAATATATATAATAATTGTATATATATATATATAATTTCTAATATTATAATATATATTATTATATTATAATATAAATATACATATTTGTTAATAGAGAATATTCAATGTTATACATAATTGTTGATAATTGTGTTAAAACACTATTTAATTATAACATACCTATTGTGCAAGGCAATAATAGAGTAAATAGATAATAATTGTTATAACAAGTATAGACAACTTTATAAATGGGAATAAACGAATATGATTAAATGTATAAGTCAGGTAAATGGGAGTTTTTATTCAGATTGTGTTTGAAGGTATTAGTATAAGTGTATGTGGTTTTAAGGGATGGTGGGATTTATTTCTTTATTGATTTATTGTTTTAGATGATGGCCAATTAAAGTAGAGTTATTAGGCCAGTGAGTCTTTTAAAATAAGTAGTTATCGGTTATTACATATTTGTGAGTAAACGTTTCTCCACGAGTGTAAATGTAAACAAAACAAGATCATTCCCAGGAGCAGATATCGGTAGCGATCATGACATGGTATTAATGACGTTCACTCTTCGACTAAAAAGTCCAAAGAAAAATAAATTTGCTAGAAATAAATTCAATCTTGACAAACTAAAAGATGCAGGAATAAAAGAAATATTTAAGCAGCAGATTGAAAATAAAGTAACTGAACAAAAATTAAATGTTAACGATAATATTGAAGAGAGTATACAGAAACTAAACAAACTTATTATTGATACAGCAGATGAAGTTCTAGGAAAGTACAGAGAGAAAAAGAAAAGTTGGATAACAAATGAATTGCTAGACATGTGTGATCTGAGAAGACAATTAAAAAAGACGAAACATGAACCAGGAAGTAAATACAAGACTATCAATACTCAAATAAAAAGAGACATGAAAAAGGCAAAAGAAAACTGGATAAAACAAAAATGCGCAGACTTAGGAAACTGTCTAAACAGGAACAATTCAAAGAAAGCATACCAAATCGTTAAAGACCTAACAAAAAGGAAGAATAAAATCGCTGTAAACATACAAGACAAAGACGGAAAATGTATCACTGATAAGGAAGATGTTTTGAAAAGATGGACAGAGTATTGTTCAGAATTATATAAACATCAAGCCAATGGAGACAAGTCACTACTTAATGTAAAAGAGCCAACAAATCAAGAAAACTTTTCAATTCTGGAATCTGAAGTTGAAGCGGCTATACAATCCTTAAAAATTGGAAAATCACCGGGTGTTGATAACATCCCAGCTGAACTATTGAAAGCTGGAGGACATATACTAACAAAAATATTTACAAATATATGTAATTACATATGGGAAACAGGAATATGGCCTTCTTGCTGGACAAAATCTTTGATAATAAGTCTGCATAAGAAAGGAAGTTTCCAGAAATGCGAAAACTATAGAACAATTAGTCTTATTTCACACTCAAGTAAAATTATGTTGAAAATAATCCTACGCAGACTACAGCACTTCACAGAAGAATTTTTATCAGAAGAGCAGGCTGGTTTTCGCAAAGGAAGAAGCACAAGTGAACAGATTTTTAATCTCAGAGTAATTTCAGAGAAGTACTCGCAACATAATAAGCCACTATACCACGTTTTTATCGACTTTAAAAAAGCTTTCGATCGTGTTTGGCATAGTGCATTATGGTCTACAATGAAAGATTCAATATCAACTTAAAATTAATTGAAACTATAGAAAACCTATATAGTAAGGCAGAAAGTGCTGTATATATTGATGGAAAAGTTGGAGAATGGTTCCGGACAACAACAGGAGTGAGACAAGGATGTTTACTTTCGCCGACGCTATTCAATATAATGCTTGAACAAATTATGAATGACGCTCTAGATAAACATGATGGAACAGTAAATATTGGTGGAAAGATTATAACTAACCTAAGATTCGCGGATGATATTGATGCCTTAGCCGGATCGGAAAAAGAATTACATAATTTGATAACATTAATCGATAATACTTCACGTTCTTATGGTATGGAAATAAATGGTACAAAAACGCAATTAATGACGAATTCTGAAGGTAGATTTACATCTAATATTAGTATAAATAACACACCATTAAAAGTAGTTGATTCATTTAAATATCTAGGAGCGATTATTGATGACAAAGGTTCTAAAGCTGAAATTCTATCTAGAATTGGTCAAACAATCGCAGCCTTATCAAATTTAAATGTAATATGGTATGACACTTCGCTACATCTTAAAGCCAAAATTCAATTAATGCAATCTCTTGTGAATTCAATATTCTTATATGCATGCGAAACTTGGACACTAAGTAAAGATCTGCAAAAACGAATACGTGCTCTAGAGATGAGATGCCTTCGGAGATTACTAAATATTAACTATAAAGATAGAGTCACGAACGTGGAAGTTAGAAGACGGGTAACATGTCAAATCGGCCCACACTCAGAACTATTAGCAAAGGTTATTGAAAAGAAACTCAAATGGTTCGGTCACGTTATTAGGTCTGACACAATATCAAAAACAATTCTGCAAGGAACTGTTGACGGTATAAGAAGAAGAGGACGACCGAAGTTACAATGGCAAGACAATGTTGTCGAGTGGACTGGCATGGATATTGTAAAAGCAATGAGAGCGACGATGAGCAGAGAAGGATGGAGAAAAGTTATATGGAATTCAACGGCGCCCCTACGGCATCCAAATGCTATGGGATAGGTTAAAGGTTAAAGGTTAAAAGTTATCGGTTATGTAGGTTGTTTAGGTTAATTTATATGTTAGTTATATGGAAATGGCTGTGAATTGTTTATTGTTAGACGAGAGTATAATGGGTAATGAAATATACGTATACGCTATAGTGTACACGAGATATAATTAAAGTATGCGTGTTAGTTAACGTGATATGTTTGGTGTATAGGGAATCCCTGTGTGTGACGTGTGTTATTTATATTGAAGATGTGTTGGAATGCGGAGACTTTTGTATGAAATGATATTTATCAAATGTCTGTTGATATTGATGCCCAGGAATTTATTTTAGGTTAATGCCCTCCATTAACCTAAAATAAATTCCTGGGCATCAATATCAACAGACATTTGATAAATATCATTTCATACATAGATCAGAATATGACTTATATACAATTATGGGAATATTAAGATGGAGGGGTGTAGAAGGTTAAAGTTCAATAGTTCGGTGTTAAGTAATAGATAAGTATTAGTGAGATAGTTATTAATAGTAGTTAGGTAGGATTGAAGGTGGGTGATTTAAGATAGTTGGCGTGACTTTCAATATCGTCTGCATAAATGAAGTACTTGATGTAAGAAAAAGATTTGATAAGTTTGTTAGGACGAAGTATACTTCTACCTATAGGTAGATGTAGGGGCGTTGGAACGATTTTGTATTTAGGGGGACCAACCAATCAAAATATATTTTGCGGTAAAGGTGGGGGGGGGACCAATACATAGGAGGTCCCCCTAGATTTTAAAATGGGGGACGGGGGATATACCCCCCGTCCCCCGTCCCCCTGTTACAGCGCTCCTAGGTAGATGCATAATATTATTGGAGAGAGGTATGATGATTGAGATAATTCAAAGAGTATTCGGCATTAGGAAAATAGTAGTTGATTTATTTTAGTGTTGTATATTATATTAGTATTAGGTTGCCTATATCCTAATGTAATTGGAAAACAAGAATAGTACCATATTTTCTAGTTCAATTAGTTTTAGTTTGTAGATAGTTTAGTCTAGGTTAATGGTGTTAACTTCTGAAAATAAGTCGATATGCAATAGTTATATTAAGAGGTCATTATTTTTTTTAAACATTTACATATATATAATGTTTTAATTATAAATAAAAAACTGATTTTTTTTCGACTCTAAATTTATATCAATTTTGAATTACAATATTAATTCTCAATCATTCTAAAATGTTGATATTTAAAAATTTAAATATATACTTTATAGAGCAGATTATATTTTACAATGTGAACAAAAAAAGATTTTATATTGTTCATAATTTGTTGTATAGTTATTAACGTTTTCCTAAGCAACATATATTTTCATAATACTAACACTTTTATTGTATTATTTTTAATTTTTATTTATTTTCATTTTAATTTTTAACATCGGTTGTTTGTTTTATAATATGCGTGTGTTTTGATTACACTAATAAAAACAT
Organism: Osedax fenrisi; assembly: GCA_964019155.1. NCBI lineage: Eukaryota > Metazoa > Annelida > Polychaeta > Sabellida > Siboglinidae > Osedax > Osedax fenrisi. The sequence goes on from OZ025240.1 coordinate 16,403,575, forward strand.
ATCTAATAATATACATATATACATATGCTAGACATTCATGTTGATCATTGACTCGTGGGTGTATTGTAATCGATTCATTATTAATTATTATAATGATAAACTCATGATGTTTATTAATAAATTAATTGTATTAAGAATATAAATATTAATTGCGCGTGTTGTCTAAAAGTGACACCCATTTAAATCTGATTAGATATTGGATATTAAATAATATATAACTAACTAGTTAACTAATCCCAGGACGAGTCGTCGTAGGGGAACATGATATGGCGTCATGCACAACTTCTTCCAACTATAACGGCCTTTCGTAACATTAAGTAAGGGTCAGGTAGACATATTTGTATACCTGTCCACTCATAAACATCGTCCATCAAATTACTTTTAGGGCGACCTATTTTCCTTGTATCTTCGACACGACCTTGTAGAATAGTATTTGACAATGTGTCATGTCGTGATACATGGCCAAACCAACATATTTTTCAAATTTTAACGTTATGTAAAACACGTTCATATGAACCAATTCTTGATATAATTACTCATGGATATATACATTTGTATTTCGTTGTCTGTATGCGATGTTTAGAATTCTTCTATGTGACTTAGATTCAAAATCATTCAATCGTTTTTTAGATTCTTCGAGAAGAGTCCATATTTCGCAGCTGTACAAAAGAGTGGAAAGAATAAAGGAATTGTATAAGTTTAATTTAATTTAAAAAGTTTTTCTCTACTTCTCCAGATCATTTCCAATATTACCATTATGTATGTGCCTGTAGAAATTCTTATTTCTATTCAATTTTTGCTATTAGACTTGTCTGTTTTTTTGTTTCTCCCCAATATGTTTAAAGATTTTACTTGTTCTTGTTTTTTTCGATACATATTTATTGTCAGATTATTACTATTACATTTATTCGGATCAGGATCATTGACTAAAATCTTACAAATTGTATGACTATTTTATTTCATTATATGAACTTGAGTTTATTATATGAACTTGGGATGAAGTCTATGTCGTCTGCAAAACGAATATTGTTAATAGGTCTGCCTCCAATAGATATAGTAGAGTAGTAGATAGTATATATGAGATAATACATATACATATAGATATGAGATAGTATATATATATATATATATATATATATATATATATATATATCTAGAATCTAGATATCTAAACATAGATATATTTAGTGTAATAGTAATAGGGACAGTTGGGTGATGTATGTTAGACCATACATAGTGTAAAGCTAGACCCAACAGAAACTATTACCTGACACTGATGCGATGACCTCCTCCTTAGTGCTAGTGTTGCCAGTGTGAATCTCAAAGGTCGCCTGTTGGTGGATAGGCACACGTCTCAGACCTGCCCCCGCTACAGTCACATTGCCGATGTTGTTTGTGATGGTCACCAGGAACGGAGATTCTACATGTGTGTATGTGAGAGAGTGATAGTGTATGTGTACGTTACTAACTATAATATTATGAACGTATTATATGACTTTCTATCAAGGATCTACCCATAATTGCATCCCTTAATACCCCAACTACTAACTTTATTCACCTACCACGCCCCGGCCCACACTATGGTGGCGGTGTCGGTGTGCTATATTCAAATGCCTTGAAACTAATACAGTCAAGTGACCTATCACTTGATAATTCAGAAGCCTTCTCATGTACCTTTCACCCTCCTAAATCACAACCACTTACAATTATAACAATTTATAGACCTCCTAATAATTCAATTCCTTACTTCATCGATGAAATTGACAACCTATTGTCTATTATCTCCACCAACAGTATACTACTTGGTGATTTCAATATACCAATTTTACCAAACTCACATAATTCAAATAAATTTATTAATATCATAAATTGTCATAATTTCTTACAACATGTCAAGTCTTCCACACATTCATCTGGAAACATATTAGACCTAATTATATCTAACACATCTTCGAATATAATTTCTAATACTAATGTTCATAGTTTAATCACTGACCACCACCTTGTTAGCTGCTCCCTACATATCCCTAAACCAATCAGACCATCCAAGAAAGTTCACTACAGAAAATTAGATAATATAAATATTGCTAATTTTATAAATGACTTCAACATTTTGTACAACAATATAACAGATTCATCTCATATAGACAGCTTTGATAGTAACCTTAGTCTTGTCCTAGATAAACATGCCCCTATTATCACTAAAACTTATACAGCTCGACATAATACGTTATGGTTCAATAATTCGTTACACACAGCAAAACGCTCACTTAGAATTAAAGAAAGGAATTGGCGAAAATCCAAAAGCGAAAATGATTTAAATATTTTTAAACATTCACTTTCTAATTATAGAAAATTAATAAAAACTGCTAAAAATAAATATTACATAGATCAAATTAAATCAGCTGGAAAAGATACTAAGACATTATTTAGAATATCGTCAACACTACTAGGAAAACTGACAAAACGATAACTGCATGATAACTCCCCTTTAACTAATGCGACTAACTTTGACTCTTACTTTTACTTTTACTTTTTCATAAAAACATCATCAATTATAGATACTCTCCCTCTACCCTGCATCCCACCAATATCAAGCCCAATATACTCATTTTCCACTTTTTCATTACCAACCATTATCAATATCAATAATCTTTTATTAACAGTTAAATCTACATGTAAACTAGACCCAATTCCATTATGTTTATTACATTCTCTTTCATCCCTTCTTTCTCCATTCTACAAAAAAATTATCGATCGCTCACTAACTGCAGGTATCTTCCCATCCCACATGAAATATGCCCATGTAATTCCCATCCCTAAAAACCAATCCATTGATAGGTCAACTCTTTCTAATTATCGTCCCATATCCAACCTTTCTTTCATATCTAAGACAATTGAAAGAATAATTGCTAAACAACTTGGAACATACATCAATAATAATAACATACTGCATAAATTACAAAGTGCTTATACAACGGACAAGAGCACTGAAACTTCACTACTCCATACTTTAAACAATATACTACTATTTCCAAAAAATACTCCCACCATACTGATTCTACTTGACTTGTCGTCGGCTTTCGATACGTTAGACCATAATATTCTTATTCGAAGATTAGAGAACATTGGTATTAAAGATTCTGTCCTTAGTTGGTTTACTATCTAATTAACAGATCCTTTTCTATATATATAGATAACGCCATAACAGAACCCCGCCACACAACTCATGGTGTACCCCAAGGTTCTGTTTTAGGTCCAATTCTCTTTAATATATATATTTCCCCTTTACTTTACTTACTTGACGAATACCCCGATATACACTTTCACTCATATGCGGATGACTTACAGCTATACTGTAATTTACCTGACCCAATCAATAACATAAATACTATAAATAAATGCATTAATGCCATTAGTAAATGGCTTTCAAATAACTCCCTACTATTGAATAGCCTTAAAACAAAAGCTTTATTAATAAATACATCCCCAGGACATCATTCCATACCACCTATTATTATTAATAATCATATTATAGAATACTCTAACCAAGCTAAAAACCTCGGCCTCACACTTGACCAAAAGCTGTCTTATCTACCACATATAACTAATATATCGAAGTCCATTAATTACACCTTACATACGATCCGACTTATTAGACCTTCTATAACTACTGAACTTGCCAAACTACTAGTTACTTCATTAATACTGCCCCGACTTGACTACTGTAACTCTACTTTAAATTCACTCCCAGCACATACTATCAAAATGCTCACTAAATTACAATATAGAGCCATCAGAACCATTTTCAGGATAAAAAAATACTCAAGACAACATATCACACCTTATATGAAATCCATTCACTGGCTACCCATCCCTTACCGCATACAATACAAATTACTCATACTGACCCACCATGCCACCTATAATAATAAACCTGACTATCTTACTGAACTACTTACGAACTACAAGTCATCCCGACCACAACGAACAATACATAAATACAAACTAAATATACCAATAACTTTATCACTAAATAAAAAACAGGAATCTTCTTTTTCTATAATATCACCTAAACTATGGAACTCCCTACCTCACTCAATTAGATCTATAGTTTCTGACCACACCTTTAAAATCAAATTGAAAACACATCTATTTAATATAGCTTATAATAATTAATATACGATACACCGCCGAAAACTCATTACTGATGTTGATCGCAGTGTCTAAACAAATTGGTTACAAGGTTACAAGGTTACAAGGTAATAAAAAGTTATGTAATATGGATATAATATTAATATATATATATATATATACATACATACAATCAAAGTGATGCAATACTAAGTGATTATGCAATAACAAACGTTGAATGGGTCTTCCATTGAAGCGAATATCAATAGTATGTCTACCAGCGCATTGTTTGATGAACTTAACATGGTAAGAGGCTGGGGTCTTAGATACCGTACAGGGTATTGTGTACTCGTTGATGCTTATCTCTATGTCTCCATAGCCAGCATTTGCAGTGTCGACTGTGAGATCATAGAGTGTTACTCAGTTGAATACATGGTACATATATAGATATATATATGTATGAATATCTCAGTATAACATAGATGTAGTTATACTGGAAGGAATGAGGAGACATAATATTGTCTTATTGCATAGCCTTAAGGCAATATAGTAAGTCAACAATAAAGTAAATAAATACACGCACACTGTGCGTCGTACACTCTGCGTGTTTGTGTGTTTATGTATTTAATTTTATGTGGGATTGTGTGTTATTATTTACAAAGATTTTGAAAAACATAATCTTTGTTATTTATTATTTAAATAAATAATAAAATTATTTTAATTTCCAATTTTCTCTATAATTTAGTTTAATTTTAATTGGATGACATATATATTTAATATTTATAAACAATTATAGCGTCCCTATTTATGTGTTCGTTTATTTTATTATAAGTTATTTATATTTCTCCGACGAATTTATTTAAAGGTAATTTTAATGTGTATTTAGGTTTTCATAATTACTTATATATTTATTTAATATTATAATAATATTAATATATAATACTTAGTATTATACTACAATATTATTAATTATTTTAATATTTATCTTATATAAATATTTGTGCGAATAGACATAAATAAACATTATTTCAAATAGCCATAAATATATTTATTGAGCAAGATTTTAAAAGCATAACTATATCATAACCCTACATATTTATATCCTAAACAGATATAGGATATATAAACCTACATGTTTAGCAGACGATTTCAAGTAGGCCAATGTACACCTCTAACTCGGATAAACAGTTAGTAATAACATGCATATTATAATTTTAATTATAATTGTTATCTAAATTAATAATTGTATATACAATAAATAAATATATATATATATATATATATATATATTGCAATTTAAATATAATCAATAATATTATAATATTTATATATTATAATAATACTAATTATTTTTAAAGTGATTTATTTTTAACATTTATAATTTATTAATTATAGATATATTTCGGATATGACAGAAGATTCAGATATTCAAAAGATTCAAAAACCTAACGATATAAGTTACATAGAATATCACATTAAAGTAGTACATTACAAATTTAACAAATCAAATAATTATTAATTATGTAAACTGACTATAGTAAACATTCGTATGCATATTAGGTGTACGCTTGTATAGGTTATACTACATATATTAGTAATGAACGTAATAATAACATTATATAACGTAATATAACATAATCTCAACATCTATCACACGCAGTAAAAGTAGTCACGGTTACCCTACGTAGTATTAAGAAGATCGGCCTGAGATGTATTACTACAATAATTGTGATGGAAATATTGGCTATCTGTGTGATGTCCTGAGTGTAATGTTTGTAATGTTTCCGGTTCATAGCGCGATACGTATCAGATTAGTTTATAATATTGATCATATATATATATATATATATATATATATATTAGTGATTTACATTTTGCCCATTTTTCATTATTTCGCGACAATCAAATCCTAAATTTCATTATCTCAAGACTGTCAAGATAAAGAGTATACTCTAGTATATTATATATATTATATAATCTATTAAACCCGAAAAATATCATTTTTTTTTCATTAAAATGATTTTTTGTCGTTAAATCTTCAGCCACGTGGGCGTACGCCTTTTTGAAATATTTTTTTTTACATTTTTTTTTAATTTCTTGGACATTTTTTTGAAATTTTGTTAGACATTTTTTAAAATTATTTTAAAATTATTTTTAAATATTTTTAATTTTTTTTTAAATATTTATAAAAATGTTGTTGATATATTTTTTAACATTTTCTTGAATATTTCAAGAATATTTTGAACATTATTTTGAAATTTTTTTTTAATTTGTTTGAAATATTTTTAAACATTTAAAAAATATTTTGTATTAGTATCACTAGACATCTTATGTAATTCTATAATTATAGAAATATTATAAATAAATTATATTATAATATATGTCATATTTATGATGTAGTTTTTGTTAATTTTTATTAAAACAAAATTGATGATCAATATATATATTTTAATATTTATGAAATAAACAGACTTATTTTCCTATTTGATTGGTACAGTGATATTTTACAATTTACATAGACATTATCAGTGGTATCCATTATAGTAATTTATTCTCCATTAATTATATTTATATAAATTTAAATTTAAATTAAATATTATTTATATTTTACACAAATACCCGAAATTCATTTACTAAAACCTGGAACCGATCTTAAACCATTTTTTTAAAACCCGATCTCATTATTTTGTTAGAACCCGGAACTGGAACACGAAACCGAGTGCGGTTTAAATCACTAATATATATATCGTATACGATATATATAAATATACTCTATATATATAGAGTATATTTATATTATATAGTCTATATACTCTATATAATATAGAGTACAATTTACGATATTTTAAATAATTATATTGCGAGTATTAAGTATTCTTATATATATATATATATATATATATATATATATATAATAAATATTAAATATAATATCCCATCAATCAACTTATATCAACAATTAAAAAACTTGAACTTAAGTTTTGATTTAATTTGAACTTAAGTTCTGATGTAGGTTAAACTTAAGTTCTGATATAAGTTTTTATATAAATATAAGCATGTAAGCATATATTATTAAATTACTACAATAAACTTAGGTAGAACTTTAGTTGACATTAAGTTAAAAAAAAAATATTATATATTAAATATTATATTTTATTAACTCATGTTACATAACATATATAACATCAGTTTAACTTAAGGTAGAAACTTAAGTTTAAGGAACAATAAATGTAAACATATATTTAAATATATAATACACTTATGTTATATGACTTAAGTTCAACTTAAGTTTAGATGTAAGTCGAATTTTAATTTAGATCTAAGATAACATGTATGATGTAAATTATTTAAGTTTAATATAGTTATGATGTAATAAAATAAATTTAAACATATTTAAATTATATATATATAAAATAAGTTAATTTAATTAACATTTATTTATTTATATATAACGCATATATAACGCATATATATATATGCGTTCTATGTATTAAGACGGTTGGACGGATTTACAAAATTTAAAGAGATTCCTATCCTACTACAAGTATAATACCAAGGCAACGCCGGGCTGTAGCCAGCTAATCTACTATATAAAAGAAAGTCTATTGTATATGTGTATATATGTTGATATAACTCAATAACTGGGGCACGCAGCGAAAATCTAAAATTCATTTTGTAATATTTTGAAATATTTTTTAGATTTAAAAAAATATTTTTCTACAATTTTAAAAAATATATTTTTTAATATTTTTTTTATTTTTTGTCTTTTTTAAAATAATTTTTTATATTTTTTAAATATTGTTATAATATTATGTATAATATTATTTGTTTTTAATATTTTTAGAACAATAGATTTAAATATATTTTTTATATATTTTTTGAAATATTTTCCTCCTCATTTTTGAAATTTAAAAAAAAATTCTACATTTTTTTTTAATATTTTTTTTAATAAAATGTATCTTATTATAACTTATTTTTTTAATAGATTTATTATATTATTATTGACGCAAATTAATTATTAATTATTATTTTATTTAATATTTAAGTTATGCTGAATTTAATAAATAAGTAAATTAATGTAAAAGCTACAATTATTTGAAAGTCATTCTATATATTTTATAAAATGATCATAAAATTATTAAAATGATATATGATCATTACACTACAATTTTAATTTTAATCGTAATTATATTGATACATTATACATTTTTGTTGAACTATAGTTGTGTATACATGCTTAATATTGAATATGTAACACTTTTTATTTTAACGATTTTTATTAAATATTATATTCAATATAAAATGTATTATTTTTGAATTTAAGATATAAATATAATAAATAAAATGATATAGTATATTGTAATATATGAGTTAATACATTGCTGATAATAAATATAATATAAATTGTAAATATATATTTATGACTTTATAAATTTAAGTTCAACTTAAGTTTTTAATTGAAGCCAAAATTAAGTTTTGAACTTGTAAGTTGAATGATATGTACTACTGCTACTAGGTACTCCCACTATAGTACTACATTTAATAAAAATATTAGAATATTATATATACTATATAATTATATTAGCAAATACGCTATATAAAATATAATTGGACCTAACAGAATATATTTAAATAATAAATAATGATTATTTTATTTTAATTTAATAAACTAGAAATTACGTTAAACTAGATATTTATGTTAACTACATTACCTCTTGATTTTTCACGTGGAAATATTGAGATATAATAGATATTTATTCATTCAGTCATTGCAAATATAATTATATTAATTATATTGATGTCATACTATAAAGATAACAATTCTAATATAAAATCAGATATTATAATATACATATAAATTCCTTATATATATATATTAATCTTATTAGTTATATATTAATAACTAAATGGTGTGTTCATCTATATATATATACATATAGGTGTGTTGATATTGCACACAAACTTGTATGTATGAATCTTTAACACATATATCGTGTTCTTTATCAATATATCTATATTCACTAATATTTCAGTATAGTTAATGATACTATATTTAACATATTATATTATAATTTATCATTTTTAAATTAATAAATATTCATTAAGTAAGTCAAATTAAGTATATGTATCAACACGTTAATTTTATATATTCAACATGATGTAAATTACATGCACAAGTATATACTTATATATTTAAACTCATATATGAATAATTAGATTCCTATATGGATGTATTAAAAAGTACAATAAACTAATGTGTATAACAAATAACTAATATATGGAATATAACACTAATATCCATTATTTAGGCCAATACATATATTTATATACGTTGTTAAATATATGTATTGTCCTAAACAATGGATATTAGTATTATATTCCCGCTTTATAGTTGTGTATATTAAGATCACCCACATCTTCATCTTCACTGACGTTTTCGAAATCGTAGCTGATCTCCGATTCCATTATTCTGATTGCCAAGTCCTCAGCTAAAGTAGCAACATCGCTAGTACAAGCATGCTTGTATACAGACTCCGAAACAGCGGTGGTGGTATACCTACCTGTATATATACCTTCACTGCTGTTTCTATTTCATATTTATATTTATAAATTATATTATATATATATGGATATATATATTATATAATTGTAATATTTATAATTATATATAATTGTAAAAAAAAACATCCACCGCAAGTTTACTATATATATATATATATATATATATATATATATATATATATATATATATAAATAATTATATTTATTTATGTATTAATATAGAAAAGTAACGAATTTTATTATAGATATGATGGTATAACATACATCCAGTATTGTTTTCTGTGTATCTTTCTCCGAGTTGTCATCATTATTAATGTGTTGGGTTGTTATTGACAAATGTTTAATTATTATAACCTATAGGTGTGGTGGGGAACATTTATATATATATATATATATATACAATATACACTATAGTATACCTTTATATACTATAGTATAGTATATATATATCATTTAAAATGATCGTGGGTTAATGTATATATATATTAGGTTAGAGTGAATTATGAAATGATTATGTCTCGCGTCAGTGATTTAAGAATACATGTGCAGTTCAATAATTTCAATATGTGTCGCCATACCCATTTCAAAATTCACTCCACCCTAATATATATATATATATATATATTCTAATGTATAAAAGATCAGACAGTATGGTCAGACAAGTTCCACATACATATAACTCTTTATCCTCATTCATACTCCATACGTTTTCGATATGCATCTCTCCGTAATTGTTCCTATTACTCAGTCTTCTTACAAATCCGACACACACCGCAAGTAACATAAACGTAGCCAGTACACATACCAAGAATATCCTTTTGGCGAGTAAAGTGAAGCCTTCCTCCTATATGTGTATGACGAGATTACGTTTTATTATAACTACAGTTAACATTAATGATTAAAATACATTGGTTTATATATATATATATATATATATATATATACATATATGGACATATTGGCTATCTGTGTGATGTCCTTTGTTTAATGTTTTCGGTTCATAGCGGAACACGTATCAGATTAGTTTATAATATATATATATATATATATATATATATATATATATATATATATCGTATATATAGGATAAAATGTACGATACTTTAAATACTAATTTTGTGAGTATTAAGTATAATACATTAAATATAATACCCCAGCATTCAACTTAAATCAAAAATTAAGTTCTGATTTAATTTGAACTTAAGTTCTGATGTAGGTTGAACTTAAGTTCTGATATAATTTTCATATTAATATAAGCATGTAAGCATATAATAGTAACTTAAATAAACTACAATTAACTTAAGTAGAATTTTTGTTGACATTAAGTTTTGATGCAATATTATATTATATATTAAATATTATATTTTATAAACTTATGTTACATAACGTAATGTAGAAACTTAAGTTGTAAGAACAATAAATATAAACATATATTTAATTATATAATAAACTTATGTTATATGACATAAAATAAATTTAAATATATTTAAATTATATATATATAATAGAAAGTTAATTTAATTAAATATTTATTTATTTATTTATATATAAGGGACGAACGGAGTAGTTGTTGTCTTAAGTAACGCTTAAATGGTGCTAACTAAGATAACAAGTTCTATATATAATATTTAGATGATCAAAATGTCTATAATATAAAGTACATTTTGTTAAAAATAATTAATTAATTACTATAATTAATTACATAATCATTTTTCGTCAAATTTTAACAAAAAAATGATTATACACATTTATACATATATATGTGTATGAATATGTGTGTATATAATTAAATCACTGAATCAAATAAGGTGCATATGAATCATTAATATAATTATTTAATATTATATAAATAAAAATATAAATTGAATACATTAGGAGAGACCTATTGCATATTCTGATAATATCAGCCACTATCCCGGACTTGCCTTATTGTAATGATTTTGTATGCCTTTTTTAATGCCAAACAAATCGTTAATAATATTCAGTAATTTATAAAAGTGAAATCACAGTATTCTAAATCTATATGATTTATAGGTAGTTCAAAAAAAATAATATCTTAAAATTCAATATTTATCGATATATTAGAAGTATGCTGAGGCATATACATTTATTATCGGCCACTACTCCGTTCTCTCCCCTATCCTTTATATGTTTGAGAAAACGGCTGGACGGATTTACAAAATTTAAATGGCTACTAATTCTCTAGGACAGTAGAATTGTCATTTGGATGAATTTTTTGATTTCCACCTCTACACCGATTATAATTACGTAAAACTGTCCTTTTAGACTATGTTCGACTTATTTCCCTCTATCGGGAAATCTTTTGATTTTACAAGAAAATGTTCCATTCATAAAATGTATGCGTTTTATATATGCACAAATTTGGTTTATTAGGAATGTTGTTACCAACAATATTAATATTAATTTTAATAATAATTTAAAAGATTTACAAGTCTAAAAATATATCATATAATGAATAAATGATTTTTTAATATTTAAAGTTTTAAATACTGAACAAATATAAAAATATCTCTATAGAAACACTGATATTTATTCATTCAGTCATTGCAAATATAATTATATTTATGTCATATTATAAGGATAAAATTTCTAATATAAAATCAGATATTATAATATACATATAAATTCCTTATATATATATATATTAATCTTATTAGTTATATATTAATAACTAAAGGGTGTGTTCATCTATATATACATATAGGTGTGTTGATATTGCACACAAACTTGTATGTATGAATCTTTAACACATATATCGTGTGCTTTATCAATATATCTATATTCACTAATATTTCAGTATAGTTAATGATACTATATTTAACATATTATATTATAATTTATCATTTTTAAATTAATAAATATTCATTAAGTAAGTCAAATTAAGTATATGTATCAACACGTTAATTTTATATATTCAACATGATGTAAATTACATGCACAAGTATATAATTATATATTTAAACTCATATATGAATAATTAGATTCCTATATGGATGTATTAAAAAGTACAATAAACTAATGTGTATAACAAATAACTAATATATGGAATATAACACTAATATCCATTATTTAGGCCAATACATATATTTATATACGTTGTTAAATATATGTATTGTCCTAAACAATGGATATTAGTATTATATTCCCGCTTTATAGTTGTGTATATTAAGATCACCCACATCTTCATATTCACTGACGTTTTCGAAATCGTAGCTGATCTCCGATTCCATTATTCTGATTGCCAAGTCCTCAGCTAAAGTAGCAACATCGCTAGTACAAGCATGCTTGTATACAGACTCCGAAACAGCGGTGGTGGTATACCTACCTGTATATATACCTTCACTGCTGTTTCTATTTCATATTTATATTTATAAATTATATTATATATATATGGATATATATATTATATAATTGTAATATTTATAATTATATATAATTGTAAAAAAAAACATCCACCGCAAGTATACTATATATATATATATATATATATATATATATATATATATATATATATATATATATATATATATATATATATAAATAATTATATTTATTTATATATTAATATAGAAAAGTAACGAATTTTATTATAGATATGATGGTATAACATACATCCAGTATTGTTTTCTGTGTATCTTTCTCCGAGTTGTCATCATTATTAATGTGTTGGGTTGTTATTGACAAATGTTTAATTATTATAACCTATAGGTGTGGTGGGGAACATTTATATATATATATATATATATATATATATATATATACAATATACACTATAGTATACCTTTATATACTATAGTATAGTATATATATACCATTTAAAATGATCGTGGGTTAATGTATATATATATTAGGTTAGAGTGAATTATGAAATGATTATGTCTCGCGTCAGTGATTTAAGAATACATGTGCAGTTCAATAATTTCAATATGTGTCGCCATACCCATTTCAAAATTCACTCCACCCTAATATATATATAAATATTCTAATGTATAAAAGATCAGACAGTATGGTCAGACAAGTTCCACATACATATAACTCTTTATCCTCATTCATACTCCATACGTTTTCGATATGCATCTCTCCGTAATTGTTCCTATTACTCAGTCTTCTTACAAATCCGACACACACCGCAAGTAACATCAACGTAGCCAGTACACATACCAAGAATATCCTTTTGGCGAGTAAAGTGAAGCCTTCCTCCTATATGTGTATGACGAGATTACGTTTTATTATAACTACAGTTAACATTAATGATTAAAATACATTGGTTTATATATATATATATATATATATATATATATATATATATACATATATGGACATATTGGCTATCTGTGTGATGTCCTTTGTTTAATGTTTTCGGTTCATAGCGGAACACGTATCAGATTAGTTTATAATATATATATATATATATATATATATATATATATATATATATATCGTATATATATATAGGATAAAATGTACGATACTTTAAATACTAATTTTGTGAGTATTAAGTATAATACATTAAATATAATACCCCAGCATTCAACTTAAATCAAAAATTAAGTTCTGATTTAATTTGAACTTAAGTTCTGATGTAGGTTGAACTTAAGTTCTGATATAATTTTCATATTAATATAAGCATGTAAGCATATAATAGTAACTTAAATAAACTACAATTAACTTAAGTAGAATTTTTGTTGACATTAAGTTTTGATGCAATATTATATTATATATTAAATATTATATTTTATAAACTTATGTTACATAACGTAAGTTTAACTTAAGGTAGAAACTTAAGTTGTAAGAACAATAAATATAAACATATATTTAATTATATAATAAACTTATGTTATATGACATAAAATAAATTTAAATATATTTAAATTATATATATATAATAGAAAGTTAATTTAATTAAATATTTATTTATTTATTTATATATAAGGGACGAACGGAGTAGTTGTTGTCTTAAGTAACGCTTAAATGGTGCAAACCAAGATAACAAGTTCTATATGTAATATTTAGATGATCAAAATGTCTATAATATAAAGTACATTTTGTTAAAAATAATTAATTAATTACTATAATTAATTACATAATCATTTTTCGTCAAATTTTAACAAAAAAATGATTATACACATTTATACATATATATGTGTATGAATATGTGTGTATATAATTAAATCACTGAATCAAATAAGGTGCATATGAATCATTAATATAATTATTTAATATTATATAAATAAAAATATAAATCGAATACATTAGGAGAGACCTATTGCATATTCTGATAATATCAGCCACTATCCCGGACTTGCCTTATTGTAATAATTTTGTATGCCTTTTTTAATGCCAAACAAATCGTTAATAATATTCAGTAATTTATAAAAGTGAAATCACAGTATTCTAAATCTATATGATTTATAGGTAGTTCAAAAAAAATAATATCTTAAAATTCAATATTTATCGATATATTAGAAGTATGCTGAGTATAGCCGCCGGAACTAGTTTTTCCCAGGGGGGATTTTAAGAAATAAGTATAATTTATCAACTAAATAATAGACTGTCATTATTTTAAAATATATATTGTAACATATAATAGAGTACAAATTATGATTTATTTTAAATGTTAAAACATATAATTATAATTATACTTAGTTAATTAACAAAATATGAATCCCATAATGAACATATCTAGAATATTTTAAATAAATATGTATATTATAACAAGAATAAATCCCAAAATAGTTTATATATTTATTATGTTATACTTATAAACAATTTTCTACAATTATTTCTTTGGCAAAATTCTTTTATCAATTTATTGTTGTCAATATAATCTAATATATCCTGATGTTCATTGCAGATAGCCAATATGTTTATTTTTTCTGTGTTATTTGTGACCTTCCCAGCAAACAATTTATCGACGCTTTTAACGCTTTTGAGAATTTATGGCACTTTTTCGACGCTTTTGGACGCTTTGATTCCGAATCGATATATTCGTCGCTTTTTCGACGCTTTTGGGCGCTTCAGTTCTCAATCATATTGAATTCGTCGCAAATTCGACGCTTTTGTACGCTTCAGTTCCGAATCATATTGAATTCGTCGCGAATTCGATGCTTTTGGGCGCAACAGCGTCCAAAGTACAATAGAATAATTCGACGCTTTTGGGCGAAAATTGTCATCACAGCGACGAATTAATTCCGGAAGTTTTAGGCGCATGGCGTCCAAAAGCGTTGATATTATTGTTTGCTGGGTTAACCACGTCTTCAATCTTCTTAACATTAACATTAACATAGAAAAGCTTCTCTCACAGGACACTGACGTACTTGGTTGTACCATCAATAAATTGATTAATTTTGTTGTTTCTATAAAAATAATTCATAAATATATAAGATAATATATATATATATATATATATATATATATATATATATATATATTCTATATATAAATATTATATAATATATATATATATGTATTAGTACATACCTAACAATAATTCTTTTAGGCAATATTTTGCATTGATCATATTCTCTATATATATATATAGAGATAGTATACTGAATCTTTTAAAGATTGAGAATTGAAATGGTTATTGAACATAGGTAGTTCGAGTTTTAAAGCTTGAACACTTTAATTCAGGATATTTATTTATCTGAAAAATTAATAAAATATAATATAGAATATTGTATTTGTAATATAGTAAACATTCTATATTATGTTTTATTAATTTTTTAGATAAATAATTATCCTTAATTAAGTATACTTACTTCAGCATAATCAATTATATTTGTATTTATTAATGACGATAATAATTTATCATATGAAATTATACTTTGATTATTTTTCAAAAATATTTGATTTAATTCAGTAATAAGGATATCATATATTTCAATGTGTTCTTTTCTAAAGTGTTATTATTAAAAAAATATTAAATAAATAGAGTATTTGTGTACAACCTCAGTATAATATTGATATCATTTATATCGGAATAAACATTGTTTTCTTTTCTATTGCCCGCGCAACACCCTTATTTAATAAATAAAATATTTTTTTTTAATATTTTATATATAATAATTATAATATTTGATTATTTCTCTTTACAATGGTATATAGCACAGTGCATAAACATACTTAAAAGTGACATAAATAAGCATTTATAAATACGAGCTGAAAAATAGTTCATATAAATATGATGATTTTTTCTAATCTCTAATTTTTAAAACGTGAATATCTCTGAATTAAAAAAAAACTGTTACCATCTATGTTTGAACTACTTTCGATTATAGAAATACTTATTCAAATAACATGCAATTTTCACAGTATATTAATATTATGTTAATATTCAGATATAACTATATAACACATTATTCAATGATATATAATATTTTTTATATTTTATTGAAATTTCTTACATATTTTTTTTTCTAGAAAGAGCTATTATGTTAGTCCATTTCTAATATGATTTTAATTATCTAAATCTCATAATCGATAGTTATATTTGTAGATAAATATTAGTTATATAATATATAAAAAAAATTAGTTGATATTTTGAAGTATACATAGATTGAATCTATTTTTAGTATTACATGATTTTCCTATCTCCACCATATTAAACTCATGCTGCTGGCCCTTAAAAAGTTTAAGAATATTTATAATTACAAATAAATAAGATTATATATAAATATATATATATATATTAATATATGATACACACTTTGATGGAATTTTACGTTTTCCAGGACTACGTAATGGTAGAAAATATAGATTTTCAGATTATTTTTAAATCTTTTCTAAATAAATGTGATAATTCATTCGTTTGTTCCTACAATAGTTCCTATACTGTGTTGATTAACATATTAATGAGTAAAACAACATCTTCATTGAGAGTAGCCTTTGATCCAACTACACTTATCTAATGAAATATATTTTATAACTTATACTTTTAATATAAATATATAAATATAAATTAATATAATTAATATAAATATATATTTCTGTAATCAAGAATAATTAGTATAAGCTATAGGTAACACTAACCAATTTTTCTAATAAAGTGAATATATCAAATGATATATTTAATGAAATATATGTAGATGTTTCTAGTATACTCTATAGAGTATTCTTATATGAATATGCTTTTGCGATTAGTTCAGTACTATTTACGCTTGCCATTGTCAGTTTTTCTAATGCATTTATAATATCTAAATAGTTATTTAAGACTGCTGATATAGCCTTACATCTGATTTTCCATCTTGTAGGACACATTTATTTGAATCTGGTTTTATCATTATCAATAGATTGGTATAAATTGCTAAATTTTCCAGATTTGCTAAAAAGAACACCAATATCATTCACAATGGATAGAGAACCAAGTAAAGCTTTGCTTTGAGCAACAGATTTACAAACAAGATTTAGGCGATGAAAACTACAATATGTGTAATATGCCAAATGTTGTTATTTTTGTATCAGGGCTTGTTTTCTTTGTACACAGCTGACACATTGGACGCTCCATCATAACATTGTCCACGTAAATTAAACATGGATAGACCGAGATGAATATTGGTGTTTTTCAGAATATTTGCAATAGATTCGCTAGTACTCGATGTAGATGAATAAAATCCTATACATTTTTCTTGTACTTTTAGATTTTCATCAATGTATATAATCACAATCGATTCCTGGTTTTCCAAAGTTATATCTTGAGTTCCATCGCACATTATAGAGAATGGTCATAAGAAAAATTCTTCATTTTACCTAAATGGCAGGGGGGGTTTTAGGTATCAAAACCCCCCCCCCCCCATTATTTTGCCAGGGGGGGTTGCAACCCCCCAAACCCCCCTGTTCCGGCGCCCATAATGCTGAGGCATATACATTTATTATCGGCCACTACTCCGTTCTCTCCCCTATCCTTTATATGTTTAAGAAAACGGCTGGACGGATTTACAAAATTTAAATGGCTACTAATTCTCTAGGACAGTATAATTGTCATTTGGATGAATTTTTTGATTTCCACCTCTACACCGATCATAATTACGTAAAACTGTCCTTTTAGACTATGTTCGACTTATTTCCCTCTATCGGGAAATCTTTTGATTTTACAAGAAAATGTTCCATTCATAAAGTGTATGCGTTTTATATATGCACAAATTTGGTTTATTAGGAATGTTGTTACCAACAATATTAATATTAATTTTAATAATAATTTAAAAGATTTACAAGTCTAAAAATATATCATATAATGAATAAATGATTTTTTTAATATTTAAAGTTTTAAATACTGAACAAATATAAAAATATCTCTATAGAAACACTGATATTTATTCATTCAGTCATTGCAAATATAATTATATTTATGTCATATTATAAGGATAAAATTTCTAATATAAAATCAGATATTATAATATACATATAAATTCCTTATATATATATTAATCTTATTAGTTATATATTAATATCTAAATGGTGTGTTCATCTATATATACATATAGGTGTGTTGATATTGCACACAAACTTGTATGTATGAATCTTTAACACATATATCGTGTTCTTTATCAATATATCTATATTCACTAATATTTCAGTATAGTTAATGATACTATATTTAACATATTATATTATAATTTATCATTTTTAATTTAATAAATATTCATTAAGTAAGTCAAATTAAGTATATTTGTCAACACGTTAATGTTATATATTTAACATGATGTAAATTACATGCACAAGTATATACTTATATATACTCATATATGAATAATTAGATTCTTATATGGATGTATTAAAAAGTACAATAAGCTAATGTGTATAAATTAAGGAATATAACACTATTATCCATTATTTAGGCCGATACATATATTTATATACGTTGTTAAATATATGTATTGTCCTAAACAATGGATATTAGTATTATATTCCCGCTTTATAGTTGTGTATATTAAGATCACCCACATCTTCCTATTCACTAACATTTTCGAAATCGTAGCTGATCTCCGATTCCATTATTCTGATTGCCAAGTCCTCAGCTAAAGTAGCAACATCGCTAGTACAAGCATGCTTGTATACAGACTCCGAAACAGCGGTGAAGGTATACCTACCTGTATATATACCTTCCCTGCTGTTTCTATTTCATATTTATATTTATAAATTATATAATATATATATGGATATATATATTATATAATTGTAATATTTATAATTATATATAATTGTAAAAAAAAACATCCACCGCAAGTTTACTATATATATATATATATATATATATATATATATATATATAAATAATTATATTTATTTATGTATTAATATAGAAAAGTAACGAATTTTATTATAGATATGATGGCATAACATACATACAGTATTGTTTTCTGTGTATCTTTCTCCGAGTTGTCATCATTATTAATGTGTTGGGTTGTTATTGACAAATGTTTAATTATTATAACCTATAGGTGTGGTGGGGAACATTTATATATATATATATATGTTATGATGCATCACCTATAGGTGATGATAAAAATGAAGCATTTAAAAATAATACATTTAAGATATTATCTTAATGATAATCTTATAATATACAAAGAAATATATACCGAGTTCACACAAAGAGCCACATGGATATCTTTAAATTCTAAATACACATCACCAATAATACAAAATTAAATAATTAATATAATACATGTATACGTGACAATAAATATCTAAAACAATTATTTAAAAAAAAATCATATGGGGGTTGGAAATTATCAGAGGGGCCTGTCGATCATCAGGGGGGGTTGCTCTCTTGGAGATTGGTAGGAGTGCATACCGTATAATATCTTCTATGATATTTGGAATATTGCAAACATAATTTAACCATAATATACCATCATATATGTAATAATATGATATTTTTAGGTATATTGATATTTGTTATATATGCATACGTAATTTATGATTGAAATAAAAGTTATTTTTTTAAATTAAAATTCTATAAAAAAATTATAAATTCATATAACAATTAAGTAGGTTTTATATATAATACTGGTAATATAGTTTATAGGTATACATAATTTCTAGTAAAAGAAATAAAATGTATGTAAAATGGAAAATAATGTTCACAAATATGTTATCTTCATATTTTATCTATATCCTATATATACTCTACTTAAAAATGAATTTTCAGATTGTAATATTCAATAAATAGAGTTTGATGTGACTTTTATGATTTTTATATATTTTTAATTTTTGTACTGACAATTTTCCTATGCAAATGTTCAAAATGAAAACACCAGCCCAAAAATCATTCAAATCCATTAATTTGTTTTATATAGGATAATATCATATAACTCTGTAAAATAACATTATTTTAAATTGTATTAATAAAATACTATATGAAAATACTCACCCTTAACGTACATTGTAAGTATATATATATATACATATATATATATATATATATATATAAATATATATATATATACACGCATATATATATACTTTGACCAGGTACCCAGAACGTACTGTGGACAATAGCCGGTTGGTCAGTGGTCAACAAACGTTACTCGTATACACAGAGTTAGAGAGAGGAAAGCTTTCTCTCTAATTCTGTGCTCGTATACTAAGGACACCTATTGAAACTTCGCTAGAAAAGCAGTCTCGCAGTTAAACTACACTACTATCGTTAGTAATGGGGGTAGTGGGTGGTAGTGGTGATGGAGTAGGGTGGTAGTGGGTGGTAGTGGGTGGTAGTGGTGATGGGGTAGGGTGGTAGTGGGTGGTAGTGGTGATTGTGGTGATGGGGTAGGGTGGTAGTGGGTGGTAGTGGGTGGTAGTGATGATGGGGTAGGGTGGTAGTGGGTGGTAGTGGGTGGTAGTGATGATGGGGTAACCTTGTAACCTTGTAACCTAATGGTTTATACACTGCCATCAACATCGTGTGAGTTTTCGGCCGTGTTTTCGTGGGTTATTTATATGCGATTTCGAACAGGTGTGTTTTTAATTTACGTTTAAAGAGTGGGGTTGAGGTGATTTCTCTTATATTGTAAGGGAGGTTATTCCATAATTTTGGGGCAGATATTGAGAATGCTGTTTCTTGTTTGCGTGATATGTGTTTTGGATTATGTATAAGTAATTTGTATTTATTGATTTTACGTTGTATTCTAGATGTGTTATTTTCTATTAGTATGTCAGTTAGGTAGTCGGGGTGATTGTGATGAATGACTTGGTGGGATATAAGTAAGGTTTTGTATTGGATACGTTGTGTGATGGGAAGCCAGTGAAGAGATTTTAGGTATGGAGTTATGTGAGTCCTGGAGTATTTGGGGATTCTGTGGACAGTTCGTGCAGTGGAATTCAGTAATCGGTTGAGTGGTATTAGTGAGTTTTTGGGGAGTCTATGAAGTATAGAGTTACAGTAGTCAAGTCGTGGAAGTATGAGGGATGTTGCTAGTAATTTTGATAGTTCTGTGGTTATAGATGGTCTTATTAGTCTGATTGTGTGTAGTGTTCGGTTAATGGATTTTGATAAGTCTGTTGTGTATTGAGTAAAATTCAGTGATTGGTCAATGGTAATTCCAAGATTTTTTACGTAGGGGGAGTATTTTATGTTATGGTTGTTTATCTGAATGAGTGGGACGATTGGAACAGTTTTAGTAGTATTGATTAGTATTGCTTGTGTTTTGTGGGTGTTTAGTGATAGCGAGTTGGTTGAGAGCCATAGTCGAATGTCTTCTAGACATTTGTTTAGTGTGGCTATGTTTGTTGATGGGTTGGGTAAGTTGCAGTAAATTTGTAAGTCGTCAGCGTAGGTGTGGAAGTAAATGTCAGGGTAGTTATCAAATATGTCTAATAGGGGAGATATATAAATATTAAAGAGGATGGGAGCAAGAACGGAGCCTTGAGGAACTCCATGTGATATAAGTCTGGGGTCAGTTGTGTGTGATTCGATGGAGATCGAGTAGGTACGGTCGCTAAGGTAGGAAGAGAACCATGCGAGTGCCGTACCAGTTATGCCGATATACTCCAGTCGATGAATCATGATGTTGTGACTAATGGTATCAAATGCAGCTGATAGGTCAAGTAGGATGATGATGGAGCAGTATTGTGTTGGGTACAGTCTTATTTTGTTTAATATGTGGGTTAATGCAGTTTCGGTACTTTTATTTTTAGTGTAGGCGCTTTGAAATTTATTTAATAATTTGTGTTTATCTAAGTAGTTTGAAAGTTGGGAGCAGACTACTCTTTCGAGAGTTTTTGAAATGTACGATAGGTTTGATATGGGGCGGTAGTTTGATAGGTCTGATTTATCTAGTGATGAATTCTTTATTATTGGAGTTACATGTGCATGTTTCATTGAGGAGGGGACAATACCTGATATAAGAGACCTGTCTATTATGTTTTTATAGTATGGAGTGAGATGAGTGGATAGTTTGTGTAGTAGTGTTGTTGGTATTGGATCAAGCTTACATGATGACTTGACGGCTTGAATAAGCTTGTCGATTATTGTTGCAGTTGGGATGGTAAAGGAATCTAATTTGTATATAGATGTTGTTAGTGGTGGAAGCGTTAGAGGAGGAAGGGAATTGATTATTATCTGTACCTTGTTTTTGAAGTATATATCAAATAATGCAGGTAAGGAAGAGGTTGGTAGTGGGTGGTAGTGATGATTGGGTAGGGTGGTAGTGGGTGGTAGTGGTGATTGTGATGATGGGGTAGGGTGGTAGTGGGTGGTAGTGGTGATTGTGATGATTGTGATGATGGGGTAGGGTGGTAGTGGGTGGTAGTGGTGATTGTGATGATGGGGTAGGGGTGGTAGTGGGTGGTAGTGGGTGGTAGTGGTGATTGTGATGATAGGGTAGGGTGGTAGTGGGTGGTAGTGGTGATTGTGATGATTGTGATGATGGGGTAGGGTGGTAGTGGGTGGTAGTGGTGATTGTGATGATGGGGTAGGGTGGTAGTGGGTGGTAGTGGTGATTGTGATGATGGGGTAGGGGTGGTAGTGGGTGGTAGTGGTGATTGTGATGATGGGGTAGGGTGGTAGTGGGTGGTAGTGGTGATTGTGATGATGGGGTAGGGTGGTAGTGGGTGGTAGTGGTGATTGTGATGATGGGGTAGGGTGGTAGTGGTGATTGTGGGTGGTAGTGATGATGGGGTAGGGTGGTAGTGGTTGGTAGTGGTGATTGTGATGATGGGGTAGGGTGGTAGTGGTTGGTAGTGGTGATTGTGATGATGGGGTAGGGTGGTAGTGGGTGGTAGTTGTGATTGTGGTGATGGGGTAGGGTGGTAGTGGTTGGTAGTGGTGATTGTGATAATGGGGTAGGGGTGGTAGTGGGTGGTAGTTGTGATTGTGGTGATGGGGTAGGGTGGTAGTGGGTGGTAGTGATGATGGGGTAGGGTGGTAGTGGGTGGTAGTGGTGATTGTGATGATGGGGTAGGGTGGTAGTGGGTGGTAGTGATGATGGGGTAGGGTGGTAGTGGTTGGTAGTGGTGATTGTGATAATGGGGTAGGGGTGGTAGTGGGTGGTAGTGGGTGGTAGTGGTGATTGTGATGATGGGGTAGGGTGGTAGTGGGTGGTAGTGGTGATTGTGATGATGGGGTAGGGTGGTAGTGGTGATTGTGATAATGGGGTATACCATAGGGTATACTATAGGGGTGGTTGTATTAGTGGTAGTGGTGGTAGGTATATACATACTATAATAACCTACCACCTCTGTAGTGGCGAACGTTATGGCGCATGTAGTGGTTGTAATAGTAATAGTGGTAGTCGTGATGGGGGTTGTAGTAGTGTTATTGGTGATGGGGTGGAGGTAGTGTTAGTACTGTTAGTGCTAGTATAGTTTGAATATTAATTAAAATAAGTACGAATATATTTATAATTTGTATAATACGCGAATAATATAACATGATATAGTAAAATTAATTAGTGATATATTTTGATTAACATTCGCCTAATGATTCACCTAGTGAATCACACGACGAGTCACACGATGAGTCACTCTATACATGTAGTAAATGTGTACATCCTCCTTCTCTTCCTCCACAGTATACAACATGGAACACGGGGCCCGACACGATCAAACATCTACACACAACAATGGACCGATTGTTTATACTCTGCAGTCTACTATAGTAAACGGATCTCCACGTGTGTGATTACGTCACCGTGTTACGTAACTCGTCGTAGGGGCGGCTCCGGGGAGGGGGCGATAGGGGGCAACCACCCCTACTCCTACCCAGTTCAGTCAAAAGAAGTATTGTTAAAATGCAATATCTGATATTTCATATTTAATGATATTACTATACGAACGCGTACAGTTGTGTATTACCGAGGATGTGACCTTGATGACCTACTGGAACCGCCCCTGATACGTATTGCCCATCACCTCGATGGTGATAACGCTCGTAATATATCATTATATCACATGTATCTATGTCCATCCATTGTTCCGCGTTATAGTTCCGCGACCGACCGTGTTTCAAATTTATTGTTATCGGAAATTCTATTTTTAGATTATTACGTTTTTATAAATTATTAATATTCTTTCCATTCTTTATTCTTTATATATATATATAATAGTGTAGTGAATAGGCGGTATTTTCATGAATGCAAAGACATTCAATTTTATGTTTATATAATACGAAATAGACTCTAATACTTATATTAAGTAGTAATTATTTTCATAAGAAAATAGTACATTTGTGTATTTTAAAGATTATATTATTATAGATTACTTACTAACTCTCAACATAATTTTAATAATATTATGCGTACATAAATGAATTTGTTACCATCAATGACTATTTTGTTACCTACAAAATTGATATATTTCCAATAAAATTTGATAAATAATATCCTATGGATGAATTAGAATTGTAATTTATTATATCACAAAATATACATATTATACATAATAAATTATATTAACATTGTTAGGCTCGTAAATATATATATATATATATATATATATATATATATTTATATATATTTATATAATATATATATATATATCATAAAGGATAATATTAAATGAAGTTTTTGGATTCATATTAAAATAAAAATATACATCTATATTTGAAATAAATTATAAGTAGGAAATAATCGATTTACAAATTATCGCCCCTTTTATGAATTAATGTATCGTATCTAATAATTGATATCCTTTTCCGCCAATTATATATAGAGAATATATATCATATACTATTAAGACAAGTTCTAAACATTATCACATGTAGGCAACAACCTGATGAAAATAAAAAAATCACGTATCTAATATTTGGAATGTAAATATATATTATTTCATATTTTCAGATTTATTGATGACTAAACTATCAATATGATTAATGACATTCCTTCAGTAATTAATCACGCTCTACGTTATCTCCATTTGTAAATCAAATTAAAATAGTTATTTCCTTATATATTTCCTTATATTAACACACACGCCTATGTGCAAAGGTACCAGTATGCGAGACAATATTCATAATATAAACATCCGTGTTATCTCTGAGTTAAACACATTACATTACATTTTAAAATTGCTATTATATATGTACACCTACTTAATATATAGACAATTTGGAAATATTTAATTAAGAAATAACAAATGTATTGTGATTTATTGTTAGGGTGTCGGTATTCGAGTACTCTCCCCTAATCTCATAATGTATTATAACTTTTTGTGTATTTGTTTGGATTTTATTTATATATCTCTATATGTAATATATAATTGTATTAATAGTAGTATTAGAGTAGTATAATAACTACTAATGTATTATATATTATTTATAATAATTATGAAAGTATTAATAATAATGGAAGAATGATATTTAAAATTAAACTTATTTATTAAAAAATAAACCGCATAACGAAATACCTGCAATAATATAAATAGCGTAATAAAATAAATAGTAATAAACGCGAATGGGCATTCTATATACAAACAATGGATTCTTAATACTTTACAATGGTTCAATATATCACAAGTTAGTTAAACGAGACGGGCGTATCGAGGAGGTATTCGGTTAGCGAGCGATGACTCACTCCCGATGATGGTGACGTCATTCTAAGACGGACTTCGTATCGCGCGTATATAATGCCTACCACCTATATTGTCCCATGAGCAGCCGACTTTAAAACATAATCGATGACGTCGAAACAGTAAACCCCAGAATGCATCAGCACCGGAGAGAGTTACGTAATCGTCCGCCTACCGAGTACTCTTCGATACGTAGTCGAGTGAAACGTCCGCCAGTTTTTATTCGTTGTTTGTCGGTTGGGTATTCAATAGGAGACGTGTAGTTCTTGAGACGGTCGCTAGGGCAATGCTATCGTTAATGGCTTCAGATGCAATGCTGGCGACCGTTTCGGAATTAGGAATATTCATGAATATCGACGGGGTATAATCTGTGCAAATATAAATTTATTATTAATTATAATATTAATTAAATAATTATGTTTCTATAGATATCTATAAATTTATTTCTTGAAAATAAGATAATAAACAGACAAATATTCAGAAGATATACAAATCTTACATTAAAGAATACAACAATTATAAATTAGGTATTTATTAATAATTTAAATTATACATAATATTATCATAAAATATGTAAATATTAATATAATAACCTCTGTGAGGAGAATTATTGTCGGTTCAAGATCACTCGAGAGCATACGGTTTCGGTTGAAGCCTTGAAGAATTCTCCGTGGCAGTGGTGTTCATCCGTGAAAGTACACTTGAGGTCGGCTCCGACGTGAGCGCCGGTGGACGCACGCAATTTCAACGCGTGCGATCCGTAGCAGTAATGACCGTCGGCCTGTTCGGTGTTCGAGAAGGTCTTACCGTCCTCTACCCAGGCGAACACCAGAGTGGCGGTCACGCGAAGGTAGGATCTCATGTAAGGGTGAGGGGTGGCGCGGGTGATCACCACGTAGACGCGGGTTGACCGGTGAGCGGCGCACCCTACCCATTGGAGGTCACCACCCCAGCTGCTTCCCACCGGGGTCAAGTTACGACAACGGGCGGCGTTCTCGTCGTTACCGTTGCGACAATCGCGGACACCGTCGCACACGGCGTGGTGCGAGATACATTCGGGTACTTCGTCGGCGGCCTCCAGACATTGGTATTGCTTCTTTCCGCAACCGTTTCCTGTACGCGAGAGAGAGATAGGTAAGGTTGTAGAATATATTATATATGTATTATGTATGTAGAATATATAGTATACTATGTTAACTCTATGTGCACATTATGGGGCATGTATATATATATATATGTTTTAGATTAGTTATTAATACAGAAAAAACTAATTAAATTAATTAATATATTCCGATACTAGAATACGACATATTAGTGTAAATAGTAGCATTTTCAAATATTAACATTTATTACAATATTATGTATACTTTATATATTTATAAACTTTTATATTCATATTCATTTATATAAAAGGAATTTAACTAGTTATGATAAATAAAGTTGATTATAAAATGTAAATATCTAACCTTTAAGAATACGGAGGAAGTTTAAAGCTCCTTTAACGTCCAAATCTTCACTTTGGATGTTGTTGATTTCTTCAGACAATGAGTCGAGTTCGGATTCAATAGCATTCATACGAAGTGCTTGTGAATCGGCGATGTGACCCAGAGGTCCTCTACAGAGAAGAAACGTACAATTTAATAGTCAATCACCATTAATCACTAAGTTATATATATATATTAGTGATTCATAATCAGATTGTAAGATCTAGATTCAGTAATTCTAATACTATTATAATTAATTGTTTATTTATTTATAACATGATTTAGAGATAACTAGTCGACTCCTTAAATAATAATATATCTATTTTACGTTTTAACAATTTTATAATTATAATATGTAAATACTTATATATATAAGTAAACTTAAAGGTATATACTAATACAAACTTTGGAAGGTTCAATTTTTCGAGAGTGGATTCGTCCCTGTCCTCTCTCTTGAATGATCGTGAGTCCCGAGGGTAATCGTGATCATGTACGTGGTCCGCATTTAAATGACGGCTGAAATCTCTAGCGCTTGTTAGCACTACACATGCTAACAAAACGCATACTAAAGCACTGTTCATGCTTTTGATTCCCTTATCGTGCTACCGAGAAAAGGAGATAATTCCTATTTCCATTCGCGAGCGTATTTATACTCCCGCTATTCGTAGATCATTTCTGATTGGTCGTTAGCGAAATACGAGATATGCGTGCGTTTTTTTTATAACTTATATTCACATAGGATGCTACAAAGCATTGTTCTGTCACTGTTTAGGTTCAAAGTATTAATGACAATGGGGAATACGAGATCCTCATGTAAAGTAGATTTAGATGATATTGCTATTAACTTCCTTGTTATACTACTACTAATACTACTACTACTAATATAGTAGAATACTACTAATACTACTACTACGAAGTACTACTACTACTACTACTACTACTACTACTACTACTACTACAACTACTACTACTACTACTACTATAATAGTATACTATTAATACTATACTAATAATAATAATAATAATAATAATAAAAATAATAATAATAATAATAATAATAATAATAATAATAATAATAATAATAATAATAATAATAATAATAATAATAATAATAATAATAATAATAATAATAATAATAATAATAATAATAATAATAATAATAATAATAATAATAATAATAATATCTATAATATTCTATAACTAGTATTATATCTAGAGTATTTGAACGATTAATTACAAAACACATTAAATTATTTCTACTGAAAAACCCACTTTTATCAAAACATCAATTTGGTTTTATGAGTGGCAAGTCAGTAGAGTTACAATTATTGGCATGCCTAAATAAATGGACTTCTGCCATAAATGATAACAAATATATTGATATTGTATATTTTGATTTCAAAAAAGCGTTTGATAAAGTCTCGCATATAACACTTTTAATAAAATTAAAAGATATAGGTATAGCAGGTAATATATTAAAATGGATTGAATGTTTCCTAACCAATAGGAAACAATCTGTAAAAGTAAATCACTCATATTCCAAATTCAAAAATGTACTATCAGGTGTGCCCCAAGGCTCAGTTATTGGACCATTACTGTTCATAATCTTCATCAATGATATTACTAATCTATTCACTGACAAAATTAAAATAGATTTATTTGCAGATGATACCAAAATACATCTACAATCAAATAATATATCGGATAGACAACTGATGCAATTAGCAATTAATCAATTTCTATCATGGAGCAAAAACTGGCAACTTGATATAGCACCAAATAAAACTAATCTAATGTCATTAAATAGTAGTGTAATACCAACATATTATATAGAAAGTAAACTTATTAATAACTGTATATCAAATAAAGATCTAGGTATAATATTTGATAATTATTTGTATTTTGATAAGCATATAATAGAGTGTTGTAGAGGGCTCTAATGACTATTAATAATTTATTTAGATGCTTTATAACCAGCGATGTTTCAATGCTTTTAAAAGCTTATATTACATATGCTCGGCCTAAATTAGAATTTGCCACAACTGTTTGGAATCCTGGTCTTAAAGCAATACGTTACAATGGACTAACCGACAAGCTCGAACGTGTTCAGAGATTGTTCACAAGGATGCTATTTGGTACTTGCAGACTACAATATACTACTTATAATGAACGTCTAAAATACCTTGGAATCAAATCTTTTGAACTACGGCGTATGCACAAAGACCTGATTATGATATTCAAGCTAGTAAATAATATATGCAATGTTGATTATTCTGATATATTATATGTTACCAAGACAAATTCTAGAATACGTGGCCATGACTTAAAAATCCTGGCTAGTAAGTCACGAACATGAATTACCTAAATAATCGTATGATAAATATATGGAACAATCTTGATTATGAAAGAGTTCATTCTCCATCTTTGAACTGTTTCAAATCCCGTATAAATAAAATTAATTTTAATAGATACTTATCTATTATGCGATCTATCACTTAATTTATTGTCATTTTTATTATTATCTTATAGCATGTAACCTTTCCATGTAATTCTTAAATTCAATATCTTTATATAATATATATCATGTAAATATTATCTAATTTTATTTTAATCTTATGTATTACGAACGTTTGATATTTATTTTATATATATTAATTTTATTAAATTACTTATTTCATATTGTTAATTTAAATGTTTACTGTATAATTTAATATTTATATTTATAAATTATCATGAATAAAATTCAATTCAATTCAATTCAATAATAATAATAATAATAATAATCCGTAAGTTTATTCCAGTTGGTAAGTCGTGACCATAAATTTATAGTTTACATTATAAATCTATGGCGGTGACACATAACAAAATCTATCCATATTTGTCTCATAATTATATTTAGGTAAATTGAGTTTTAAAGAATTGTCAGATTTAAGAGAAGAGAGAGCTCGATGATAGGATATCCTTTCATATAATACATTATATGTATTTGAATATATAAGATTATTAACTATAGTTCATTATAATGAAACATGTTTAATCTTCAGATTTAAGGAATGCTATATCTTTTAAGGAAAATATTGTTATTTTATGCTGGAACAAGATAATTGATATATGGATATTGAATTTATATAGATTTATATCTATAGAGAGTTAACTACTAATATAAGTTAGTTTATGATATGAAATTATTGACAAAAGCCTAATATCATCTGCATATTTATATCTATAAATTAATTTTAGTAAACGATTTAATAATGGATTTCAAAGGGCTAATATAAATTTGTCAAATATGAGGCCCAACTACATTAACCATCACTAATTAAGATGAACTTCATCAATGATAATTGAATAAAACCTAATCATCCAAATAACTAGTAAGGAAAGCCAGAGTATTATTGGAAATACCAATTTTAGCCAGTCGAAGAAAGATTTTGTATGTGAGATAGTATCGAAAGCCAAAGTCAAATCTAATAAAATTAATTGAGCTTAATTGTTATCATCTAACAATTTCAGAATAAAATCAGTTACCATTTTTAAGGCAGTTTCTATTGGATAATAAAGGTTATTTGTTACCAGATATTCAGTAATCAGTTTACATATGATTCTTTCTAAACCTTTACTAAGTATAGGGAGGTGATATATTGGCCTGTGATGTAAGCGTATAGGTACTACTAGTGTCAAGTGTATACTTTTAAGTATAAGAATAATCATAGCTTGTTTATAGCATTGAGGAAATGTATTGGATATAATTTAATCACATATAATTTTATGAATAAATCGATAAATAGTATTTACTATAATTTTCATAGAGGATAGGTGTAAATGTAAGATGATAATTTTTCGAACATGATTTGTTTTTATTAGATGATTATATATCTCAACAGTTATATGTAGGAAAAGGAATTTAGATTGGTGAGGATTATATATAATTATTATATTATATGAGTTAGTCGGAAAAAAAAATTTTAATTCAGAATATTTTGATATTTTATTATGTATTATATTAAAAGTATTGGGTTACCTAATTAGCTTATCATAAAAATGCTTAACAACTTTATTTCATATATATATATTTATTAATATATATATAGACAATTGTTAATCTTTTGTCTACCTTGATTATCAGTCAGATGATATAAAGATTAGAATTACCAAATAAATTAACAATAGTATTCCTGTAGTATATTTGGTTAGCTTTATTTATATTGAGTTCTTATAATATTTGCGTAAATATATAAAATAGTATACTTATTTAAAGATGAATTGTATTATATTTCTTTTCTGTATAATGGTAGGATTTTTAATTGAAGATAATATCGAATTAAACAACGATAATTTAGTCAGAGAAAATATTTGTATATACATTTAGGCGCATGGATATTAAGTATACTAATAAGAGAAGTATTTATGAATTCAGCTGTTAATGGTTCACTACGTATTGTATTATAAAGCCAGCTTGAAATAGTCCATAAACCATTATGTTACCTTTTATAAGTAAAATATTGGATAGAGTGTTTCCAAGCAATTAATCAATTATCTAAATGCAAATTAATTATTTGACACTAGACAAAGTGCATATAGGAAATTGCATAGTCCTGAAACACTTCTTATTTCTATTATTGATGATTTTCTTAATAAGCTTGATACTAGTTCTAATATGCAGCTTCTTTTATTATATCTTTCTGTAGTATTTGATACTATTGATGATTCTATTATAATTAAACGTCTTGAAGATATTTATATTGTAGATATTCCTCTATAAAGCTATAGCTTGGATTAAATCGTACTTATCTGAAAGAACATTTTCTATACAAATTGATAACCATTATTTATATACTTGTAAAATGTATTATGGAGTGCCTCAATGTTCTGTATTAGGGCCATTGTTATTTGCACTGTATATCTTACTTTAAAATATTATATCTAATTTTCTTTCTGTAAAATATAAAATGTTGCTCATGATATTCAATTGTATATTGAGCTTCCAGTAATAGCCAATTCATCTGATAATGTAGCTCTAATTGATTGTATTGATATGGTTAAAAATTAGTTTTTTTTACAAATAGCTTAATGTTCAATATGAATAAAACTCAACTTCTAAATATATCTAGAACATCATCAGTTTTTCCTTCTGTCATCATTGATTCTATTCCTCGCAAAAAACTTGGTTTTATTTTTTATGTTAACCTAAATTTCTCCATAATGGTAGCTAAAGCATGTAAATCAACTAATTATCAATTATATAAAAAAAATCTCTAAGGAAATTCTTTGAGTTTTACATTGTGTAAAATTATATGATCATGAATTAGTTAATTATCACTTAGTTAATAATAAATGGTTACATATTTATCACCTATCTACATTCAGCTATTTAAAACTAATTGTTAAGGTACTGAATAATCGTCTTCCGAGTTATTTGAATGACCTCACACAATTTAGAGTTTACAAGAGGAATCTAAGAAACTCGTCTAGGTTATTACCTACTCGGTTATTACAAAAGAGGAAGTATAAGCTATCAAGATATGGAAAACGTTATTTTAGTGTAGATTCAGTCGATGTATGGAATGCGTTACCTGTTCCATTAAGAACTAATGTAAATTATTCATATTTTAAATCTAATGTACTTATTATTATTAATTAGTAAACATTAATTTTATTTTCAACTTATTTATATTTTTTTTTCTATATTATGTTATTTTTATACAATAAAGATATTGTCTAAATAAACATCCATTCATTTAATCATTGTTGGTAATTTACTATAATAACGAACTACTTTTTTAGGTAATTTCAATGTCTAAGGTAGGATACATAGGATAGGATAATTATATGTTATTAGATTATATACTATAGAATATGTAAGAGTAAACTAATGGTAATGTGGGATTGCCAGATCTGATATGACCGATGATAATTATGCTGAAGACCTCGCTATTACATCAAACAACAATAATGATGCAGAATCAATGCTTCACAAGATAGAAAAGATGGCAAAAAATATATATATGACATATAGGACACTATATATGACATATAGGATACTATATAGGAAACTATATAGGACACTATATAGGACACTATATAGGACTACAAGTTAACATAGATTATCCCGAATTTATATAAATAAATCAAAAAATACCATTGAAATAATACACAATTTAATACTATTATAAACTTATTTAGTGCTGTAGTTGAATCCGTTCTTGTATATGGCTCAATCACGTGGACTTTAACTGTATCTCTAGACAAAAAATAATGATAGTGCATATACAAGAATGCTACGCGCAGCAATAAATAAAACATGGATAAACCACCTTACAAACAAAGATTTATACCGCCATATACCAAATGATAGCGCTTCAATAAGAGAAAAAGACTACGATTTTGCGGACACTCTTGGAGTAACAACAATTAATTAAGTAATATTCTACTATGGTAACCAACCCATGGAAGAAGAAAACATGGGAGATCATTATAATATTACGTCACTCAACTTATCAAACATATCGACATACATCTGACTAACTAAGATCCAAGAAATGAATGGATACACCGTGTTATAAATTGCCTAGAAATATCGACCTGGTAAGGTAAGTAGTGAAAACGATTCGTTACTGATATAGGAGTCATATTTTCAAGACAAATTAAAATTCGAAATATTATAGAAACTTATGTTATGGTTTAACAAAATTGATAATTTTTTGAGATATTTTTGAGATACGGAGACTAAACATGTATTTGTATAACTAAAGGATGATATTGACTATTTATATACTTACTTTACTTTATTCCCTTGATTCGCGAATCGTAGGGGAAATCAATGAGCTGGATGTTATACAATTCCGTCGCCATTCATTGCGGTCGTGTGGCTTCACCATTAAGTCAGACTGGGTCATCTTGCTCCATTCTTAGATATCATCAATCCATTACCCTCCGATTACCCTCAACCATACATTGAAGGATTGTTTTGCTGAGGTTGTCATATCTAATTGTATGACCGTACTTTTTTAATTTTCATAGACGGATAGACTATACTATTGGTTCATATGTACCAATTAAACTTATCGTCACATATTTAATGTACTCGTTTGTATTCATTTCTTTGTATGTAATTCTACAAGAAATTTTCTATGAGATTTATTTTCGAAACCTTATATTTTTTGTGGAAAGGGCACTTATAATCCAAGATTCGCACCCATGAGTTAGAATAGACAATACTAGAGAGCGATAGAGATTATATTTGAGCTTGAAACAGATTTATTTGCTATTCCATATTGTAGTTAGTATTTTTTGCAATTGTAGCACCGAAATATTTAAACCGATTGAATGTTGGTATGAAGATTTCTGTTATTACTGTTAATCATTATCTTGCTTTTTCTGCACTAATTTGCATTCCATACCGACTATCACTATTTGACAGCTTGTTTGTGAGTGTTTGCAGTTCATCATTTGATCCAGCTATCAAGTCTATATCATCGGCAAATCTGAGATTAGATAGATGTCGGCCACCAATTGATATTGTATATAATATACAATATATCTATAGATATATGTTCATCTTGCATTCCAGCCATAATATCTTCAAGAAATAAATTGAAGAGCACAGGAGATAGTAGACATCCCTGTCTCACACCAAAAGTTATCTTGAATATCTAACCTTGGATACTATTAAACAGCATTGCGCTTGTGGAATTTTTATATAATGATTTAATCATTAAAGATATATTAAAGTTGATGCTATATTTATTGAGAGTTAACTAGAGTCACTCATTCCAAACTCTATCAACAGCTTTTTTAAAGTCTATGGCATTTTGATATAATTCCTTTTGGCTTTCTATATGTTTTATATTATATTTCTACAATTGAATATATAAGGTAATGATAATTGCCTATATTTCACAAAATGTATATATTTACGCGGAAAAATTGAATAGTTTGAAATATAGATGACTATCTACTATCATTTTAATTAACTTAATGAAATTCATGAAGTATTGCATTAGCTAATTTTCAAAGTATTGTTACATAATACTTTAGAATGTTACAAAATATGTATAATTTTACATTGAAAATGGATCTATTAATATATTATATTTATCGATTATGGCTGTATATTTTAAGAAATATGGTTTGATTATAAAATAATTATTTTATATTATTTTATATTAATATTATATTCTAAAAAAAATACAATTAATTAAATATTTATTATATTCAAAAATGTACACACATTTTCATTTATAATAGTAATATATTTTTCAAATTGACATGTAAACAAATATTAACTAAATATATAATTAAAATAAATAATTATCAGTACAGGTGGCCTAAAATGGCGCAATTTTCATTATTTTCACAAATTCTTTAGAGTAAAATATCTTTCCTGACAAAATATTTGAATACACGTATCCAATCATCTATAAGTATATATAATATATAAACCAACGTAATATACACATATTTAGAAAGAGTAAATAATTTAATTTATTTGATATTAAAATGTCAAGTTGGAATTAATTGTGACTCAATTAATAGACCCCTATAATTAAAACGACAGAATA
The DNA here is from genome assembly GCA_964019155.1 of Osedax fenrisi. Classification (NCBI taxonomy): domain Eukaryota; kingdom Metazoa; phylum Annelida; class Polychaeta; order Sabellida; family Siboglinidae; genus Osedax; species Osedax fenrisi. The sequence continues at coordinate 16,440,341 of OZ025240.1, forward strand.
GATTTTATATTTAAATATTATCATAATCATTAATTACATTTTGTTTTTTGTTTACATTATTATTAGGTGTTATATCCTAATTACTTTACGAGTACGCAACGATATGCTTTATGCCGGAGATGAACCTACTTATATAATATGATGAGAATAATGATATAAATATAGGCATATAATCGATTTACATTATAATTGTTTGATAACTATTAGATAATAAAAAGAATATCCTCATAAATTCAATTATTTAGATATCACTTAAAAATATATTATAACTTCTATGGAAGGTCTACGAGTAAATGGTATAATTGTTACCATCGATGAGGAGTTTTTTTCGGATATAGAATATATATATATAATCCTCTAATTATATGATTAACATTAATGGTAAATTGCGAAAGGATTTAAATATAATATAATTTTAGTAGGTTACTTACATTAAGAATGATTATATCATGGTTTAGGTAGAACATACTTGAAACTCAAAATTAGGTAGATTCACTGATGATGCGGTATCATCGGTACATATCAATAAATACTTAATAGCGGAATGTAATACTATGAAATTTCCTTCTTCATTGATAAAAAGGGATATTAAATAGTTCCAATGACCTAATATATAATAAATATATATATTATTCCTATTTTATTATTATAATGTTCCAATGACCTAATATACAATAAATATATATATATATATATATATATATTATTCCAATATTCTTATTATATTAATATAATCTATTCTTAATAATGATATAACACATAGTAGCTTACTTCTATAGAATATATAACTCTAATATGTACATATAATTAACTTATTAAATAACTATAGTATTATATTAATCTCATATAATTTGTGTATATCATTCATACTGTTTGAATATTTCCCACCTAATCTAAAATAGGTTCCGAATTAGTTAATTGAACATGCAATAATATTTGAAGTAGGATTTGATAATAGAAAATAATATTTGATTGATAATAGAAAATACCGATCATTTCCATTTGTGATAGAGATGCGATGTATTTGCCACACTTTAGTATGGAATCATATAGGACCTAATAGTAGCGTAGGAGAAAGCACCCAGTAAGGTTATTAACTAACATAACATGACGTTAATAATAGCTAAATGTATAATTATCAATATAATAAATGTTTAACTTCGTACTGAATAACTATATGTTATTATTTTTAGCTTTTCATTTAGATTATTCTATATTTGTATACTAACGTAATGAATTGTTTATAATATAATATTTATTTTTATTTACGTAAACTTAGTAAATCCAGTATTTGAAAAAATTATTCATGTTATTGGTGAATTAAAAGTACTGTATATATGTACAGACTATATACATTTTAGTATAGCTAATTTTTTTGAATAGTATTTAGTATCAATTAATTTGACAAAAGTATGAATTTTTCAAGTAAAGTTAATATTAGATCTCTTATAAGTTTAATATATGAATTTTAACTCTTTATTTTATAAAAAAAATACGTACTTATTTATTATATATTAGCAGTGCTAATTTATCACCCTAGGAGACATATAAATTAGTATATAATTAATAAGGCATTATAAAGTATATTTTATATATTATTTGTTATGCTTTTAAATATTATATATAATGTAAAATATAAATTAATTTGTTTGTTAATTTAATCCCTTAGTTTATTACGTATTGCTAAAATCATAAACAAATGGGATGTTAGTATTACATATTTTATTTCCAGGTAAAATTATTATCAAAAGTGACACACGCAATTTTAATTCGTCAATAAATGTAATATGTATACCATTTAGTTAAATGTGTAATATATAGGGATCGGGTATTTATGGGTAACCAATAAATATACACTTATTAAATATGTGTTGTTGAGTAGTATCAATATATTCACAAATTAGTTTAATATAATTTATACTAATTTCATAGAAATAATAAGTAGGTTATATAACTACGTTTAGTTTTATATATTATGTATATATATATATATATATATATATAAATTCAGTTTATAAATTAGGATTAATAATTGTGATGATATAATCTAGGATATAACCTATAGTCTATAATCTATAATCTATAATTTATATCTATATAATCTATATAGATTATAAATATACTCTATATATAGGTTATAATCTACCTCCTAAAACCTCATAAAAGGAGATTATAGGAAGTCATGATATAATTGAGATATGATTTTTATATTAGTATGTACTGGAATAATATCAATTGAAAGAATGTATCCAATCTCACTGAAATATTAAAATTCATTATCATAAAAATATATTTTGAGAGATTTATTATTAAAGGTTGAATAATCAGATCTACAATTATCATCAGATAATAATTGTAATAGTCCCAATTAGTAATAGAGTTATTAAATAAATTATATTATAATTTATCTCAGTATTATCACGTATTAATTTTGTAGGATTTATTCCTAGATTTATTTCTTTTAATTATCTATATATTTTTGTTTTCTATTCAAGTTAGAAACAAATGTATGACACATTTTATTTTTTCACTGTAATTTGTTAATGTTTTTATTTTTTAGTATACTAATGCTATAGCATAGTATTCAATATTAGTTTATTTATAATTTATCTGCATTTGGATCTGCATCGGACAGAACAGATATATACCTCTTATATCAAAATATCATCATAATATCATCATAATATCATCATAATATCATAATATTATAATATCATGTCTATGTATAATATCATTTCTATGTATAATTTCAACTAAAAACGAATACATTTCTTTTTAACGTGTATACACTATAATGTATCTTTTATAGCGAGCATTATTATTGCCCAGCAGGTTATACATATGTCTTCAGTTTACAAGATTTTTAAGTATTTCTATATTTTATAGTATAATAGTAAATTGTTTACAGTGTACACCAATGTATCTGATAGAAATACTACTTTCTCCATAATATGAATTACCTCATAAATTCTCTAGCAGCAAATACAACCTTATCAATGAATATTTAGTATATTTGCTATAGTTTCCGCATTTTTATTAGCTATTTCGTATAGACATGTGATTATTTTTATAACCTAGAGGTTTTCTTTGACATGCCGAATACAACTCCATTTTTGCTCGTTTCCTGAAAAGTTTTATAATACAATAAATTATTAATTTATAGTAATTATAATCGTTATATAAGGCCTACAACTTACCACCTATTTATTAAACCTACAACTTTACTTACCTGAAATATCCTGTATATCGTCGCACATTATACTGTAAGTTACAGTTACAGTTTATAACAGCCATTAGTTTAATAATTTCTCTTTAAGACTGCATGTGCAACTAATTAAAGAATCTCATTTTTAATTTACCATGATAATTGATGTATTTTCTCAGTATTCTCAGTTACCATATTTAACCATGCATCTAATTAAAGTATTTATGTTGTTATTAATATAATAGTTTGAGTAATTTACCCTCGTAATGTTCTTTACCTCTAAAAGCTATATTTTCTTTAGCTATGTATCTTATAGAAGTAAATATAGCTCTCAGAATAATATTATTATTTTTTATATAATTTGTATTACATCTTTAGTACTATTATTATTATACGATTGATTAGAAATACGGTGCATATTAGAGTTACAATGACTAGTAAATTGTGCCAATGCCTTGTTCTAATTTTAATAATCAGTAGGTATACCAGTAGGTTATAACCTAATTATAAATGCTGGGGTATTATCATGATTAGTTTTTTATAATGTGTAATATAATAGTAGCAAAACCCCTATTCCTTTTCACTTCATCAACAATATATTTAATATTGTTATTAATTATATAAATGGATTTAAATAATAGTTCTATTTTATGTATTATAATATTCCAAAACTTTCAATATTATGATTATTATTGATTGATTAATTGATAATTTATTTAAGAAAATACATAGTCGACAATATAATCGAAAGTATAAAGTATAAATATTTTCTAACGATATATAAATAAATTAAGAAGAATAGGAAATTAAAAATTTTAAAATTAAAACGATTTACAGTTACCGTAAAAATAAATGAAAAATAATCGAAAATAAATATAAATTATATAGTAAAAATAAACAAAAAATTATCGAAAATATAAATAAAAGATAGCGTAACAATAATCGAAAATAGAAATAATATACAATATTTTGTTAGTGGAATCGAAATATTTAATTTCTACTTTAACTTTATAGAATTATTCTTATCTTTGTACCCTGTATTAGTAATACATTATTAATTATATAGTTTAATATTTAAATGATAAATTTTAAATATATTATAAACAGAACATGTTAAAAATCAAATAAACCAATACTATAATTAAACAAACAAATAATGTAATACTTATCAAAATCTGTAATAATAGTATATTATTAATTGTATATGTTAATTGTATAATAAATTTGAAAAATATAGGATATATATATACAAACAGAACACGTAAAAAATAAAATAAAACAATATACATATACACAGACAGAATACGTTAATAATAAAACAAACCAATAATATTACAAAACAAACAATATAATACATATCACTATAATAAAATGATAGTAAATTATTAATATTGTATTTTAATAATATAATAAATTTGAAACATATATACAAAATATATATAAAACAAAAATAAAGTAATACTTCCCACTTTAAAATCTGTAATTTATTTGAAATATAGATATAAAAACCCAAATTGTCTACATCAAAAATAAATTAAAAAAAAAACCCTGAAGAGATAATGCAATAATTAAGATATAAAATAAAACATACACCAATATAACATTATAAATTTCTGTTAAAAAAGTTATTTGTCAAAACATATTTTGTTTATTTTAATTATAAAAGATGAAACAGATACAGATTTTATTATATCATTATTTAATGAATTCCATAATGTAGGAATCTACCTAATCTATTATTAATTATATTTTTAATTGTATTATCATAATTATGTATTATATTTAATTGTATACAATTGTATACCTCTAGTTATACAATTATTCGAAATGTTAAGGATATCAGATACATGTAGGATAAAGTAACCTAATACGGACACTTTAACAATAAATGGTCTTAACATTTTATGACTCATTATTTTTTTCAAAAATTACAATATATTAATATTTTATGATTATAGATATTATTGTGATTTTAAAATTGTATTTAAACTTTTAATTCCATAGATAACTGGGGTGTCCGTATTCAGGGCCCATGTCAAAAAACGAAATCCCCGTGTTATAATAGGGACACCCTATATAACACTAGATAAACTATATAGTATTGATGAATCAATCAGACACATTACAATTACATTATTTATAATTAATATTATGAATAATTTAATATAATTTAATTAGTTGTAATTTATTTATTTTTATTATTTTGTAATTAATAATACAATTTAAGTATCTAAATAATACAAATTTCAGATTTATCTTTGTTGGTGGTATTAATATTATAACGCATGCGATTTTTATGAAAATCAGAATAGTGCATACGCTGCGCGCTGATTGGTTATAGGGTGTAAGTATTAAGACATCTAGAGTGTCCGTATTAGGAACTTATATGATCTCTAGATATATGCCTATAATTTAATGAATATTTGATAACAAATATAGAAATTAAATATATCATTTTTAGAATACTTTATTTTGTAATATTATAGTGTTGTATTTTATATCGATACATTTATATATTATTGATAAGGTTTTTAGTAGACATTTTTTTTCATAAATTTAAAAACGTAATAAAAAAATCAGTTTATTGGATATATCAGTAATATTTTGAATACTTAAAAAATAAAAAATAGTTTTTTAGACTATATATAATTATGAATATTTTATTTACTAAACATTTTTTTGTAGGAGTTATGGTTTCTGAGATTCCGAGAGTGTCCGTATTCGGGCATTGTCCGTATTCAGTTACTTTCCCATATATCTGTATAATTATTTGAAATTTTAAAAATTGTGGTTAGATCTATTTTTAATTTTATAAGTTCAAGTGATTTTAATTTAAAATATTCCAACCTCTCTTTATATGATTTATAATTAATATTAGATGAATTTATATATCATACGCATCTTGTAATTCATTTTCTAGTAAATAATATTTGCACTCTTTCAATTTGGTCTATGAGACTACTAAATTTACTAACCTTTGAAAAAAGAGACATAATTATGGATGTATATTCTAAAATTGGTCTGCAATACATTTTAAAGGATAAATGTCTTAGAATAATTTCTAAGAGATTTTGTAATAGTGAATAAAAAATTAAATTCTAAGAAAATTAAGATTTTTTACAAATATAATCAATATGTTTATTAAATAAAAGGTTATTATCAAATATTATTCCTAAATCTTTATATAAAGTAACGTTTTCTAATTGAATATTATTTATAAAATATTTAGATGGAGTAACTCCCTAAAGTCATAACTGAATATTTTTATAATGAAATATTGAATTGCCATTTATTTACCCATTATTGACATTATTTTGTAAAAGAAATCTTTCACTCTCAGATATGTAAGAAAAATATATTTGTATATCATCGGCAAATAAATCAATATGACTTTTTGAAGAGAATATACTAGGAATATCATTAATATATAATAGAAATAAAATTAGACCTAATATCGATCCTTGTGATATTGTAATGCTATAAAATAAACGTATATCAACATATTAAAAATAATTAAAATAAATCTAATACATATAAATATAATTGTGATCAAATATTGTAGAAACGAAACACTATGTGTAATATAATTAGTAATATTATGAATAAAGATAAAATATTATAATATATATTTTTTACTAATAACGTTATATTTTCTCTAAATTATTAAAAAATTATTAACAATTATTAAATTATTTTTAAAATTGGCATAAGAACAGTGGGGTTCCAAAGATATCCCGACCCTTATATAAATGGAGGACGGAAAACTACGACCCCCCTATGCCTGCACTCCTATTGATATGGGCATGTTTATGGAATAGTATCGGCATTATATCCATAGGTATATCTATATGTACATCGTACACCTACAACTATATACAGTCAAAGCTCGATAACTCAACCTTGACGGGACGGAGTTTTCATGTTGAGTTAGCGAGTATGTTGAGTTATCGGATGTATACATTAATGACTTAATTAATGTTTTGTTCACATAAATGCATTCAAAATAGTACTCGTATGATAATATAATAATTGTAATTGTATTTTTACGTTTATATCCATATATTATTAAATAAAACCATGTTGAATAATGTATGTTGAATTATATTTGTTGAGAAATGTAGAATTACATGTAAAAGATACGAATCCAACAACATATATTTGTGATATTTTGATTTTTCATAAATGTTGAGTTATCGGATGTATATTTACATGTAATGTATAGGCTAGGATTATAAAAACGATGTTGAGTTATATGTATGGTGAGTTATATTTGTTGAGTAATAGGGTTTTTGTTAACATGTAAAAGATACGAATCTAACGAAATATTTTGTGGATGTTGAGTTATCGGCAATGTTGAGTTATCGGCATGTTGAGTTACCGAGTTTCTACTGTATATACTAAGTACTATTTCTCTATCTCGATAATACGAGCCATTAACATACAAGTAACATTAAACCACGATAACCTATAGGTATGATGAGTGGGAGGTCTCACGCATGCGTGCTAGTAATACTCCTGTCCAACCTGTGTCCTATAGGACACATCCGGTCCACGCGTGTTACGTCATACTTACATCATACCGTCATTAGTGCGTGGTATTGATTTGTATAGGTAATGGTATACCTATAACTATATATAGTTAATGTTAAGTAATGATGATATGCGAATAGCATGCTATTAAAATAAATATAAATATATTCATAAATTAAATACAATTACGAAAACTATGGAATATTATGCAATGTATAGGGGAAAGTAACCTAATACGGACACGTTAACAATAAATGGTCTCAATTTTATGACTCATTATTTTTATTCATGAATTTTTGCAAAAATTAGAATATATTAATATTTTATGAATATAGATATTATTGTGATTTTAAAATGTTATTTAATCTTTTAATTCCATAGATAACGGTGTCCTTATTCTGTATTTATGTCCGAATACGGACACCCTATATACCACTGGATAAACTATATAGTATTGATGAATCAATCAGACAAATTACAATTACTTTATTTATAATTAATTGTATGAATAATTTATTTATTTTTATTATTTGTTTAATTAATAATACAATTTAAGTATATATTTAAGTATCTAAATAATAAAAATTTAAGATTTAGCTTTATTGGTAGTATTAATATTATAAAGCACGCGATTTGTATGAAAATCAGAATAGTTCATACGCTGCACGCTGATTTGTTATATACCCTATAGGGTGTCCGTATTAGGGACTTATATAACCTCAAAATATATGCTTATAACTTAATTAATATCTGATAACAAATATATAAATGATGTATATAATGTATAGAATGCTTTATTTTTTAATAATATAGTATTCTTTTTTATATCCATACATTTTTAAATTCTTGAGAAGGTTTTAAGTTGACATTTTTTTTCATAAATTTTAAAAAGTAATAACAAAATCAGTGTATTGGATATATAAGTAATATTTAAAAAATAATTAAAATAATTAAAAAATTAAAAAAACTACTTTAGACTATTTATATATTTATGAATATTTGATTCATTAAACATTATTAGGTAGGATGTATGGTTTCTGAGATACCGAGAGTGTCCGTATTCGGGCACTGTCCGTATTCGGTTACTTTCCCCTATAATATGTAGGTAACCTATGATAATGCACATCATGTTGATGTTATATATTTTATTTGAAATTATAAAATATATTTTAAAGACATTATTTTACAATTTTTAATTTGTCATTTCAACCTATTCATAATTTAAAATAATATGTATTGGAGATATACTATATCAATATTACTAAGTAGTAAATTAATTATTTAGAATACAAGGCTATATTAACAAATAATATTTAATGTTATAACAATACTATTTAAAGTAATAATAGTTAATCATTAACTATTGATAGGTAATAAACATGATATGTATGAATTAATTAACACAGCCACAATTATGGCAATAATATATTATTATTAATAAGTTGAATGTATTATTGGAATGTATGACATTGTAATGTTTCATATATTCCTATATTCTAATAACTATTCCTACTTCACTTATTGGAAATATAATATATCAATATATCCAATATATTATATACAATATATTGTATCATACAATTTGTATGCTATTAAGTTATTGCTATTAACACAGTTGGGTATTACCATAAGCCTATTATACATATATGTTTATTTATATTATAATTATATTCTATTGTGTAGTATACATTATAGTATACATATATTGTAGTGGATATGGAACTACTTTGGATGTATTGATAAATATTATATTATATAATTTAATTATAATACCATTTAATACTTTAATACTATTTAATATGTAAATTGTATAAGTAATACATCCTATTAGTATTACAATTACAATTATAATACAACATTTGTATCTACAATTATAATTAATATATATATATATAGGTAATATACAAGTGTACTAGGTATGTGTTATTATATTTAGCTAAACAGGGGGCTATGTCCCTGGCTCTATGTTAATCAATTGCAAATGATATTATATATTATATGTAAAATTGAATTCCAAATAAATATTAATTTCCTTATATATATATATATATATATATATTAATTTACATTTTACATTGTTATTTTATTATTATTTTCTTAAAGCCTACACATCCCTATTTTCCCTCCAATAAACTGTTATTCATAATTACCATGATATCACCCTATATCCCTCATTCAAAATTCAATAAATAAACTCAACCATACATGTGAGGACATCTATAGATATATATTTATATATATATATATATTATATATAATATATATATACAAAATAGTAAACTTGGAGGTATAGTATATGCATATCCTATACTGTATATTTGCTGAATATATAATGAATTAAATATACATATAATAAATATATCCTAATATAATTAGAGTATTACCTATATATTATTAACTGTCAATTTGTTTATAGGTCAATGGAAATGAACTATAATAGTTCATAATATATTGCTATAGCTAATATATACATATATTGCTTTTAGTTATATAGAATAGTTAATATAATTATAGTTATAAGATATGTATTCTATAATATTTAATACATACATGTAGGAATACATAATTGAAAATAATTTGATCATAAATTACTGACAAAGATTGGAACCATTTCTTAAAATAGAAAACATTATTTATATAAAGTGATTTATAGCTTGTTTAGATAAAATAAATTATAAATTTGGGGATGATTTATAGAAAATAAATATTTTAATAACATTACAAAACATATGCTCCCTTACTCTATATATATATATAATAAGGAAAATTCGATAAGATCATTAATTTAATCTTTATTAATCTTATTAATTAAATTATTTACTAAATTAATATATGTCAATATTTGTAAATATATGTAACATGTTATATAATTAATTAAATGTTATGCCAGAAAATTGTGAAATATAATTATAATAAATATTATTTATAAAAATGTATTAATTAATTATTATAAATAGTTCTATAAATAGAATAAATGAATGCTTACTAATTAATTTCGTTTACTTACTATCGTAATATAACTTAAAACTAATATTAAGAAGTGATGTAAATTCAGATTCTATAATAAAATAAAATATTTATTAATAATAAATCAGTAAGATAATTAAAATTAAGGTGTATCTTGATGTTGTAAAAATATATCATTAAGGCTATGTCCATGAAATGTCCTTGGTATCATAACTACTCATTTATTAATTTATCTGAATAATAAGACGAATCATAATAAATAAAGAATTGGATTTTCTAAAGTTTAAATGAATAATATATTATAATTATTTAATTATAAAATATTAAATTAAATTAACGATAATAACTCTTATTGTTGATTAGTTTTATTATAAAAATGAAACATGGGTAACAAACATTTAGGATATGTGTGAAGGGCATCCATTAATTCGGTTATAGTAAATAAAGACACGGTAAACATATACTATTCTCCCGCAGTAGTGGTAGTAATATATACGAGTAACGTGAAACGTATACACGAATGCGTTACGAATAACGAATAATAATATTAAAATAGGAAGGACAAGAGTGTGCGCTTACTTAGTAAAGGTTCTATGTAATGTTAATATCCTGATTCACGAATGTAATACTATGATGTACTTGCAAAGACAGTAATGGTACCGCAACGATCATCGCCCGCGCTACACAGTCGGACGATTCACCGGCGATAAAGTTATTAAATATACGGTATATAATAATGCAACAATAACTGCTACATGGGGGTTAGTGAATGGTTGCCAATATATATATATATATATGATAACGTAAAATATATAATAATGAGATTATACCGTCGTGAATATCGTAGTAACTTATAAAAATATATGTATATTAATAGGTGTATCGAATGATGTATTTAATATGCGGTGCATCGTTGAGGTACTACCCATTTATGTTCCTCTGTCTTCGATATAATGTCACTTAAAGTAGGAACGGATTTCCAGTTTCTATTACGTGATATATTAGCTATATTTGATGGTCTCGAGTTTTGAGCCGAGCGGTATATCGAGGTCGTAATGCGTATGTATCATTAAGAGTAATGGGCTCAGATGTCTTCGTTGATAGCGAGAACGATTTGTTCTTCCGAAGAATTAGAATCCGATTCGGCGTCCGAGAATACCGCTGAATCTCTGTAGTCTTTGTTATCCTCGAATATCTCAAGGTTGTCCAACTCCTCGAGAACGTCGTAACAATCCTATTGAAGGACACGCGTTTGGTTATCATATGTAAATCACAGTTTTAATATACATTAATCGTTTAGAAGCTGTTGATATAATTACTTTATAATAAAATTAATTTACTAATATAATTTAAATAATAATGTTTAATAGAAATTTAAATATACAAAATATACATAAATATTAAAAATATACAAAATTACTATTAAAACATTTATAAGTATTCGTTTATTTGTTATTATATCAACATGACGCCTATAACCATCTATGGTTTTCACGATTCAATAAACCGGTATATTGTTAAACTAGTTACGGCTCTAGTGAATCCGGTCTCAGTTGAACACAAACCTGTTCGTAAGAGTATGCGTCGATTTCGCTGACCTCACCGTCACTGAGGTTTTCATCTTCTTCGAGGGAGGCTAGCGAGTCATCCCCGTAGATTATGCAACCGGAATCTACGTTGTTCTCTTCCTGTGATGGATACATAACGTGACTTACAATGAAATAACGACGCGATAGATGAGATGATATATATAGTAAATGTAATGCACATTTTTACGAATGAATTTATCAGTTAAATGTGTATGATAATACCACGTAATTCAGTAATATACTGATATTGATTTGTCTTCACTATTGTGTATAATATTATAACGTTATGTATACTTACACGAAATAAATATAATAAAGATATATATTTAATTTAATATGTTATTCCGATATTTTATCGATCTTTTTAATTTATTAGTTAGAGGTCCTATTTAAGGTTTTCGATTATTCCATAACAGTATTTTATAAAGTATTACTACTGATGATGATTCACTAACCACTTTAGGTTCTTTGGTGTAGACATTCTCCACCCTGGCGTTCTTATCCTTAACCGTCTTAACGGAACCGGTACGACCTTTACGCGTCCTTCGTTTAGGCAGCGTGAACTGCGTATCGCGGGTGGGTTTCCGCGTGGCGTAACGCTCTCCGATCATCTCATTGGTCGGTTTGTGAAGCCCGTAGATATCTACGTCATTGGACACTTTACCATCGGTGATCAGCGGAGACTTATCGATGCAGTTAGCGACCGTATCGTAATGGTTAGCCTCACGTTTAGACAACTCGGCGGCCTTGATCGCCTCGTGACTCACCCTACACGGGATGTTATCGTAGAGCGGCTCCTCCTCTTCGAGCCTGGGCGCCGGTTTCGGCGACCTGAGACGCGCGTATATACTGGAGACGGCCTGTCGTACGGCCGTCGTGAGGTTGTTGGTAGATAGTTTGGGCGATAGCTTCGGAAGAGTCGTAGTACGCGACGCCGATACTAATACATCCGGTTCTACGATCGGTTCCGACGAGCGTTTGTTCTTGCGAGTCCAGCGCTCGGCTTCTTTGACCATCTTACGAACACTGTGCTGTCGCGACATCCAGATCAGCTGGTCGGTGGCGGTTTGAGACGCCTGTTTCTTGACGGACTCGCGTTTCTCCAGGGAAGCCCGTTTCTCCGGCGACGTCGGTTGTTCGAGAGAAGCCGACCCACTGAGAGAAGCCGACGCGCCGAGAGAAGCCGACTTTTCCAGGGAAGCCGACTTCTCGACCGATACTTGAGTGTTCAGGGTGACGCTGCTAGATGAAGACGAAGAGGCTGTCAAACTGGTGCCTTCGTCGTCGGTTGTGTCTCGATACTGTTGGAGGTATGCCACGTTAATATAGTATTCTATTACGCTTATTATTATTCTACATAGTTTAATATACTAATACTTCACGATATTCCCTATATTACATATTATGTTTTTTATTATAACATTATTATTAATCCTTATCCGTAATAAATTATTCCCTATTATAGTCTATAAATAATTCAATTATGTAATCATGTGATGATATTTATAAAATATGCATGTTTATCTTGATTCTATAAATATATTTATAGATATATTAATAAATTAATATATATATAATATGTATCTGAATTATATATAGAATCGCAGCAGTTATTTATTATTTATATGAAAACTAACGTCAATTTCAGTGAGTACCATTTTAATAGCAACTTTGATATCAGAACTTCTTCTGGATACTGGGGTCTACAAATTGATGGATTCATTAATTTATAAAATATATAGATATTTACCTATTCAAATAAAGATAATATAAAATATAAGTATTGAATATAGATAATTGTTACTAATATTAATGATGCAGTGATAGTATGTACCTTGGCTTGTTTCTTTTGTCTGAGGATAGAGAAATCGGGGATAAAACTTGCGGAAGATCTTCTAATATGATTAGTAGGATTCGGAGGGAGGGGAGTATGAGTGACATGTGCTACCTTCTTCTTAGGCATTGGCACGGTTAAATCTGTACGTAAAGTTAGGTAAAGGTTAGTTAACTATGTTGATTAAGTTATATTTAATTAATATAATAATAATTATATAAATACATATGGATATATATATATATATAAATTATATAATATACTAAACAATATTTATATATATATATCTTTTTATTCATATGTAATACTATAAATATAATAATATAAAATATGCAATTACCATTTTTTTCATTAATTTTTCCGATTTTTAACAACAGATCTTTAGCGGATTGTGGAATTTCTGACTCAAAATTATCTAGAATGAGTTTTTTTATTTCGATACACCACTTTCTCTTTTGTTCCATTGTTCTGGCCTATTGTTCATTGAATACATTAGTATATAGTAAGTAATTCACTTGATAGTATTACATGGTAGAAATATGTAGCTATAGATTCAATCTAAATATAACGTATAACATGTAAGTCTAGGCTAATCTCAGATATTATATAATAAAAACACCCCTAGATTTCATTCATTTATAGAAAATAGTTAATCAATCTTATTTCATATCATGTTATTCAAGTTATAATTTCTTTTTATAGTTACATTGTATACAAACTTTATAAAGTCTGTCTCACTGAACAATAACATTTAGTTTGATATGTCAATAAGATATTACACCAATGGTGTTTTTATAATTTTGAGACGTTAACAATTTCAAATAAGTAAATAAATTTAAATATTAATATAAGTTACGTGACATATCTAAAAAGCGCAAATCTAATCTACATATTTACATCTAATAGATTCATTACAATCATATTGAGCTTAATTATAATACATATATATATGTTAACTAAATGTAATTACTACATAATGTAAATCTAATATATATATTTCATAGTCTGCTTAATTACATATAATGAACATTATAATCTAACTAAAATTGATATAGTAAAACACCCAAACATACACCTTAATACACCCACACCTGAATACACCCATACCCGAACACACCCACACCTATATTAACCTGCAGGGTACAGGTAGCTCTGTGATTATCGAACGGAAACACTTGAAAACTCTTGTTCTCCTTGGCCACCGACTCGATGATCATGAGATTATCGCAGCTAATGATCGACTTCACCACCAGGTGGATGTTACTGTTGTCGTAGTCGCTGCCCGACGACGAAGAAGACACTCTTTGTTTGGCGAGCAGCAACACCTTCTCGAAAAGGAACGCCTGACGAAGAATCTTAGTGCCCGATATCCGAAATGAATCCTGTTAGATCGATTTTAGATAATATCTCTATAATATTATATATATATATATCTACTATGTTTAGTTCTATTAATATAATACTCATGTAAACTAATTATATTTCGTTGTAATATACAACAAATTATTTGACAAAATATATTTTAAAATATTTATATGCCACTTATATTATAATAAATTATTAATATAGAAAGTGATAGATTTAATTTGTTAAGATTATATTTATATACATGTATAACGCTTTACTACCGAAGTAACGTTACATAATGAATAGTGGGTGTGGTTACCTCTAGTAGGAGCTGTCCGTAGCTGCTGATGTCGACCCTGACGCCCTGAATCTGATCGCCGGAGCACTTGGAGAGGTCTCGAAGTCGAGCGTGACATTCGTCTTGACGCTTTCGTTCGTTGATTTCTGCGGCCAGCGATGTCATCGACTCCAGCGCCGTCTCCACGATTACGTGAGACATCGACTCCTTCTCTTGCTTCTCCAACATTTTCTGTCGAGAAGGTTAACTATTATTTATAATAAGTAGAATAGTAATAATAATCGGATTGGTTCATCGTATTAAATGAGATTGAACCCGGGTAGATATAGAAGTTCACTGAACTTATCGAGATATCTACCTATCACCAAACAAATTTAATATTATTATTAATTATTTATTATTTAATATTAACTCTTATAATTTATTAATTTATAATACTTGTTATTTAATTGACATACATTTACTACTAAACATAATACCCCTACATTATTAAGTGTTATGAACCTGCAACAAGAGATGGTATTTCAGTACTCGTTGAATGGGCTTCAGTAGGTAAGCGTCGATGCCCAGACTGTGAGATAGACATTTCTGTCGACTCTGCAATAATTCCACGATCTTAGGGCATTCCAATATCTTTGGTAGTATTTTCACGGATCTATTACATAAAAATTCGTTAGTAATTCATTCAAAGTAAATCATAATATAAAATAACACTTACAACATAATTGATAATTGATACATTCAAGAATTAACACAGACTAATGTATAAGTCACTTATGTTATGAATTTCATAATTTATAAATTTGCTTGATTAACTCAATAGATATCCTGTTTACAGAATACTAAGCTATATGATATAACATTAAATGTACTAATTAATATATATCTAATGATATTATTATTATGTTATCATTGATATTAAACAAAGTGAATTTTTCTACTAAATTATAAATATCTTTTATATATATAAAATTATCATCATTATTATGTTCAGTAATATTATTTAACATATATATTTGTGAATTTAATATACACAAAAGATCCACCCCTCAATACTGATGCATAGAATGATTGATATGTATGATTGGTATGTATGATTGCTATGTATGAATGAGAAACCACCAGAGACTAGGTCACATAAATGTACTATATCTTGACTAATTGTCATAGTTGAGAGATAAGGACAAGGTGCAGTAGATTAATAACATGGCATGCATGTGGTTAAGTGGACCAGGGAACAGTTACTACAATGAGAGATGGCATGGGTTCAATGGCATGTATATTGTTTATTGTTAAGACATCAAAATAGAAGAAAGATAAATTTTTTCTGAAAATAATTTGAATAATAATATCTCCTTATTATTGTATATATACATTGCAATTTAGTTGAATATGTATCAATGTATACTTATATATATATATATATATATATATCAGATAATATAATTGAATTCACCATATTTCATATACAATATATTATATAATTATTGACTTACTATAATTGAATATTATCATCACGATAAGGAATACAGGATAATAATATGGGATCATAATAGAATAAGAAGTGCGTGGAGGACGTGGATAGGACATAACCTCGAGTAGTTCGTACAGTAGTCGGCGTAGATACGGAATCCGTTCCTCATTTCGATGAAACAGTTCGCGACGGAAGTGACGTCATGTCGACTCCTCTCCAGACATTCCAGGAAGCCCCTACGTACGTACGAGACAGGTCACGTGGTGTTACGCCGGATGTTATGCTACGGGACATCTATCATACTCTATGTCTATGACGCTCGTCTTCGCGTGTTTACACAACTCGCGCGCTGATATTTACACGAATGCGTGTATATATTATTTTACAGATATATATTATTATTCAGAAAAAAAATAGTCAAATACACTTATACAATACTAAATTATTTTAATATATATATATACACATTCAATACGTCATCAACTAAATATAGTTTATTACAAGCGCACGATAATACACTGTTGAGGTCACGTGTTAATGTGCCATGCATTAAGCACCCTGCATTAAGGGCGAGCCTAATATACCCCTATATAGATAATAGATACAGATAACGTCACCACTATGTATAGATAACGATACTATCCGTAGAGGGGTACTACCGCTACCACTAGGGGCGCTACAACAGGGGGACGGGGGTATGCCACCCCACTTTAAAATATAGGGGGGACCTCCTATGTATTGCCCCACCCCCCCCCCCACTTTTACCACAACATTTATTTTGATTGGTTGGTCCCCCTACATACACACCATGGTTCCAGGCTGGAACTTCCAGCGCATCCTATAGGATAGCTATAGCTACCAGTGACAATATATTTCGGCGCATAGTGACATTATATATTGACACCACCACCACTACAACCACCATCACTACTACCACAACCACAATCACCACTACTACCACTACCACCACCATCACTACTACCACTACCACAACAACCAAAGTGATATATACCATAATAATCAGCATTACCTCAAGTACAACCTATACTTGTAGTAAGAACTTGTGCTAAACTCGAACGCTAACCCATACGTGTAGTAACAACTTGTGCTCGAACGCTAACCTACTAAAGTGGTAGATGTCCTCTATGTTGCCGAACAGATCGGACAGCTGGTCACCGGTGATTCCGTACTCCGGACACTCCATGATGTAGTGAAGGTAACCCTATTGTTAGTGGTGGTGTCACGTGGTTAGTTAGTGTGTGTGCGCGTGTGTGTGTGTGTGTGTGTGTGTGTGTGTGTGTGTGTGTGTAACATATCGTGCTGTAGTAGGCGCATGTCATTATATTTATCTGAGCGTGAGTAGTGTATTATTTACAAATAATTCAACTAGCTTTATAATACATGACTTATACATATATTATAAATTCTAGTTGAATTATTTTATTATTTTTAATGTTTGATATTAATTATGTATTCTTTGATAATACCAGGGATAATACTCCCTGATAATACACTAATATCAAAGGGCTTTGCTAATATATATTATATATATATATATATATATATATATATATAATATATATTAGTAAAGCCCTGTGATATTAGTGCATTATAAAATAATACATAATCAATATCAATATCAACATTAATACCCGATTAATACACTAGGTGGCGTATTGATATCTTAATTAACGCATGCGTGTGCTAAACCACACCCTGCAACACTACTAGTAAGCCTTATTGCTCATTGTATCGTAATAACAATAGTATTAATGGGTATTATGTATTACAATTATAACACTTCTAACAATATATATATATATATTAAAATGATTAATGAAACATAAATAGTTGTAGATACTACACTGTTAAAAATGATGGTTTTCTAGACTGATATTTACTGCAGAAAACCATCAAAAGGGTATTTAAAAAAAATATTTATTTAAAACCCTCTAAATGGTATTCTGTATAACCGACTGTATAAAACCCTATAAATGGTATTCTTAATTTCTACTGTGGAAAACCCTATAAATGGTATTCTTAATTTCTATTGTGGAAAACCCTCTAAATGGTATTCTTAATTTCTACTGTGGAAAACCCTCTAAAAGGTATTCTTATTTCTACTGTGGAAAACCATATTCAAAACATATGCCATTTTACACGACTTAAGTATTATTATTAAGTTTATATAATTGTTTTATTATAGAAAAAATAAAATATTATACCTTTTAATTATTTTGAAATATTGATTTATTTTTTATGTATGCAAATCAATTAATAATTATTATTTTAAATTAATATTTAAGTAAATATACTGTTTTTAATAAATAAAATATTATTTTAAAAACTAAAATGATGTATGTAATCCTATATATTTTGCTACATTATCATAATATAATTCAGGTGACTCATGAACTACAATTGTTATCATAATTATATTGATAATATAAATGGAAATCATGTTGAACTAATTGCCCAATATTGAATATATCGCAATTGCATATTGATTACATATTTTATTCATTATTAAAATGATTTTATTATTGAATTTAAGTTTTAAAACTAACTTAAATGAAATTATATAATATATAAGTTAATATTTTGCTATAATACTACGCTAATATACTAATATTTATTTTACATATAAAATTATGTTCAACTTATATCAACAACTTATGTTATTGATGTAAGTTGAATATTGGGATATTCTTAATGTTTACTGTGTAAGATCCTCTATATGGTATTCTTAATTTCTACTGCAGAAAACCATATAAATGGTATTCTTAATTTCTACTGTGGAAAACCCTCTAAATGGTATTCTTAATTTCTACTGCAGAAAACTATCTAAATGGTATTCTTAATTTCTACTGTGGAAAACCCTCTAAATGGTATTCTTAAATCTGATAATAGAAAACCCTTAATATGGTATTCTAAAAATTTCACTGCAGAAAACCATCAAAAGGGTTCTATTATAAGCACACCTTAAATACCATTTATTTTACTGCAGAAAACCATTTACTTGTTACAGTGTACTATATCAATAGTAATAGTACTATATTATTATAGTAGCTATTAGAAGGTACTAAAACTAAAGATAATAGTCACTAAATATGTACAGTATACACAGAATCACAGTTAAGATGAGGCAGGGGCAATTCAAATAGCGCATATACTTTTAGTAGTATATATATATATATATATATATATATGCTGTGAGTATGTACGAGGTGACTCACCACTAGCGCAGCGATGACTAATGGTTATTATCAGATGCATCGCGTGTAAACACAAGTGTATCAACATCCGCCGAAACTATTTCGTAATTAATGTACACACAACTAAGTGGCCACTTTCAATGAGCTATTTCTACCCGATAATGGGGTAGGGGTACACACGTATACGGGTGGTAGCCCCTTTATCGCGCGTGTGTGTTGTAATGCTACTGTGTAACGGATATGGGGTGAATACTATACCTGGCCTATACCTGATATAGGGTGATCACATACAATAAATATAAATATAATATACAATATATATATTATATATTATAATATTATATCAGAAATAATTAATATTATACACAAAAATACTATATATATATATTAATTATTACTAAAACTAATTAATGGCGATCTTTAACATACAATACCGCATCTATCGTCATATCGATTACAATAGCCATACAATAACCTACATACACCGTTGCATCACTGTATTACATAACAGCATGACGTCACTCTATTACGTAACAACGTTAACTATTGCCGTCGCTGTAGTCGTCAGTGTGTACGGCAGATAATAATCTAGTAATACACGTTATTACCGCCAGGGGGTACGTATCTCTCTCTCTCTCTCTCTCTCTCGGCTAGCGTGTAGGTAATCCGTGTACTTCTTATCTGTCTACTAGAGCGGCGCGCATACTTATAGCTCACCCTGGCGGTAGAGAAAAGAGTCCGCGTGTGTGTGGTCCCCTCTTAATAGGATGTCGCGTTCTATACCTGATCCGCGCCTTGAGTTGTGTCGAGCTCTACTAGATCCGAGCCTATTATTGTCTCGGTCTAATGCCCTCGAGGGACTACTACTTCTACTACTACTTCTACTGTACAGATAACAAGATAACAATGCAGCCTAGCCTAGCGAGAGAACAATAGAGTACACGCCTAACAAAGGATGATCTAGGTCATATATATATATATATATATACATATATATTACGATAGAATCTAATCGAATTGTTTCATATGAATTTTTTATTATTTTCCCGTTGGCACGGCACTCCCCATGGAGCTGCCTATGAAGTATCATATTCGTACGCTTTAATTAGAACCATTTATGTGTTTATATATAGAACAGCAACTCCCTTCTAATATAACAACTATGAATATATATATATATATATATATATATATATATATAAATTATTTATATATATATATATTAATATAAATATAAATATACATTAATAATATTTTATAAAGGTTTACATATAATATATCATATGTATTACTTATTACTTTATATACGTATAACATTCGTATATAAATAATCAGCATATATATATATATATATATATATATATGCTGGTTATTTATAATAGCCCGTATATAATAGCATTGTGTATTAACATTAACTAATTATACTATGGATTCCCTCGACGAATGCGTGTTGTTGTTGTTGTTGTTGTTGTTGACGTGTTCGTGATAATTGATGCTATCAGCTGACCCTCGCGTGTGTGTGTGTGTGTGTGTGTGTGAACAACGCCGGCCATTGTTATATGATACGTGTTACGCAATATGATAATAAAACTACATTAGAGTAGTGTTAAGTAGGTCAGAGTAGCAGTGGTCATCCTGGTACTATCGCAGCAGAATGTTTGTGTATATATATGTATATATATATATGTATGTATTTATTTATAATGCTTATATGTATACATTAATACATACACGTACACATTCATGATATATAATAATAGTTTTAAAACTAATTCAACAAATTACGTATGCAATTATCGTAAGGAATCATATTATTTTAACTTATTAAGACACATCAATTAAACACATCAATAAATCAAATATAATTATGAATTAATTATTTAATTAAATATTTACAAGTGTATACGAATGTACACGAACATGTCTAATATGCGTACACTTGTTGTTGTTGTTGTTTACTTGCATTATACACATGTACATACCGTTATACACCGTGTATAAACACAGCGCGGCGCGGCGCGGCGCCGTATAGAAAATGTTCTAGAATTTATATTATTTATCGTAAACAACGCGTTATTAGTGGGTGTCGTTTAAATTCCATTACATAACACTGTGCCCTACAGGGTGTGCGATATATGCGGCGATGTTGATGATATACTAGGGTGTGTTTACTGATATATATATATATACACACGGGTGTGTCTATGTGCATGTTCTCTCTCGTGTGTGTGTGTGTGTGTGTGTGTGTGTGCGTGTGTGTTTGTGTGTGTATATGTGTATGTGCGTGCGTGCGTGTGTGTGTGTTTGTGTGTGTATGTGTGTATGTGCGTGTGTGTGTGTGTTTGTGCGTGTGCGTGTGTGTGTGTGTGTTATAATTGGCCATAAAGAATACATTATACTATGGTATCGGAATATAAGTAGCATAAACTTTGTTGAACTTATTTTATATTGTTTATATATATATGATATATGTATATATAAATATATATATATATATATATATATATATATTAAACACTGTATGCAATGTTTATATATATGCCTACTATATACTATAATTATAACGTATTATACACTGTATACTATACACGAATTATTATCTAAGTATGACCACATTGACTAGTTTAAGATATTCAGATTTCATTAATACACATCGTATGAATACTATTAGCTCATAAGAGCGCGTACACACATGAATACACGCATGTATCATCGATCTCACCTAATAGAACCACGATCGTTATTAACAGGGACGAGATGACTAGTTATTAACTGAGACGAGATGGCTCTTTACTAACTCGGCCTAAATTACTCGTCATCGCTATACGAGTAAACAAACCTCTGTGGTGTCTCTGAGATCCCTGACGTAGCCGCGTTCGCTGTCCAACAGTTCCGCGATCACCATGGCTACGTAGTTGTTATCTTCGTCTCGACGACACTCGCTAGTCGACCGGGTACGTCGGATGTCCGCTTTAGTCTTCAGTTCGGTCGCCAGGGGCAACGAACTACAACTGCGCAGGGCGGCGCGACCGTTGCCCGGAAGGTCGTTAGCCAGCGTTGCTTCGGTCAACATGTCACCGGAGCAGAGGTCACCGGGTACCGGAAGTGGAGTGGGAGGCGGCTGGGTCAACACCGAAGTGGCGGTCCAGGCGAGGGGAGCCAGCGGAGAGGTTACGGGCGACGGTGGCGGGGTATCGGGGTCGGAGATCGTCTTTCCGTGCGTGTCGTAGATGGTGATCAGCGAGGAGAGATCGACGGAAGAACCTGCGTGATTGTGGGCGTGGCTGTTATGCAATTGTGGGCGTGGCTGTTAGGCAATTGTGGGCGTGGCTTGTTATGCAATTGTGGCATGTGTGACACTAATTCATATGCGTTAAGTCTTGATTTGTTTACGATAAACTAAAGAAGGTATAGAACTTCCTATATGTGTTGTGTGTGCATGTCATACAATTATTGTAAACAGAATTAATGTAATAAAAAACTAAAATGAATTACTAAAGTAATATATCATATGATATAATTGTATTTCGAAGATAGAAAAACGCCATTATTATAAGTTACCTACGTATAGCTGTTAAACTGGGTTTCGCGTGTATGTGTATACGATGCTATACTAAAGTCACTATTATCAATGTTCAGTTTATCATCCTCGATACATTCGGCAGGGGAATATATCCTAATATATCCTTAGGAGACTCCGTTCACCTAGCGACCGTCGGAGTGTTTATAAGAAAGTGGTCGCGTAAACAATTAAGTAAAAAGTAATAGTTGTACTTTAATTTATAAAACATCTGGACGATTTTATTGTAGCGAGATTAGACTGAGTCACCGTAAACATCGACCGATGACTCACTATATTTAGATTACGGTAACTATTATAAATTACAATTCATATTAACACACACATATATATATATATATTGCATTCAATTAATGTAGAAGTAGATAATATAGCCCGTGTGAAATACAGATGTGTACTCGTTTTCTTATCTTGCGAGGAATTTATGAATTATTCGGTTAATTAATATATTAGCCAATGACGTGAGTTTGTCCTCGATGTGTCCTATCCGGCATATACGGTTCTATAGCATATCTAATATATCAGTTGACGTAACCCAGTGTATGTGTGGTGTGTGTATGTGTGTGTGTGCAGTGTGAACGTGTAAAATAGAGTGTTTAGATAACTACGCTATAGTATACGCTATATTACGTCATCCCATAGTGAAAACCTGCATACAACATGTATATATATATATATATATATATATATAATTTACAAGATAATCTCTGGTATTCTCTTTTGAGCGGAAATTGTATATACTGAATTATATTTCATTTCTACTCAATAAATCATATTCAATTCAATTCAATAGGTGCAGTGATTATATGCGGGTAATCACAATACTATAGTATACAGCACACACGCGCACACATCGACTATAATGGTTGTTACCTAGACACACCGCACCAGACGCGCGTATGTATGTGTGTATGTATGTGTGTATGTATGTGCAGTCTATAAATAGACTAGAGCGATACCACTAGCGCGACTGGCGGCCGTAAGTGGCACTACGCGACGAGTTCGAACCGATTAGGTGATTAACGTATGAACTATGGCGACGGGGAGATGGAGGAAGATGAGGAGGTAGATGGAGGAGGAGATGGAGAAATACTGATGACGAAGCATTCCTAGCAAGTCGCTCTTATCTCGTTTGATTCGCATTATTCGAAGTATTATTATTAGAAATAGGCGTATTATATCGCCGTGTAATTAATAAGCCGGTAATAATAGAACTATTATGTGTTTATATTTAGTTATAAATAACTAATAATATCGAGATAACCGAATAACTAGTTCACACCCCCGATTAATGAATTTCCACTGCGGTGCATAATGTACACTGTGCGCATGTCCACACAGTGAAGTGTGTACAATGTATACACTTTCACTTGATAGCTGCAGTACTACGATGCATGCCGCACTACTCTAGGACCGATTGCATCACATGCGATAGTGATGATGTAATCATAGGTATCGTTACGTGCGACACAAACAATTCAAAGACACCTGTCTCTCTAGAACCTAATTCATCGAACAATTGAAACGTAGTAACACCTATGATATATTTATGTACACATAACAATAGTATACTATAGTACGAATACAAAGAATTGCATGTATGACATAGCGATTTGTATTTCTGTAATTTTCCACTGTAAGCGACCGGCATACGTTGCCATACAGCACTACCACCCATGTTATATATAACATTTCCATTACGAATGTAACGAACTCATGAGTCATCATTGATGACTAACACGTGATTCATGTTAGATGACTCATCTACTGGAAGGCTAACACGATTACAACACCCCATAAGTGTGACAATGCCACCATAGACCTCTAGAGAGTGTAACTATTCTATGAATAATAGACGTGATAACATCTAGACTTCTGATCGTATTCTATTTATAGATATATACTATATACTTTTCTATTAATATATATATATATATATATATATATATATATATATATATATATGTGTGTGCGTGTGTGTGTGTGTGTGAGTGTGTGTTTGAGTGTATACACATATGTATGTTCATTATTAGATATAATTGAAATATAATTGAATCCTATATATAGCGACAATAAAATATTATCTACTAAAATGTATATAAATATAAATATCACAACAACTTAATTTAATTATAAATTATATATAGTAAATAAACTCACGTACAGTGTACAATTTACATCGTTAACACACACACATACACATATATATATAGGAAAAATATAACTAATACACTTCACTATAAAGTAATTATTTCTATCTAAAAGCTCTGACCTATCCTCTCTAAACTCTACTCCCAGCTCATTACGTCTCCTACCTACCGCACTACACCTCTATGTCGCCACTAATCACCACAATTACTTAATAGTACAATGTGTATGTGTTACGTAATAATAATCTATAAATATCCTTCGCCTCCTCCACTGCCCACTACGAATGTATGTCCTTCACACGTATGTTGACCACATTGGACCGTGTCCGTGATACCACTTGACCCTCATACAGCTCCCCTATAGGGTATAGGACACTGTAGTGTTCAAGTACACCCTCCCAGCAGTGTAGCTAATAATTGACCACTGCGGTTTGGCTATGCTTGACCCCTATAGAATATATAGATGTACAACTCGATATAGTGACCAATGAGGTCCTAGTATAGCCGCGCAACAATCGCCACTATCTACGGCTATATCAGTCAGCTGTGTACGGTGACCTCGCGACTTCGTTACGTCATAGAGGTCACGCGATGGTGACATTCGTTACACGGTGCGTTATGTAATCGTTGTGTGAGTTATGACGTAATGTAACGGTGGGGGCGCTATATTACGTGATGTTCTATGTGTTATTTCATTATTGGCAATGTGATAGCATTCTAATATATATATATATATATATTTATATAAATGCATATATTTATATCAATATATTATAATTATATTTAATATTCAATATTAATATTATATTGTGATAGGGTATATATTACCACGTCAATCATTTTCTATTATAGTCCAGAAGGCTTTTGTATACATTATTTATACAAAATGTATTCTTTATAGAGTCAATGACTTTATATAGAATTACTACAATAATAAACCGTAGAGTGCGTTCATCGCGATGTTCTGCAAAATAGATCGAATAATGAACTTTGTTATTTTGTGTATCATTTTATGAATAATCTATTATTTATTTAATACATATATGTATACAGTATACTGTATAAATATATATATATATATATATATATATATATATATATATATATATTTATATATATATATACGCGTGTATGTACACTACAGGTGGCAATGTGTATCGAGATGAGATGCCAACAAAGCAAGCGGCCCCTGCTGATGTTGTCAGTACAGCATCAGCACTAGAGTGTGAGTAGGGTTGTCATCGTATAGCTGGTAGGAGGCTGGCGATGCTCTTAAGTTGCCATGTAATCAAACTAATTATGATGTTATTGTGTTGATGGTTCTACTTAAATATTATTGTTTATATTTAAAGAGATTATGTATATGTATGTGTGTGTGTGTGGGAGGGGGTGTGTATGTATGTGTGTGTAGTTAGTACATGCATACATACATACTATGTATAAATGTTGCTATATATATATAATAATATATGTATTCATGTATTTTTAGGTTTTAAATAAGGAACTGTAATTAAAATTGATATTGTTGTATATATATATATTATTATATATATACAATAATACTATTATTGTACACTTAATATAACGTATACACGATGGTTTTAAATATGTATACCCAAATACGTTATATATTAATACCAAAAGGTCGCGTATGTCTAAGTAATATGTCTATTGCATACATAGAGCTGTAATTCCTTTCTAGCTCTATGATTGCATACCATAATGTTGTGGTCAATAAGATAGTAAACTTATCAATCAGAACTAAGCCACGCCTACTTGAGATACATCCCACGAGACACGCCTGCCCGTCAACTCAACTGACAGCTGATGCTATCAATGCTGACAAGACCAGCATGCCTATAGGAAAGTCAACATCGACTGTATACGAAGGGAGCTTAGCTTAGATATTATAATAGAACTATAATAGAACTATAGTTCTATTGTAAAGTGCAGTACCATCTTAGCCTCAGATTATGTCCCGACCCGTACGAGTGAATTCTTTACCGGATAATCTACTCGTTAAGTGACTACAACAATACAACTGTGGCAACAATGCAGCATTTGAATACACCGATAGACTAGTGTTAGAGGTGTTTTCTGAACAAATAGCTACCGACATCTACTCTTATAAAGGCCTCGTACAACCTAGATTGGAGGAGGCCTTACATTGTAAGCTTACGTTACCAAAGCATACATGTGCATATATGTAGTAGTATATTACAAGGAAGTAGTGTATTACTCTTCCTGATATTACTGTAGAAAGTAATACTATATATGTAATACATATATGTAGTATAACTATTATACCGAATCACTTACCAAAGGGCCTTGCTATTACCAACGATGTTTCTAAGCTTTCTTTTTTGTGCTTCGCAAATCTTTGCTATTACTATTTATAATCTAAGTACCGCTATATCCTATCCTATTGTTCTATAGGACTGTTACTTATAATCTACGGATTGTGTACACGTGTGTATACATATATATATACCATTATAATGTGTATACGTGGATTACAATAGATGACGAACAATAGGTGTTTGACCTTGACCCTGTTATGATCGATGCACGTGTTACGTAACTATGACGTCACTTCCTCTCGGGTAATCTAGCCTAGTTACGCAATAGTTCTACATCTGATGATTACGTAATGTTTACTGGCGACGTGTATGTTACTATATATAGGTAATGATATTACGTGTTTTATTAGCTTATTTATATATTTAAGGGAAATAGTTAATAGTACCTAGATTTAATTTTTAATAACGTCACTGATGATCATAAATGGATATATACATCAACACGTTAAGATCACGTATGCGTTAGGGCTGTGAGGGGAAGTGCTATTAAGAACCTAATGGAGTAGCGTCAATCACCACTGAGAATATCGAAAGTGTGTGTGTGTATGCGTATTACTTGTATGCCGTACCAGGTACGACGTACATTGTGTACACTGTGTACATTGTACGTCAACTTAAAGGGAAGCTGTCAGTCGCTACACGTACCCATGTGGTGTAACACTGTGTACGTCGTGCGGTGTCTGACACAGCATGAGGGATACGTATCCCATGTTGATCACGAGACGAGATGCGATGTTACATAAAGTATTCGCTTCTCCCACTGTACAAACTATACACGAGGTAATGAAGGCTAGCTGTGTATAGGACATAGTACTCACTGCTTATACTCCGTGTATAGTCGACTATGTCTATAATCTTAGCAGTGGATCATCACATTATTAACGTGACATTAATAGAGATCACTAAACGTGTATAAACATTCGGCTCATTTTCCCATGCGCAAAACACATTAATTATACACTTGTATAAGATAACCCAAACATACATAGGGAGATGTGGGGGCGCCTACATGCGGACTGACGTAGTGTCACCTTGTCCTACATAATTAACCCTTTAACTATACACGTGTATCGTTGTACAATTAATATATAGTTCCTACAATGTAGGTCATACATATATATATATATATATATATATTATAAAATAAACTTTTTAAAGATAAATAAATATATTTATCTAAGTACAAGATAAGTTAGCAAAAACATATACAATCATATTTTAAATGTATTATTATTATTATAATGATATCATGCATATACATACATAAACACACTTATATATACATATATATATATATATATATATATATATATGCGCGTTTTTAATTAACTAATATATTATGATTAATTTAAACGTACCATTCAAGTTAGTAATCCAAAAACGAGTAGCAAATCGCCTAATTAGTATTTAAATATATTATGTAATATGTCCTTCACGATATGTCCTACGTATATTATAAACAGCCTACGATATACAAACTTAATACACTAATGATAACTCGTAGAGTAGAGGAGGGCGTATATTCCGAGTCGCAGATATTCGATAGACGTTTAATTGCGGTAGTCGACTCACGCCACGTCTAATTCGGTGAAAGGGCGCCACGCTGCCGTATGCAGACCTGTGCCACTTAAAGTGAACACGAGTGACGCCCGCATGTAGCTCTGAACACACACACAAATACACGGTAGCGTTAGCCTATTGTTAGCAGACCCGTCACGCTTCATCGAACACACATCATTGTCATATCCACTCGATCGCTATCTTATTCGATTATATATATATATATCTTACGATATTAGTAGTAGTAGTACTACTAGTTGTAGATGTAGTAATAGTAGTAGTTTTAATAGTAACGATAAGATAGTAACATATATGTTATACTATAGTAGTAAGGGCGCTGCAACAGGGGGGGCGGGGGGATATGCCACACTCACTTTAAAATCTAAGGGGACCTCCTATGTATTGGTCCCCCCTACTTTTACCACAGAATTTATTTCGATTGGTTCCCCCCTACATACACACCATGGTTACATCGCCCCTATATAGTAGCCACATAGATTTTCCGAAGGAAAGATATAACACTTACGCGAAATCGTGTAATTCGAATTTCTATACAAAATACCCTGGTGCCACCTATAGCGGGTTACTTTTAGCAACTATGTGTTGTTTATAATGTAAATTCGTATTTAACTATACACTTTTAAAATGTTAAATAATATGCTTTAAATTCATATTTATATGATGAAAACTAAGTGTTCATTACTAATATATAACAAACAAATATGATATTTATGTTTTAAATGCTATAAGTATATATTTAGTAAGTAAAAGTTAATTTATATTGCATGTAATTTAATAGAGTAATGAAAACATTGTTGTATGCAAACAGAGCCGACCTAAATCTATTTCAGTGATTTCGATACTACTGCTAGCAGCGGTTGGGGCTATTACTAAATTACGTTGCATGCATAGGGAGTGTTATATCTTTGCTTCGCAAAATCTTTGGTAGCTATATCTGGTAACATGTATGTATAGTTATGAACACATTGTGTATACAGAATACGTTCACATACATTATATGCCTATCTCTCACAATACCATTACTAACCGTAGATCATTATTACATGTACAAAGAGTACGAACATAATGACTGGATAATGTAAGATTAGCTAATCGTGTACTACATTAATGTTCAGATGTTTCAAAGTATACATTTATAACTAACGAATTCGACATCGGCAAACATACACGCTTAGGTGTCACCTAGTAATAGGCCTACACGAACACAAACAACACTGAACACACACACACACACACTAGCCGAGTCATTGATGCTAGCGGTGTGTACACGGCTTATTATGCAGACTAAAACCCGAGAACTATGTCGTGTTACCCGCTTGATCATGTATACACTGTCCACGTAAAGCTAATTCTACATAGAGTAACCTTGTGTATGGGGTTAACCTAAAGGTACCTATATATATGGGGTCTGGGGTCTATGGCTCAGTGGGACAACCAAAAGCTGGTAAGACAGAGGTCCACTATTCGACTCCAGGCAGTTCTTGTTTTTCTCTTGTGTTTATCAATAACTTAATAAATGACATTTCAGCTTCATACCATTATTTGCATGTTATATAATAATATTTATCATTCACTTCAATATAATTTCGATATACTATACTAGTATCGAATAATAGAATATTCATACTATTAAATATATCGACAAAATCAACTGTATGATTATATAAAACCAATGTAAAATAGTTCAACACGTTCTATACAAATGAATCGATGAATGCGGAGGATAGCTCGATTACAATTAATATACAAGTAAGACATACGGCTCTCTATAGGTATGCGTATCGTGTGCGCTGCTAGACACATACCACTAGAAGTAGCACCGCCGACACTCGTGCAAACACGTGTATAGCTACAACGAATACCTCCTAAACCACGCCTCTATACTACGACATAGTCACGTGACCGGTTGGCTATACAGAGGCTATACTGAGGCTGTGGCATGCTACGTATGTTAAGTATTCCAGTGTCCAGGTACCTCTGATCCGTCGCCACCGCCGTGGTACTACTGAGGTGGTAGTAGATATAGGATTACCGGGTGAATCATAGGTGAGTCACGGTAATCAATCGACGGATGAGTCATAGCGGCGCTGGTGGTGGATGAGTCATTCGGCGGTGCCGCGCGATATAATCGATAATCGATTGATCTCTCACGCGCTAATCGATACATTATGTAATCAACGTTTGTATAGAGGTACACTATTAATAGCTACGAATACAATAGGCGATACATAGGTTATACATATCTATCCGGTTATACAAGATTGACTAATAAGTGAAGGCATACATGAGTGTTGGCATATGATATATATATATATATATGTGTTTGTTATATTTTATTAATGTTACAATGTTTATATACATATATATGTATATTTATGTAATTGTATATTAGTGTAGTTATATATATATATATATATATATATATATATATATATATATATATTATACTTATACGCTTAATAATGCCCATTATCCCATATTGTTCTAAGATTCTGAATAATAACTTATTAGCGTATTAACTAACGATTACGTAATCCGATGGAGGTCAGAGGTCGACTCTTACCTCGCCGCCAGGTTATTTGTAAACAAACATAATTGCTGTTAGTATCACCCATAATAAGCTACATTGTTATATAATATACGTGTGTGTGTGTGTGTGTGTGTGTGTGTGTGTGTGTGTGTGTGTGTGTGTGTGTGTGTGTAGTATTGAACGCCTATAATTATATGTATTTATATACACCATTTAATTGTGACTCATGCTTGAGTCACATTATATATATAATTATAGTTATATAATAAACTTACCCTATCACTAATGCGTTGAATTAATTGTACACATAAATACTGCCAAATGTATAATTGGATAATTGATAATTTATTTATACCTATCACAATAAGTCAATCTATATTTATTTTACGTATTATAAAAAAAATCTATTTATAGAATTAAACAATAATTCATCTACGGGTAGTAAACGGTGGTAGTATTGTTACCCTTTAACACCCGTGTTACGATGATATATGACGTGGCGGCGGAACACATATGCCAGGAAGTAGAATAACGTGTGTCATGGTACCATGGTCATTAGTGAAGTGTCCCTTAATGAACTTTCTAATTATGAAAAGTGCTATGTATGTATATATATATATATATAGGTATAGCTTATGATATTTAATATTTACTCAACACAATGAGTGATTATAAAAGTTATATTTAAATATATACATATACACTTTAATCTATAATTAATCCGGATTATTTCATACTGTTTTCTAATATAAAAATATAATTATACAAGAGTATATAGTATACACGATATACTATATACTATAGTCACTAGAGTATAGTGTATATTGTAGAGTAGCAGCAGTGAGAGGGGAGGCCGATATTGTGATATTTGATATTTAATTAAAAACAAATACATCACGTAAAGCATTATCGGATCATTAGCGATACCTATACTATACCTATACTATACCTATACTATAGTATACTATAGTGTGTGTATGTACTGTATAGTGTACCGTATAGTGGATGCGATATGCATAATTAGTAGACCAGTAAACAATATCGTAACCTAGTGAGTTTACCAGTACTGACACGTGACTAGTGGTGCTAGGTGTGCGTGTGTGTGTATACAAGTATACAAGCTCATAAAGTGTATACAGTTAATGCGCTTGTATACTTGTGTCATCGATATAAAGAAAGTGGATAAGCAATTGACGCACGCAATGCATGTAAAAGATAGACACGTGAATGACACTTTTATCGATAAATTAATAAAATGGTATCAGTGATTTTGATTGGATATTAGTCATATTATATATGTCAAATATTAAAACAGTAGTCTTTTCGTCGAAATAGATTTAAGTGACTTCTATCTATATCAATGGATTTAAATTATAAATATCAATAAAATCAATAAAATAGTATTATATCTTCAATTTAAATACACAAAATTACGAGGAATGTTGATATTATGTATTTTAAATATATAATTTTATTTTTAGTATAGATAGTACATTAAAATTGGTAGTGATTATCAATATATATATGATAAATACATATTATTATAAATAAAAAGTAGTGGGCCAGATAGTGGGTTTCGACTGCAGCGCTCGTAGCGGATAGTGCCATACACTACATTCAATTGCACAGGTCCACTTTCTTTATATCGATGACTTGTGTACACACACACGCACTCACACGCATACATACGCAGTATACTGCGTGAGGATGTTCTCACAGACTGACGCATGCGCCACACACTCGTGTAGGCACAGTCACACGCGCGCACAGTATCACACACGTGTGTGTGTGTATTGGTCACTGACATAGTGAGTCACTATTTCTAGTGTATGTTGTATTCATTATCGACATATAATAATGTATACAATGTATCGATATCAATATTTATATTATAGTGTCTATAATTTCTGAATAACTTTATTTCTGAGAATTATTAATGTATACCTTAATGTATACCTTAAACGAAATGTATACATTAATGTATACCTTTAAGGCAATGTATACCATAAGGACATTATATTGACCTCGGTAACGCTGTATATTTCTAGATACCTATGACGGAATAGTAGCATTATATTCCATACTATCATATCCTATAATTAAAGTAGGTATATACTTTCTAATAGGTTCGCTGAAGTGTCACTCATCTATAATAGGTATACGTGGGCGTGTGTACACCGTATCGTACACCCGTGTCGATCTATACCTCGCGAGTGGTTATGTAATACCGATGACGTGGTGTTACACGACACCCCATCCACCCTATAGGGTAACACGTGTACTACGAGTGGTTACGCCCCTTATTACGTGGGAGAGCGCGCTTCTGGTACATCTACTACTATTCTATAATTAGATTATATCTCCGCGAAAGTACTCTAGCCCAGGGCGAGGGTGTGCTACGGGGTATGGATACCTAGTGTGTACCCATATAGTGTGTACCCCTATAAACGCCCTAAACTGTGTAAACAAGTACTGCATACACGTACGAAAATGCACTATTACATCCATAGGGTATACATAACTGATATATCTGTTATTCGTTACGTAGTTGATTCAGTTTACTTCCATTATACTCGAACATTTCTGCATGCCATGCTAGAACTGCAGTTCTTAAAAAATACTATAAATATTGCGTAAATAGTAATATCTTTAGTGTTGATTTGAATTCTGAAGAGTTGGTATACAACGTTATATACAATGTAACACATATGTGGAGGGGTATCGTTTACGACTATTAGGACATGGATGGAGGACATGGATGAATGCGCACACCTGAACATATTGTGGAGGACACGATCCTACATGTAAGAGTAAGTACATATCCTTAGTGTAATGGGTGCATGCGTACCCAACATATCGATAGTCCTAGCGTCCTTAACATATAGGTTAAGGACGCTAGGACTATAGTAGTATATATGTAGTATACTTTCAATGTGGATAATAATTATGCTAACCGTAAGTGAATAGAGATGTGAATAGAGATGTGAATAGAGATACATCTTACTATAAAGATACATCTAGAGTGTATACACTGACCTCGCCCGTTAAATATCATTACTAACTATAACATAGTACACTATTACGTCATACAACTTATTCGTCTATATTCGTTATCGTTGTCTCGTTTTATCTCCAAAAATATTATTATTATCTAATATCGATAGGAAATGTTGTTATATCAGTACATTGTTATTTTATTATCGTGTTCTTCCCGCACGTCGTCGTGGTATAAGGTGGGTATAAGGTGCGGCACACGAGATAAGGGGTATGACGTGGCCCTATTGTAGTGCTTAATAAACGGGATAGCATCATCATCGTCACACCGATGACATTAATAATATAGTATTGCTATCATTGTAGTATACCACCGCAACCGCGCGACCTTAATAATCCCTAGTTCACCCTAAATAGTTCGGGAGATTACCGCTCCGTGTCGCGCGCGCGGTCATCGACTCGTAACTTAGTGCCTTTAGTGGCCACCGGGTGACGACTCTGTACACCGCGGAGCTTAGTACCCCGATAATCGTGGCGAGATCGCCGGGGATATCTCCACTCTACCCACTGCCCCCAGGGGGCGGGCTCCCTTATTGTGTTTACGTTAGCCACACATAGAGAGGAGAGCCGCAGAGAAGAGAGTCGTGGAGATTAAAGAGAGAGAGGCTGCATCACACTAAACATCAAACACCGGTCGAACGCTCGTAAATCCCAGTTCTCCCATTGTGTACGCGTGCGCGATATATATCGTATGTGTGAAGTACGTATGCATCCTTTTTTTAATAGATCAACGCACCACGATGGACTAAATAATCCGTATATGTGTATATCTATATATATGTATACGTATTCTATAAATAGATGACCTTATTATATATATGTTATATATACGTATACGTATACGTATATATATATACTGTTCAACATTAGGGTACAGCGAATTCAGTTTATAGGGTACAGATTATCAAAATATCACAACAATTTACCATGTACCCAAAATAGGGTACACGACTTTTAAACTCACTAGGGTACAATATATATATTTTTAGCGTACATATATGTTAAATATGTGGGTGCATGACTGTTAAATGCACTAGGGTACACTCTATATATGTATTAGGGTATAGCTATGTTAAATATTAGGGTACGTGAATATTATATTTACATATCATGCAATTCAATTAAAGTACATATCATACCATTGCATAATTAGGGTACACTGTATCATATAATTAGGGTACAACCAGCTATAATTCTTTATGGTACAGTTCGATAATTGTTAAGGTACTGATCGTATTTATTCAATTGTACCCTAATTATGGTACGGCCATGGGGATACTATAGTGTATGCCTTACACCCTATAAAAAGGCACTCGCTGTACCCTAATTTTTAACAGTGTATACATCTATATATACCAAACATATACTATATAATAATATTTAGTATATCAATTGAATTAGTATACTTCGATCATTGTTATGCAATGTAATAGGGTATGTATTACATAATTATATATATATATATATATAATAATAATTCAATGAATTAGTACAATATATATATATTCTGACTAGTTTAGTTATTGGTAGTTGTATTAATAAGAATTCGTGAAAGTGGTGAAGACAAGGTTATTATCGTGGTTCCCCGTAACTCGGATTGGCTAAGATATAGCCGTATTCATAATTAATATGTATACACAAATATATGTGGGTATTGTTTATATTAAAAGATAGCTGTACCTAGTATTTATATTTAGATTATGTTGACCGACTTTAATTATGCTTTGTACACACACACATACTCCGTGCGTATCGAGATCGTAATACAATATAATTATATAAAATATAATATATATATATATATATTTATGTATTCAATTATTTTGATTATATATATAATCACACACAAATATGTTTATATACCGTATAGTATACAGCTTATAATATATCCTATATATAGGCATACCGCCTAAGTGAAGCATATGTTTGATGTACATTGTACAACGTACACATCATGTACACTAGAGCACATTATGTATACAACTTAAATGTACATTTCACTATAGTACCAAAGATTTTGCGAAGCATGCTTAGACGAATATTTGATAGTAGGCCTACTATATAAATACAATGTACAATGTACATTGTGAATTATACATTATAAATTGTATACATCACGTGCTCTATACGATGTGAAATGTACAATATACACTACAAGTATACAGTATAGTGTAAACATGGTGTAGGTAGAGTGAAATGTTAACGTCCTGTCTTCAGATCAATGCCATAGTAACTGTAAACATTATTAATAAATATATAGCTGTATATATAGCTGTATAGAGTATAGTATAAACATTCGATAATTATCACTACCGCTTCATCAGCCTATAGGCTTTATAGGCATATATAGGCAATAGGCCCTACCTATAGATCGGGGGCTGTAGCTTATATCTTATACTTATATACTAGGGGCGATGTAACAGGGGGGACGGGGGATATGACCCCTCTCCCCACTTTAAAATCTAGGGGTACCTCCTATGTGTTGGTCCCCCCCCTACTTTTACCTACACAATTTATTATGATTGGTTGGTCCCTCCTACATACAACATTGTTCCAGCGCCCCTATTATATACAACGCACATGTACATTACATTATGTAAGTAATGTGACGTAACCAGTCAAGTATTCGATAACAATTCCTTTGTTACAGACACCCTGTAACACATACATTACCCGAATCCATTACTTTATTGTGATCTAAATCGATGCTGATTGTTACTTTTTAAGATAATTAAAATATAAATATAACTAAATATAACTTTGAATAACGCCCCACTATCTGTAGCCCTATCAATTGTCATGCTAACTAACTGAAGCGTACATTTTAGATTAATGCACGAATAATAAGTATAGACGTATGAATATAAATATCGATCTGTGTATATTGTATGTTTAGATTAAAGTCGAATATTTAAATAATTGTGAATGACTTATTACAAAAAAAGTGTGTATGTGTATGTGTATGTGTATGTTTATTATACTTTATTACGTAATGCATTACCTAAGTAGTGACCTATGATCCCATACACCACTCATATATATCAGTATACTGATAAAGTATACTAAAATGTATATACTTTCATGCATGAGTGCACAAACAGTATGAAACTATTGCCACTCACCATCCTGTCTATCCTATATATGGTTAGTTACCGTTCCACTTTATTCGCTTAAGAGATCGCACACACACCATTTCAGCTCTACGGAGGTATATTGGTAACTTTAGCGTCCGTCGTTTAGTGACGCGGCGTCACTGACGTCGTATCATTACGTCCGTTTAATGGGTCAAGTTCATCCGTAATTATCTATACACCCACTTTCGTGAAATTTCGTCGTTGAAATTGCCATAAATTTATAGAAAAATATATTTATAATTAACAGTACATTTTCAATAGATTTTAGCATTCGCACCGAAAACGACACGAAATCGAAGATTATATTACTATAATCATTGCGAATATTGTTTATAATAAAGTAGGCGAGGTATCGCGAGATGAAACGAGCGACGTGTCACGTGTGATAGAGGTGTGATCACGTGTGTTTGAGGTGTGATCACGTGTGTAGAATGTCACGTGCAGGAATGCGTTCTGTTCCCGCGTCGTACACTAGAAACATGTAGAAAATGTATCAAGGGTATAGTATCAAATGAATAGTATTGATGATGTTTCATCATGATAGTTTCGATACGTGTTGATAGTATCAATACATTTCTATACGGTATAACCGAGTAATTATGATCATTAATAGTCAAATAATAGTCCATAATAATGTACCCGTGTTTTACAATACAAGTAATTTGATTATATAATAATCATATATATATATATATATTATATTAATATAATTCTCGTGTGAATAACACCCCGTGGCGTGTGGAATGCTGCAACATAACGGCTATATCCGGTTGTATACAAACAGTGCGACCTCGTTATGGTGGTGCCCCCTATCTAAACATGCTAATTCATTATAATTACAAGCCTTCCCGCGTTACCGAAATATAATTAATATCCAGCGTAAACACGTAATCTGTAGTAATAACACCATCAGTACACTGTATTCACTCTCTATATATATACCGTACACTATATATATATATATAGTGTATATAATGTATATATATATACCGTATAATATATACTGTATAATATACATTGTATATAGTATATGTTACGTATGTATGTACATACATTATATATTAATAATATAGTGTAAACCGTTCTCAGTAGGACTTAGCAAATAAGAGCGGAATATCATATATGATTGCTATAGCTACATTTTACCGTGAATATTGTACACTTTATAAGTATGTACAATGTGTAGTAGTATACTATAGTACTATATACTATACATGTATACCATATTCATATCAGATATGTGATATAAATATGGTATGCATGTATACATATACAACTATAGTTATACCAGTATACTATAGTTATACTACCTAAATATAACGGATATACCTATATCTATAGGCTATAGATATATTATATATACCAGTAGTTGTGAGTTAGGCCTATCAATATGCGGATTTTATCATCATTTACTGTCATATTAGTGCAGTATTATATAGTGTATACAACTACAGCTTATGAATATGCGTATTCAACTGATGCGCCGGCCTACTTATTTCTGAGGAAACTGGGCCATAGTACTATTGTTGGCAAGTGAGTTAATTATATTATTCTAGTCTGTGGCTTCTGTCAATACTACACTACTATTCATACGTGTGTATATCTGCATACAGTTATATATATATATATATATATATATATATATATATATGTGTGTGTGTGTGTATCGTCATATGTGTCCTATAAATGTTATCTTATCCCTGCTACGTTTGTCAGATAACATTTAGTTTGATTTATGTACAACAGCCATATGTATTCGAATTTATGATCGAATGTCTTCCAGATACACAAACACACACATACATACACACATACTTGCACACATAAGCACGCACAAAACACATACACATACACACACACAAACACACACAAACATACACACATATACACACATACACACTCACACACACAAACATACAAACTCACACACATTTCTCCACCGGTTAGTTATTAATAACACATTTATAATATCGTTATTATTATTATTTCTATAATAATTCCGATCTTATAACATACCTGGGTACTTATTAATCACAAGATCGCCGGACTATTACCCTTAACTACTACCCTTTTAAATTAGCAGGGTATAACCTGCTAATTAGCAGGGTATTCTGTGTAATTATAAGTGTAGATTATGTATTCTGTTAGAGTGTCGAAGTGTATACTTAAAAAACATAGCTAGCGATAAACCCAACAAAGTATTATTTATACGAAATATATGTGTTTTGAAAATAATAACCATGGTAATATATTGATATACCATAGTAAAATCATCATGTGAGAAAATTTAAATAATATAAAAAAAATACTGTATACAGTATTTTTTTATATAGTATTAAAAAGGTGTAACAATATATATATATATATATATATATATATATATATATATATATATATATATATATATACATACTAGATAAGAAATAAAACTGTATAAAAAATATATAATTCATTATATTAAAAATATAAAAAAATACTATCATATTAAGTGTGAACATATATATGGATATTAGATAAGAAATAAAACAATAGAAAAAATATAATTCATTATTTATTATATATATTTATTTATAATATATTCAGATAACCATTTACTAATATATATTTAGTATATTTATCTAAAGACTAATATGGAAATTATTAGATAATATAGTGGAAAGTAACTGAATAGGGACAGTGCCCGAAAATGGACACTATCGTTATCTCAGAAACCATAAATCCTACACAAAATTATTTATTACTAAAATATTCATAATTATATAAATAGTCTAACTAAGTATTTTTTTATTTTGTATTATTCAAAATTGTGCTAATATATCGAATAAACTGATTTATTTTATTAAGTTTTAAATTTATCTAAAAAAATTTCAATTAAAACAACACTATATTATTAAAAACTAAATAATTCTAAATATTATATACATATTTTCTATATTTGTTATGATGATATTGAGTTTATTAGCACTAAAATAGGGTCATGTAGACCCCTTCGCTCGTGCGGGAAGAAAATAATAATAAAATAATAGTAATACGATAATAATTTGATAATAATATACATTCAATATACAACGGAAAAACAATAATAAACAATATAAAGGACTATTATATACTACAGTCTGCATTGATATGGTGTATTTGTATATACTACAGACTGCATTGATATAGTATAGTGTTATATAATAATAAGATAATAATAATACAATAACAATTTAATAATGATATAAATTTAATATAACACGGATACAAATAATAAGTTGGATTATTTAATGATTATGGGTAGAGAGAAAAGAAGAAGTAAGATTTATAAATCTTTTGTGGGATCTAATAGAACGAATGGTAGGAGGGAGGGAATTCCATAGGGTTGGACCGGAATTTTTAAAAGCTCTAGAATTTAGGGAAGTTTTACTAGAGTTCTGGGAGATAAGTAGAGGAGCATTTTGGTAACGAAGAGAAGATAATATAGTACGTTTTTTAATTAGATCAGAGATATAGCTAGGGGTAAAAGAATATATTGATTTATGGATTATATATAGTATACGTAATTTACACCTGAGGGAGAAGGGTAGCCACATACGAGATGATTGATGAGATGTTGTAGTAGAGTGATCCAGTCGAGTTAAAGAGTAAGTAGTACGTATTGAGGAACGGATAATCCGATTAAGTGGAGCAGTAGATTTAGCAGGAAGTAAATGCAGTAGGGAAGAACAGTAGTCAATACGTGAAAGTACAAGAGCATTAATTAGAGTTTTAGTAAGGTTTCTGGAAAGTGATGTCCGTATTTTTTTAATTCTGAAGAGATGAAAGTTGGATGATTTTGTAATGGATGATATGTGATTCTTAAATGATAATTGGTCATCAAATACTAATCCTAGGTTTTTGGAGGAATGAGAAGGAGAAATAATCATGTTATTTAGAGTAAAGTTTGGAAAGGAAGTTTCAGAAGTAGATATGTTAAGTACAGTAGTATTAGAGGAATTAATTAGTAGTTTATTGGAGAGGAGCCATAATCTTATGGAGTTAGCACACTCGATTAATTCAGAGTTAATGGTATTATGAGAATTTATAGGGAAAAAGGTAAACAGTTGGATATCATCAGCAAAAATATGGTAGTGGATATTTGGAAATTTCTTAATTAGATCAGCAATAGGGCGGATATAAATAGAAAAGAGGGATGGACCTAGAACAGATCCTTGGGGAATACCGTGGTTAAGAGGAGAAAGAGGCGAGTAAGATTTGTTAATCATAATAGAGATATTCCTGTTAGTGAGATATGAAGTAAACCATTTTAATGCTAAGCCAGATATACCCATTAAAGTAAGTCGCGAGATTAATATGTTATGGTCCAGGGTATCAAAAGCAGATGATAGATCAAGTAGGATTAGCTGGCAACACGTGTTGCAATTTAAGGTAGATAATATAGTGTCAGTAATACGTAGGAGAGCTGTTTTGGTTGAATGACCCTTACGAAAAGCGCTTTGAAACGGGTCGAAAAGATTATTTTTATTTACATGGGCTATGAGTTGTTTGGAAACAATTCTTTCTAATATTTTACTTAATAAGGGTAGGTGGGAGATCGGGCGATAATTGCTAAATGAGTTTGGGTCTAATTTTGTTTTTTTAGAATAGGGGATATTATGGCAGTCTTGAGACAGGGTGAAACTTGGCCAGAGTTTAGTGAGTTCGCAATAATATCCAAGAAAATAGGAAAAAATAAGGGTGAAAGTTTGTGATATAATGATAAAGGTAGGGGATCAGTGGGGGAGGTACAGTGAGATTTCATGAGTAGGTCATTTACTTCATACAGTGAAGGAATAGTGAATGTACTTAATGAGTCAATATGATGGGTAATATATATGGTAGGATTGAGTATGGGTTGAGTAGATGCGCAAATAATATTATTAATGCTTGCAATTTTATGTTTAAAGAATTTATCAAAAAGAGAACACAGTTGAAAATTTGACGTGTTAGGTAAAATGTGGAGGATTTTTTCATCTGGAGGAGAGATAATTTTATTTGCTATTTTAAATAATTTGCGAGGATTGGAGGATATCAATGCTATCTTATTGTTATAATAGATAGATTTTGAATGAGATATAGTAGATTTGTAATTTTTTCTAGCTAGTGATAGTGCTAATTTAGTATCAGTAGAAGGATTTTTAAGAAATTTCTTCTCAAATTTTCGAACACTCTTCTTGAAGATGAAAAGTTCGTGGGAGAACCAGGGAGAAAAAGGGCGGTTGGTAATTAATGTAGTTTTTGTAGGTGCATGTATATTGATAATATTTAGGAGAGTGGAGTTTAGGAGTACCGGACAGAGGGAAGTTGAAGAAGAGATCTCAGTTTTGATATTGTTTACAAATCTTGGTAGGTCGATAGACTTAAAATCTCTATATGTAATACGTTTTCGTTTAATATTTGTGAATTTTAGATTTATAGAGAATTCAATAATAAAATGATCAGTTAGTAGTTCAATTTTTTGAAAGGAGTTAGGGTTTATACATCTAATAAGAGGACTGGATAGGGGTGTAAATATCATATCAAGTGTATTGCCACTAGAATGGGTAGGAAATTATATATGTTGGCACAAGGAAAGAGACTCAGTTAGGAGTTTAAAGTCACCATGGGGATAGATGGGAGAATTATAGGAATTATATGAATTATATGTTATCAAATATTCATTAAGTTATAAGCATATATCTAGAGGTCATATAAGTCCCTAATACGGACACTATATAACCAATCAGCTCGAAGCGTATACGCTTCATATATGATTCATGAACCATTCTGATTTTCATAATAATCGCATGCGCTATAATCATAATACCATCAATGAAGCTAACTATAAAAATGTTATTATTTAGATACTTAACTTGTATTATTAATTAATAAAATAATAAAAATTAATAAATTATTTACTAATTAAATTATATTAAATTATTCATTAAATGAATTCTAAATAATGTAATTATAATTTATCTAATTATAATTATTACTATATATATATATATATTACACAA
This sequence comes from Osedax fenrisi, assembly GCA_964019155.1. Classification (NCBI taxonomy): domain Eukaryota; kingdom Metazoa; phylum Annelida; class Polychaeta; order Sabellida; family Siboglinidae; genus Osedax; species Osedax fenrisi. The sequence continues at coordinate 16,485,206 of OZ025240.1, forward strand.
TATATTCCCTATGTATACATACTATAGTATATATTTTAACTAGATGTAATATGTATATAGTATAGTTTACTATTATATTATTTATTTATTTTACGAAGAACATTCATCCTCACCATTATTATCATCTCAACCTTCCTCGTTATAATCATCATCTTATTAATTATCATCAGCATCATAATCAGCATCCTAAGCATTAGCATCATCATCATCATCATCATCATCATTATTAACTTAGAGTCACCTGCTAATTAAAATATACTTTAAGTAAAGAGCCTATAGGCTCTAATCCTATATTATATATTTCCACGGTTTCCGCAGTAAAAGAAGTGAATACTTTAAATTATATTGTCCAATAATTAATATCGTTTGGAAATGATTTGTTTATTTTTAATATAGTTCTAAATTCTTTAAAATCTATTTGTTATGTTTATTATTATTATTTATATATGTTATTTGTATATGTTATTTGTATGTGATTTGTATATGTTTTGTATATAATTACGGTGCATATTTAACTGGATTTAAATAAATTTACCAGGCATTATATCAAATATCATAATAATATGAATCCACACATATCTTCCATGTATATACATACTATAGCGATAATATACTAAAAAATAAAATGTATGACCCGAACCACAATCGCTAGGGTCACGTGACCTCTGTTATGTCATCAACTTATTAAAACAATAGCTGGATTACATAACTCGGGGCTTGTTATTGTCGCGATGACGTCACTATAGATAACACCCTCGTTCGTACACCGCCGCCGCCTTCGAGAAGGTTCCTAGATGTTCTTTTATCTCTAGTCAACAGGGCCTTCGCTAATCGCTATAAATACGACCCTAACGAGTGTGCTGTTCACCCCTGGCGAGTTAATAATACACTAGCGTCTTTTGATGACGATCTATAAATAGAACGGAATGCCGTCACCGGGTGTCACTGATTCCCCCCCCCCCGCGCTTAAGGTAAACAATGGTGGTGACAACAACGGGGTGACTAAGACCTATATAGTTAAGAATAGTGCATTCTGGGTACGTTTCGTAGTACTGAATAGTTATCTAGCTCCTCGAGATGTGGAGGTATACGTAGCGTGTACGTAAAACAATGCTTCTATTCTCCTCAACCTCATTCGCCTCTCTAACTTCGTCATTATTTATATGAGCCATGATATATATAGTATATACTATAGTACCACCTACCCTCCCTTCCTCAATGGAGGATGTGTGCATAAGTATTAAACTATCAACTAAACGTCGATAACTATTTAATTTAAAACATTAACTTCACTTATACGGACGACGGACGACGGACTACGGACGGCGGATGATGTCCTCGTAAGCAGTGTGTTCAGTCCTCTTAACGCTCACATGTAATATGTATATATACCCTATTACCCACCCCATCCTATATATGTATACTACACCCTTTGCTATTCTCTTCCACCTCAGCCTCGCTTATCCTCCATATCACCCATACTTATGTTATACCCTTGGGTTGTACTTTACGAATATCAGGTTGAATGTCAAGTGATATCATCATATAGAGGTATATCTTCTCGTCCTCCCCTTCATCAATATTCTGGTAGTTATCATCATCATCATATTCCTCCAGCGGACAATGGTAAGCATTACTATTACGTAATAATATTACTAAGCATGCGATACGACGTTGTTTTTATTTTTATTGTTATTTATATTTGGTGGAAGGAACTTAGATGAAGTTTTCACTTATAACCATATATGGCTCTAATGTCCCTTCGAAGCCGCTCTCATGTTAAGGCATCCTTGGTTTTAACGAGAGCCTATCATTATGTATACACAATTATAAGATCACTTATAAATATTATTGTAAGACCTATTTTAATGGTATGGACGAGGCTCGAACCCGTGTCATTCTGCTTGCTTGTCTGACGCCTTAGCCACTGAGCCACACAAGCAGTTTTATTTCCTTACGTAATATTACAGTATACATATAAGTATGATGAAATATGTGTAGTGTAATAATATTTTTAATATCGAAGGTTTTTATTCCCCATAAATAAAAATATAATATACATATTATGCAATGGTATGTTTATATTTATTATATACTTCACTAGAGGCTTACCCGTAGGTCATATCTCAATTATTACAACTTTAGTATTACGTAATATATATTATGAAACTAACAATCTATAAATACCTTTATGAAACTAACAATCTATTCGGTTGTTACGCTCGTTTATGACTCAATTATATTGTGAAAATTAATTATTTTGTTGTGATATCAATTAGTGATAGAGTAACATTTAAACTCATTACATTTAATATTATTATTATTATTATTATTATTATAAATAGATCTATAAAACCAATAATCTATTTATGCTGCATGCTCATTTATTAGACAAAGATAATGTGCAAACAAATGAAGTTGGTGTGATCTCTATAAGTAATACGTTGACATTTAGACAATGTAGCATTATTATCATTATTACTACTTCTATAAATAGATTTACGTGGAAGTAGAGCAAGCACTATCCTCACGAGTATGCGGTAATCAGCGATTACGTAATGAATGCCAACCGGATTACGTAACAGAGAGAGAAAGTTCTAGTTCATTCTATTGATAAGGACCATAGAGCTAGAGAGGTTTCTCTCTAGCTATGTGATAAGGACGTATACATACATTTAAAGCGAATCATATCCTCGAGAGAGAGAGAGAGAGAGAGTGAGGGTATTATGAGAGTATGTGACGTCATAATGGGACGTCACAATGAACTATAGTTTATAGTATACTGGTCGTAACTGATCGCATTATCGCTCGCATTCATTATTACTTAACTTCTCACGTCTATATCTCATATATGATATATAGATTGATAACAATTGATATTTACTGAAAATACAATAATATTATAATATAATATATAATTGTATATAAATATATGTATATATATATATATATATAAATATATATATATATATATTTATACCCATCTCCCAGCTTTCATCAATCTCTAAGACCTTAGAGCGAATTGTATCTGCTCAACTTATTCACTATATCACTACCAATTCAATTATTGATAAGTTTTAAAGTGCTTACTTACCCCATCGGAGCACTGAATCAGCACTGAATCTTATCATTAATGATCTACTAATATCCCTTGACAACAAAGCCCCGTGCTACCTTGTGTTACTTGACCTATCCAGTGCCTTTGACACTCTAAACCATGACATTCTTTCTTTACGACTCAATGAAATCGGTATTCATGGTCAACTACACAGCTGGTTTATGTCATTCCTTTCCTTAAGGTCCTCTTCAGTGAAAATCAACTCATCCTTCTCTACCCCGTTTATCAGCACTCATGGTGTTCCACAAGGCTCCGTGCTTGGTCCTTTACTTTTTATTATTTATATTTTACCCATACAATCCATATTTCGTAAATATCCTTACATCCACAACCATCTCTTTGCAGATGATCTACAAATTTATACTTCTTTTCCCATTTCCTGTGACTCCAACTCAATTCAACTGTCTATTTTTAACTGCCTCACAGAACTTACTGACTGGTTCTCCCATAATTCCCTATCACTTAACATGACCAAAACTGACACCATAATTATCTCCAGACCTACCTACCCCCTAATCATCACCCACCCCTTTCTACTAGCCCTCCCTACATCACAATCCATAACAACTCTTGGTTTCACCATCAACTCCCACCTAGATTACTCTGACCACATATCTATAATGATTCGCAATGTCAACTATTTTCTTTACAATATTAGAAAATCACGTAATAAATTGACTTTTTCAATGACTAAAAGTCTAATACACTCGCTAGTCTTCAGTAGACTCATATACTGCTGCTCACTTCTATGCAATCTACCCCTAAAGCTTATGCTTAAACTTGAGAAGATACAACGACGTGCTATACGCACCCTATATAAACTGAAGTTCTCTTCAATAGTATCAATATCGACTCTAATGCGATCACTCGGCTGGCTTAAGTTTAGATATCTCTGCAGGTACAGACTACTATGCATCACCCATAAGGTGATACATCTTAGATCTCCCGAGTACCTAGCTGACTTGATCAGTATGCATACCCTTAGTCGAGCTAGCAGGAAATGTCACACGATGAAAATTGTGCAACGCTCGACTATCTCTGCTCACTCTGAATCTTCTTTCTCTGTGGTAGCTCCAAAATACTGGAATTCTCTACCATATGACATTAGGTGTTTGAAATCCTTGTCACTATTTAAATGTAAACTCTCCACGCACCTATTAACATTGTAACCTACCTTTTCCTTTATTTTTATTGTACTTTATTTATTTTATTTTTGTTTCCTTCTCATGACGCCCATAACCACCACGTGATTTTGTAGTCAATAAAATATTTTAAAATAAATAAAATATATATACATTGGATATATGCCTAGTTATTACTCAATAGTGTATGACATATACTATATGTTGATAATGTCGTATGTTGATGTATACAAATCATGTGTGTGTGTGTGTGGGCGTTTGTGAAAGTTTATCTGATTCACCGTCACATGTAATTATGTTATAATTATACACAATACATACATAATATATATATATATATATATATATATATATATATATATATATATAAATATATATATATATATATTAATATTTATTTATAATTTATATACATTTATAACACCTATAATTAAATAAAAAACTATCGATACAATTACGACTACAGCAAATTATTAGTTTATAATTGATATATTGATATCACACCTATTGATATCATGCTTTTCACACCTATCTTACACGCGTGAACACTCGCCTAATTACATACGCACTAGCACATCTAACCGTACACACTCGGTGCGTGTTGAAATAGTAATATTAATATTTTAATAACTGCGATTATATTTATAAGTATACTTTTTTTATACTTTTTTATAATTTATAAGTATCATCACACTATAGTGTGATGAAATAGTAGTAAAATCTATTATAATAATTAGTAAAGAATAATTATTACCACCTTGCATTGGACACATTGCCAGTTTATAACAGTAATGAATGTACTATATAATATAATGTACTAAATAATATATGTACTTAATAATACATGAATGCATTACCTGCATGCGGGTAATATAAAATACTTATTATAACTATTATATATATGTACAAATACGAATATTAAATACAATTATAAATAAAATATTATTAATGTATATGAAATTATTTAGGGTGCGTTTTTTGTAACGTACAACAGTACCACAGTCCCATCTGTATGCGTATACATGTTAATGCAGATGGGTATGTGGTACTGTTTGACTATGGGACTGTGGTACTGTGGTACTGTGGTACTGTGGGAATGTGGGACTGTGGTACTGTGGTACTGTGGTACTGTGGTACTGTGGTACTGTGGTACTGTGGTACTGTGGTACTGTGGTACTGTGATACTGTGGTACTGTGGTACTTTGGTAATGTGGGACTGTGGTAATGTGGTACTGTGGTACTGTGGTACTTTGGTAATGTGGTACTGTGGTACTGTGGGACTGTGGTAATGTGGGACTGTGGTACTGTGGGACTGTGGTACTGTGGTACTGTGGTACTGTGGTAATGTGGTACTGTGGGACTGTGGTACTGTGGTACTGTGGGACTGTGGTATTGTGGTATTGTGGTACTGTGGTACTGTGGTACTGCGGTACTGTGGGACTGTGGTACTTTGGTAATGTGGTACTTTGGTAATGTGGTACTGTGGTACTGTGGTACTTTAGTAATGTGGTACTTTGGTAATGTGGTACTGTGGTACTGTGGTACTGTGGGACTGTGGTACTGTGGTACTGTGGTACTGTGGTACTGTGGTACTGTGGGACTGTGGTACTGTGGTACTTTGGTAATGTGGTACTGTGGTACTGTGGGACTGTGGTAATGTGGGACTGTGGTACTGTGGGACTGTGGTACTGTGGTACTGTGGGACTGTGGTATTGTGGTATTGTGGTACTGTGGTACTGTGGTACTGTGGTACTGTGGTACTTTTGTAATGTGGTACTTTGGTAATGTGGTACTGTGGTACTGTGGGACTGTGGTAATGTGGGACTGTGGTACTGTGGGACTGTGGTACTGTGGTACTGTGGGACTGTGGTACTGTGGTACTGTGGGACTGTGGTACTGTGGGACTGTGGTACTGTGGTACTTTGGTAATGTGGGACTGTGGTAATGTGGTACTGTGGTACTGTGGGACTGTGGTACTTTGGTACTGTGGTACTGTGGTACTGTGGGACTGTGTTACTGTGGTACTATGGTAATGTGGGACTGTGGTACTGTGGGACTGTGGTACTGTGGGACTGTGGTACTGTGGTAATGTGGTACTTTGGTAATGTGGTACTTTGGTAATGTGGTACTGTGGTACTGTGGTACTTTGGTAATGTGGTACTTTGGTAATGTGGTACTTTGGTAATGTGGTACTGTGGTACTGTGGGACTGTGGTACTGTGGGACTGTGGTACTGTGGTACTGTGGTACTGTGTTACTGTGTGACTGTGGTACTGTGGTACTGTGGGAATGTGGGACTGTGGTACTGTGGTACTGTGGTACTGTGGTACTGTGGTACTGTGGTACTGTGGTACTGTGGTACTGTGGTACTGTGATACTGTGGTACTGTGGTACTTTGGTAATGTGGGACTGTGGTAATGTGGTACTGTGGTACTGTGGTACTTTGGTAATGTGGTACTGTGGTACTGTGGGACTGTGGTAATGTGGGACTGTGGTACTGTGGGACTGTGGTACTGTGGTACTGTGGGACTGTGGTACTGTGGTACTGTGGTACGGTGGTAATGTGGTACTGTGGTACTGTGGTAATGTGGTACTGTGGGACTGTGGTACTGTGGTACTGTGGGACTGTGGTATTGTGGTATTGTGGTACTGTGGTACTGTGGTACTGCGGTACTGTGGTACTGTGGTACTTTGGTAATGTGGTACTTTGGTAATGTGGTACTGTGGTACTGTGGTACTTTAGTAATGTGGTACTTTGGTAATGTGGTACTGTGGTACTGTGGTACTTTGGTACTGTGGTACTGTGGTACTGTGGGACTGTGGTAATGTGGGACTGTGGTACTGTGGGACTGTGGTACTGTGGTACTGTGGTACTGTGGGACTGTGGTACTGTGGTACTTTGGTAATGTGGGACTGTGGTAATGTGGTACTGTGGTACTGTGGTACTTTGGTAATGTGGTACTGTGGTACTGTGGGACTGTGGTAATGTGGGACTGTGGTACTGTGGGACTGTGGTACTGTGGTACTGTGGGACTGTGGTATTGTGGTATTGTGGTACTGTGGTACTGTGGTACTGTGGTACTGTGGTACTTTTGTAATGTGGTACTTTGGTAATGTGGTACTGTGGTACTATGGTACTTTGGTACTGTGGTACTGTGGTACTGTGGGACTGTGGTAATGTGGGACTGTGGTACTGTGGGACTGTGGTACTGTGGTACTGTGGTACTGTGGTACTGTGGTACTGTGGTACTGTGGTACTGTGGTACTGTGGTACTGTGGTACTGTGTTACTGTGGTAATGTGGTACTGTGGTACTGTGGTACTTTGGTAATGTGGGACTGTGGTAATGTGGTACTGTGGTACTGTGGTACTTTGGTACTGTGGTACTGTGGTACTGTGGGACTGTGTTACTGTGGTACTATGGTAATGTGGGACTGTGGTACTGTGGGACTGTGGTACTGTGGGACTGTGGTACTGTGGTAATGTGGTACTTTGGTAATGTGGTACTTTGGTAATGTGGTACTGTGGTACTGTGGTACTTTGGTAATGTGGTACTTTGGTAATGTGGTACTTTGGTAATGTGGTACTGTGGTACTGTGGGACTGTGGTACTGTGGGACTGTGGTACTGTGGTACTGTGGTACTGTGGGACTGTGGTACTGTGGGACTGTGGTACTGTGATACTGTGGTACTGTGGTACTTTGGTAATGTGGTACTTTGGTATGCCACTGTATACTGTGGGATGGTACGTCGAAAAGTTAGTACCACAGTCCCACTTGAGTTTACATGTATAAGCATACAGGTTCTACTATGGTACTTTGGTACGTTACAAAAAACGCACCCTTGGTGAACAAACCGGTCGTAATAAATATTGTAATGTTTATTATATGTAACATATACGTGTATTTGTACACACACATATATTTGATGTATTGGTCATTATATATATATATATATATATATAGGAGTCTGTATTCATAATATATAAATTATCTCACTATACCTATAGGTATATGCCGATATATATATATATATATATATATATATATATATATAATATCAAAGCATCGTATATACCTACATATATGTATAGAATGATTTAATAATTTAATAAATAAGAAAATGCATATGTAATTGCTTATTTATTATATTTGTCATGCATGATATACAACATTAACATTAACATGTCGCTATCCATATAAAATAAATATAACCCCTATATGATTACTACACACACACACACACGCACACACACATACACACACATACACATACACATACACACGCATACTCACGCACACACACACACGCACACACACACACACACGTGCATACAAACGATACCCATCGGTTACTTACGACTTAAACGAAGACAACATAGAACTACACGCAACGATAATAAACTCTACCTAACTACAAGAATGTTTAAACGAACTACAAAACTGGCTAACAAATAATAACCTATTGGTTTAGTAGTATACTACTAAATAGTAATATACTACTAAACCAGTAGGTATACTACTAAACCACAATAAAACTGAACTATTAAATATCACTAATGACCCAAATACTTACTTCCCTGATATTATTATTAATCAACACAAAATAATGCATACCAATTCTATTAAATAACTATAGGTGCAGTCGTATATTGAGTAAGTAAGTTGTAATGTTTATCTAGATTAAGTTTATTATTAATCTATAGATTATTATTATTAATTTATAGATCGTATACGACTCCGCAGCTATTTAATCTTAACAAAATACGACCATGCTTAAATAGAAATACTACACAACTACTGACTCAGACTCTCATACTATCCAGACTACAATACTGTAACTCACTATTCTCAGGACCTGGAAAACTGAAAATAGACAAACTAGACAACATAACTAACCGTTCAATTAGAAATATATACCGACCTCAGAAGCCTGACTATAAAACTAGCATTTCTGACTTACGTAACAAAATTAACTGGCTAAACACCGAAGATTCTATCAACTACAAAATAATTACAATACTTAAAAAGACTATTACTAATAACTTACCCTATAATTTACTAAACAATATAAAACTTAAACCAAACACTAACTTTGAAGTAATACAAATTCCATTAAACTACACCAACCATGGTTGATTGCAATTACCCATTGCATCAAATACGAAATAAAAATTCAGCTCAGCATTATAAATTAGGTGGAACAAACTACCCCTTCACTTAGAAATAAAAAAACTATCTATTAATATTTTTTTAAAAGAAATTAAAAAATGTCTTCTATTCCCAACATTGTTCGTTTCGCATCGTGATTATTATCGTATGAATTATATACATTCGCTATTCGCTATATATATGTGATACATATTGTTCGATACACATTCTAGAATTATTATTATTAATGATGTTTTAAATAAATACTTTCAACAATTGTTAACAACAACACACACATATATGTGTACACACACATACACACACAATGTGTGTCACACATACACACGCACCAACACACACATACACACACGAGGGTGTGTATCGTAATGATAACTAATACATATACGTAGTAGCTGCAGCGACATCAATTACGTATGAATTCTATAGTAAACATGACGGCATTGTTTACCGCGGGTTTGATAGATGAAGCATAACTGCGATGTGGTTGTGTGGTTTCTCTAAAGAAGCGAGGTATTCGGGCCGCATACCTTAACGGTTCCATAATCAATAACGCATTGTTGCACGTCGATACGATAGATCAACGCCACCGGGTAGGACATAGCGTAGGACATAGCGTAGGACATAGCGTAGGACATGGGGTATTAGTCACGCGAGCGACTTCTGGATGAGTCATGCTTCGGTGAAACGTCTATGTCGACGTCTCGGTTAGCTATGTCGGCCGTTGTTTACAATAGGAATCTATATTAATATTATTATAAATATAATCGATAGCTATGGCCTATTGTATCCATTCACGATAACTACATTTGTCATTATTAATAACGTCGATATTTGTGATAGGTATTTATTATAGCTGTCAATAGTGTCAACATTTATAATATTTTATATCAATACATGATCACTCATATATATATATATATATATATATATTGATCACTACACATTAGAGACACCCCTCTATGATATATTTCAAATATATGTATTAATCACTGATAAATATCAAACTAACAATAGGCTTATTGTGATATTCATTATTATACATAGTTTATAGACTACAATGGTATATGATGATATAATACGATTATCTAAGTATAATATTTACAATATATATATATATATATATATATATATATATATATATATATATATATATAAATAATACTTATAAGTAAATAGTGTAAATATATTTACAATATATATATGTGTATATATATAAACAATAATATTTTCATTTAATATAAGCTAAATATTTATAGTTGTCAAATATACGTATACATGTATATATATATATATATATATATATATATATATATATATATATCATTATAATGGGTGATGTAGCATATATCACAGATTTAGTGGGTAAGGTCAAATAATTATAATTTAAGATAGCAATTATAAATATACGCACGAATGGTGTGCGGCTATTCACCGCACAGTGTGCGACTGCACTGCTACGGTAAACAAGTGACCGGCTGTGGTGAATCAGTACATCGGCCGATATTGTACCGAAGGGAGGTCACTCTTACCAGCAATTACACACCAGGGTCACTTGCTAGACTGTATAGAATACCATATGTAGGGGCGTGTATTGACCATATAGGGAGGTGACTTTTTAGGATTAATAATTAAATTTAAAATTAATTAAAATTAATTAAATAACCACAAATAATTATTTAATTTTTAATTTTATATGAAAAACAATCTAATAAAATATATCTGCTGATTTATACTAAATAAATAGGATTATGATGTACAACATTCATGTATATACCATGGTATATATATATATAAATATATACTATACTAAATATATTAAATATAGTTTACTATAACAGCACAGTTATCGAGGTATAGTTATTAAAGGGCTTATCTAAAGGCAGACTACAACCACTACGGGTGGGCCGTGCGAGGGGGCGTGTCTCTAGATGGGCGTGGTCGGTAATTATATTCTATAATTATTGGCTTCCCACGCTGCTCTAGTGCGGCCATCACACGCGTCTACAATAACCACGATGTCGTTATCTCCGCTGCCGTTGAAACGCTTAGGGTACTCTACGGCTGATAATACTGACCCCCCCCCGTGTCTAATTATGTGGGCATATGCGGGTGGGTTGATTCTATACGTAAACCGAGGTGGTATAGGTGGTAGTACCGACTCGATACTACGTATTATTAGGTTCTATTATTATATATATATATATATATATATATATTAATAAATATATATATATATATATATATATATATATATATATTAATAAATATATATATATATATATATATATATATATATATTAATAAATATATAAGATTGCGCCGCACGCGATCACCGTAAGTGCATTATCATATTACATAATAAGCGATGACACGACGTTATGGTCAGGTATAATGTATGCAATCGCGATAAATCATATTGACATGTATTTAATTAATGAAAATTATATATTATGTAAAATATAATATGAAATTAATATGTATGAAGTGTGTATCGTAATACATTGTAAAGTATACATTATAAGTTGACTTCAAATTATTATTTGTATACATATATGTTATATAAATATTAAAATATAAGATAATATAAATGATACGATATTCTGACTTATTGAATACGACTTCGCTTGTTATTCACGGGGTTATTCGCTAACCCGAGCAAGAGGTCACGGGGTTATGCGCTACCCGAGCAAGAGGTCACAGGGTTATGCGCTAACCCGAGCAAGAGGTCACGGGGTTATGTGCTAACCCGAGCATGAAGTGTTTAGCTACAATTATTAGAACGTATGCGCGCATATGCTCGCTATCCAATAGCGTAACACATATAGATATGAAGGACGGTATGTCCTATTAGTAATGTTATTGTTGTTAAGAATGCGAGCTATTTTAATGAAAAATAAGAAAAAACAATGTGCTCGTCTAAGCGCAAGGCAATCATGTCGTTAATATTACAATTATATATATATATATATATATATATATATAGTTTATTGATTATTGTGTTATTACGTATTCTATTATGATGACATTACGCCACAGGGGACACGTGAGATTAAATTAGTATTACAGCATAAGTACCGCATGCATATCTCTACTATGTTATGTTTATTGTAGATACGGACCGCGATACTGCGCGCTGTAGTGAAGGTTAATTAATCACGTACGACATGTAGCCCCCCTATAGGGTATGTATGTATGTATGTATGTATATATATATATATATATATATATATATATATATATATATATATATATATATATATATATATATGTATATACATACACATATATTAATATACCCGGGTCTAAAGAATGTGTCAGGAAAATGCGATATTATAATTTGTGGGTGAGGTTGAAAACACACGTACACCTATAGATGTATATATATATATATATATATATATATATATATATATATATATTTATATGTATACTAATACGCTCTTACTCATTCATATAATTGCACATTAACACACTCACACACATACATATATGTATACACAAGAATTTATATATATATATATAAATAAATATATATATATATTATTTATATATGCTTTTTGAGTGAATACCATGTATTATAACCACTATAATTTGCAATTTATGCATATATTATGGATACCATTATTTATAAGTATTTATAAAACTTCTTTTTCCACTACCATTAGCGACACCTATTCATAAATAAGAATACAACTTTTAAATGTATGTATCTGATATAAATAGATTAGTATCATTTATATTAAATTATATAATATGATATATATTTTAATATAACTGGTATCCATTGACTATTTTCACTATTACTCCATGTATTCCTATATATATATATGTATATATATATATATAGGTATATATTTAGATATAAGTCCCTGTGTAATTGTAGAAGCATTGTTGCTTGTAGTGACAATTAACCTTAATGTAACGTATTCACGGAAATCAAATAATTTAATAAAATCTATATAAATATAATGTAATGGAAATATTTTGGGATATAGTATATATATATATATATATATAAATAATAATAATACAACATAATAAGTATATATATTTATATATATATATATATATATATATATAAATATACTTATAAGTATATAAATGTAATAAGTATACTTATTGATATTTTGATTATTAATAGATATATAAACTACACTGTTACATACTATAGTAATTCTGTACTTCTTCCACCTATACATCAGCATACACCGTACTATAGTATACCGTGTATGCACTATATATAGTATTATAGTACTATATATAGTACTATAGTATTTATACTATAGTAGCGTATAAATACTATTGGTACCCATAATGTGGGTCACACGTGAACCCATGTGAACATCGCACCTACACGTGACATTGTCGATACCCTTATCGTATGTTACTCTGATGACCTTGAATATCCATTAGGTCAAGAGGTTCAGTAGAGGTCGAATGGGTGTACGGCGTACACTGTATTCTAACACCTCCCTGCTAATAAGTATTACATGTAAACAGCTTTATAGAATCTGTTTAAATTAGAGAAGTGACTTATCATAATAATGCTTATTGTAGAATATAATAATACCTTATTAGGGAATAGAATACTATCGTATTATGCAATACAACAATAACACGGTGTGATTCATTCACGTTAATGATTAATTAGCTTCCTATAGATAACACTTGACGACAGTAGTGTATCGTATAATCATCGTATACATATGTATTGTTAGTTGAAGATTGATAGAGTAAGAGTCATAGTAATATACGCAATACGCTAAATACCGTATACGATATATATATATATATATATATATATATATATGTATATATATATATATATAGAAATTAAATAAGTTTGTATTTACATTATCTGTGGGTATAAAATATGCCGCTTATTAGGAAGTAAATAAAGTAACAAATGCACTGCGATATTCAATCTTACGATGTCAACTCTCACATGTGTAATACGCATTAAGCATAGTAACGTGTATCGATGACTAATGCATATCTATCTAAATAATATGATAAGTGCAGATGTACCGATAAAGGCAAGATATTATCCAGTTGATGATGTTGTTATTTGATTATAATTGTGATCTGATTTATGCACGTCGTGCATGCATTGCATGACGTGCATTGCACGTGTTATCGTATTATGCATTGTGGAATGGTTAATTATAATATTTATTAATTTTATTTATTAATTATTTCTTATTTTTTAATTAGACTCACTATTAAAATAATTATTTAAATATAATTTAAAAAATGTACTTTTAAAATGTATTTTAAACAACAACAAGAACAAAACAAAATTATAAATCTATGTATGTAAACTATGTATCCTAAATATAGGGTATCATATATGACTATAGTTATTGTATTGTCATTTAAAGAAATGTTATGATTCCGAACGTGTATACATAATACTTAATGGCATTTCCTCAAATAATTCCTCAAATATTATTCGTGGTAATAGGCGAATTTGGATTATAATTAAGACATTGTAGCTTAAAACCAACAACTTAAGTACCTACATTTATTAGAATGGAAATCCCTATATACATATTAAGTACTGAAATAGGTGTATACGTATACGTATTCTATTAATATACATCTATTTTATTAATGTATACAGGGATTGTCATTATAATATATTACAATTTAATACCTTATACGTATATATATATAGCCTTAAACTTATAAACTATAGTCCGTAACCTTCATTTTATATATTATACGATTATTTATAGAAAAATTACCACAGATTAACTTTTTAGGTGTAAGAAACCTACTAAAATATGTTAAGAAACCACCTAGATTATGTGTAAAAAATCGACTAAATTAGGCGTAAAAATCCGACTAAATTAGGTACATTTGTATCCATACCTATGATGATCATACACAACGATAAAACTCTATCGCAGATAAATATAGACTTGTACCGAACGCACACGACATGAATAAAATGTTTACCCATTGGATGAAAAACTCATCAGCATCGCTACGATCCCAGTGAAATATTTAATTATACGTGGTTTGATCGTTTAACCTATTTATACTACCATTTAATTATAAACTTTAGAAGTTTTTATCGTCTTTGTTGATAACATATTAATTCAAATATCGTTTGTTCGTTTTATTCTCGTATTTATCCTATAGTTTTAAATGTATATTTCATTTGTTTATATGAAATAACTAAATTGAACCTAACGCTGAAGTTAAATGTTTACATATAGGTTATAACTACATGTATATTATATGCAGAATATATAAAGTACTGTGATCTTTAAACCCTTCATAATAGTTATATGTATATATATATAACATTTTATAATGTTACACTTGTAATAAGTAGGATAATACCTATTAGAATAATATTAATTATTAGCAGCAGTTTTGTAATCATACACAATGTTGCTGGATATAATAATAATATATTATTATTATTATTATTATTATTATTATTATTATTATTATTAATATTATTATTATTATTATTATTATTATTATTATTATTATTATTATTATTATTATTATTATGATTATTATTATTATTATTATTATTATTATTATTATTATTATTATTAATATTATTATTATTATTATTATTATTATTATTATTAATATTATTATTATTATTATTATTATTATTATTATTATTATTATTATTATTATTATTATTATTATTATTATTATTATTATTATTATTATTATTATTATTATTATTATTATTATTATTATTAATATTATTATTATTATTATTATTATTATTATTATTATTATTATTATTATTATTATTATTATTATTATTATTATTATTATTAATATTATTATTATTATTATTATTATTATTATTATTATTGAATTGAATTGAATTGAATGAATATTTATTATGAATTTTTCAAGTTCGATTTAGTAATAATTAACAATATGTAGTGATAAATTCACAAAACGACAACAAAACGTAGATAGTACACATATAAAAATAACAATAGTAAATTAGAAACGTATAACATGTGCCTGTGATAAAAACAATTAATAATTAAAATTAATAATTTATAAAATTATATATATATACATATATATATATATATATATATATATGTATAAATAAATATTAAGTTATAATTTTTTTAATATGATTTTTAAAGGTATATAAACTATTTGCTAATACAATATGTTCATCAAGACCATTCCAAATTTTAGCTATTCGATTATTTAGTAGATTTTTTGTTACATTTAGTTTACATGTATTCATACTAATTTGCAGAGAATGGCCTCTGGTATTGTAGTTGGTCTTTTTGATATTAATAATAGACGATGTATTCATAGATACCAATCCGTTAAATAGCTTATATACCATAACAAGATCAAATCTAGTTCTTCTGATTTCTAGAGAATTTAGATTTAGGTATATTAATCTTTCATTATAAGGTTTATAAGGTAAACCGCATCTCTCGATTAATCTTCTCGTAAAGAATTTTTGGACCTTCTCTAGTTTTATCTTCAGTCCTTTGAATGTCCTGGCATCTAGTCCCGGATTCCAGACTGTAGACGCATATTCAAGGTGGGGTCTAGCATATGATATATATGCTTTTCTAATAGCTGGCATATTATTAGTAATGAAACAGCGAAATATACGATTGATAACACAATATGCACTTGTACAGCACACACCAATATGTTCAGAGAAATGTAATGATGGATCAAATTTGATACCAAGATCACGATACGATATACAGTTTACTATTGAAACATTATTTATAGTATACAATGGTTTATTAGTATTACCTAATGTAAGAGCATCTGATTTTTTTGCAGCGTTTTCTAATTGCCAAGAATTAGACCATTCATAAAATTTATCAATATTATGTTGTAATTTATATCTATGATCTATGTCATTAGATATAAAACTCAATTTAGTGTCATCCGCGAAAAGATTAATGGATATATCTTTATCAATCACTTCGACTAAATCATTGATATATATTAGAAATAGTAAATGCCCTATTACAGATCCTTGTGGAACACCAGATATTATTTTAACTGTATCAGACATTTGATTGTTAACTCTTACTCTTTGAGATCTACCAGATAGAAAACTACTTATCCAAGAATATATGTTACCACATATACCTAAATTAGTTAATTTGACAAGTAATTTACTATGAGAGACCTTATCAAAAGATTTAGCATAGTCAAGATATATGATATCAATAAAACTGCCTTTATCAATTGCAGTAATCCATTTAGTATAACAATTTAATAGGTGCAGTTCAACAGATTTTTTATGACGGAATCCAAATTGAGAATCAGAAATTAATGAGTTACGTTCTAGATAAAAATTAATTTCCTCAACTAATATACGCTCGAATACTCTAGACATAATTGAGGTAATTGAAATCGGCCTATAGTTTTCTCTATTTGAAGGGTCACCTTTTTTGAATATCGGAACTATATAACTTACTTTCCACATGTCAGGACATACACCAGCTGATAAAGTTTTATTAAATAATATCGTAAGTGGAATAGATAGTTCATATGAGAATTGTTTGAAAAATATTGAAGGGATATTATCTGGTGGCAATGTACATGATAGTGAGATATTTATTAGATGCTTTCTTATGTTATGCCTATAGAATAAAAAGTTATTTATAGTTGAATTATGTTTAGGTGGAGATAAATGAGGAATATTATCATTATCATTAATAAATACAGAAGAAAATTGATTATTGAGTATATTAGATTTAACTGTATCTGAAAAAAATATATGTATTATCGTCAGATTT
This sequence comes from Osedax fenrisi, assembly GCA_964019155.1. Lineage (NCBI taxonomy): Eukaryota > Metazoa > Annelida > Polychaeta > Sabellida > Siboglinidae > Osedax > Osedax fenrisi. The sequence goes on from OZ025240.1 coordinate 16,503,411, forward strand.
AATGGGACCTATAGTGGAAAAAGAGGAACATCTTGAATTAATATAATTATAAAATCGTGATTTGTCATTAGATGATAAAATTAATTTTTCTCTATCGATAGTTAATTTTTTAATGTTATAATCTAATAATTTTTTAATATTTTTCCAATTTATAAAATTATTATGTGAATCTAATCTAGTTTTATAATATTTTAAACATTTTACTTTTAAACGTAGAATATATTTTGGATACGTTTTTTTATTTTTGATATGTTTATAAGCTGGAACATTATCATTAATAATATTATATAAAGTATTATAAAAAATATTAAACATATTATTAATATCTGTTGAATTAGATAATAATAAATTCCAATCAATAGAAGAAAGGGATTGATGTATACTATATAAATTAGACTTTCTAAAATTTAGCCCAACTTTTTGATTTATTTTTAAATTAGCTTGGAAAGGTAGAGAAAATGAAAATGATATATGGTCACTAATATATTTACCAAATCCAAAAGGGGGACATTCATTAATTTTCGAAATAATCATAGGATTATTGGTTAGTAATAAATCCAGCAAATTATTATTACGAGTTGGAAAAGTAATTAATTGAATGAGTGAGTTTTGACATAGACTATTTTCAAATTCGCAATATGTTGATGGGTAATTAGGATATGTATTATCATTCCAATTATAAAGAGGTAAGTTGAAATCTCCTACAATAATAGTAGGTGAAATTGTATCACATAGTGCAAATAAAAATTTACAAATCGATTTATGAGTGTTAAAATCAGTTGAAGGTGGACGATAAATACAAGATAATCTTATATTTTTAGTAGAATGTAGTACAATAGTAATATGCTCAATATTATTAAAATTATTGAAATATAATTGAATTGGATTTAAATTAGATTTGCAGATTATCGCTACACCACCTGAATGAGATTTCCTATCATTACGATATATTTTATAGTTAGTATTACCAAAAAGGAGTAAAGCATCAGTATCAACATTTGTTAGAAATGTTTCAACAAGACAAACAATATCATACATGTTAGAACTAAGAATTAACTCTAAATAAGGTAGTTTGTTTCTAACACTGCGACAATTTGAAAACATTACTTTTAAATTAGATGAATTTGATAGTCAGGTTGAATTGTCATTAGAAGAAAAAGATTTTTGATAAGTTATAAACGATGTGGACCACTTCTCATAATCAACTTCGGGAATTTTTGAATGCCAGTCAATCTTATTATCAACTAATTTATGAAGCTCGTATTTCATTGTAAATTTGTTGAAAACCAATTTAATATTAGAGTCCAACATATTTGATTTTATAGCATGATATAGGATTTTTTTACGAATAATTTCAGAATTTGGAAGAGATGTTCTAGTAAAAATATTTTTAAAATCATGAATTGTATTTAATTTAATTTTAGAGTTATTGATAATATTATTTTTCGAAATAGGTGAATCAAGCTTTAGAATAATAGACTGTAATTAAAGCTAGAGTTAAATTTATAATTTGGAATATCAAAAGTTGTGGAAATAATGTTATTAAAATAATTTAAATAGTTATTATCAAATGACATATTATTAATTGTAGGCAGATTTTCAAAAATAACTGTATTTTCATCGTTAATTTTGATAGCATGCATATCAGAATTAATAGAATTAATAGACTTATTGATATTTATAAAATTATCACTCAAAACACTAGCATATGATTTTGTAGGTTGATTAGATATCATTTCACTAACTTTAGAATTAATTACATTAATTAATTTAGTATTTATCATTATATTATTATTAATGTCAGATAGGTTAAGTGAATGATTATTATCAGATTTACTTAAATTCGATGCATTAGTTTTATCACAAGAAAGACAATTAAAATTAAAATTAGGAGAGTCGAAAATTTCCAGCACATACTTAGGTGGATTACCATTAGACCAATGGTTTGATAATATTGTAGCCTTATGTAAACATTTAATGTGTATATGATTACCACATGAACAACTTAATAATTTTTCTTGAGAAATATTTGTACATATATAGCATGTCATAATACCTATAAATTACTAATAAATAAGTATACTTATTAATAACAAACCATAAGGCTATTATATTAATACATATATTATAATATATTAATTCAAGAAATTGGATTATATATATATATATTATCTGTAGATATAGAATACAGACATAATATTATAAATGTATTGGTGTGTGTTGAACAAATGCATACAATATAGAAAATCGATATATAACGCTACTAACTATATTTAGACAATATAGCAGCAGTATATCTCGAATGCTATTCAATTTTGAAACAATAGAATCTGGATTCGAAATAGTAATTTTAGAAAACACGTCTGTTCACTCTGAACGATAGAGACAGAAGGATATTATTATTATTATTATTATTATTATTATTATTATTATTATTATTATTATTATTATTATTATTATTATTATTATTATTATTATTATTATTATTATTATTATTATTATTATTATTATTATTATTATTATTATTATTATTATTATTATTATTATTATTATTATTATTATTATTATTATTATTATTATTATTATTATCATTATTATAATTATTCTACTATTATTGTTATTATTATAAGCACGATTACCACTGATGCTAGAACCACTATAGTGGGGACTATCGGTAAGTAAACTAGACACTATCTGGCAGACTACACACACCTATATAGTAGTATTAATAGTCACAAGTGTAAATATTTGTTCTGGGAGTACGTGCAGTTTACGTTGGGGCTAATTTTAACTTTAACTTGGCACAAAGTACGCCCATATTATCAGGGAAAACTGCTAATATGGCAATGGGAACTGCGTACAAAAGACTTATTGTTACCGAGGAATGTGGTTACCGCGAAAACTGCATAACAGATTATCATCATTAAAGCAATTTAAGTAAATATTTATATTTTGTTATTATTTTCGCTCTAAATATTTAAAATATATTTTTTTTCATGTTACAATAATAACAAAATATTAACTATATAATGGCTATACACGTATACAATGTCAACTAGTATATAGTACATATCATATAGTATATTTTAAGTATATGGAACAACTGTATAAACGTAAATTTAATAAATAAATATCATTATAAATATTATTTTAATTTATATAATTATGAAACTAATACTAATTTATATAATATTTGTTAACTTATTAATATATATATATATATATATATATATATATATATATATATATATATATATACATATATATATATATATATATATATATATATATATACATTGAAAGCCGCTTACTTCGACAGTCACGTACATTGTACGTCGTATATCGATATATATATATATCGTATATTGATTCGGCTACAAATTATAATGTATATGAGTATATATACTCTTTGATATCGCGTAGTTTCTCTATAGCTATAGACTCAAAAAGAAAAGCGAGTCATTTTAGCAAATAAGCTAGTCTTTTTGCTAAAAAGCGAATCATTTTAAAAATTACTCGCTTACCGAGTCATCTTTTAAAAAGGCTAGTCTTTGTTGTCATGACTAGTATACATTTCGAATGACTAGACCTAAGCGTGTCAATTTGTCTACCTAGTCATTTTATTACACATATATATATATATATATATATATATATATATAAATATTTAAATAAATTGTAATATTATAATTATTATTAATTATTATTATTATATTAATATTATAATTATATATTATATATATATATATACATATGCCTCTTTTAATTACATATATGTAATATATGGTACAAATTATATATAAATAATAAATTTCATAATTAATAAAGTAATTTTTATTGTTTAATTAACTAGGGCTTAATTCTGAATAGACTCGCTAATAAAGACTAGGCCTTGTTTCTGAAATAGACTAGCTCATACCGAATCAATTTAATTTACCCTAGTTTTTTTAGACCAAATAAAAAAACTAGCTTTTTTAGAGAAAAAGACTCGCATATTTTTCTGAGTGAGGGTAAGTAGTACACTACTCAATATTGTCAGTATATCTATAAATAACATGATCTTTAATATCTTACGTTATTGGTCAATATTTAGATACGCCTACAAATATGTATTTCATATAATTACGTATTAATTATTATTTCATTTATTAAATTATTGTAATAATGCCAACACGTAAATTAATTTCTATCATTGATAGCAGTAGTTTTATGGTTTTAAAAAATGTAAAGTTTTATAAAATAATGAACCAGACAAATTAGACGATTGTATAATTATATATGATACTAGTGCTATGCAAAGTGTGACGATTCTATTTACCTATAGGTTATTACATATAGTTATAACTTAATATCTATTTATTACAATAATAAACATTCAAATGAATATTATAACGATTATATATCAATTTACAATATTGTGTTACCGTATGATAATGATATGTTATCTATACATTCGATTATATTATAACTTACACTTATATATGAGTGTAAGTTGTATAGAATATAAAGAAGATGTAAATGAGTGTATAATTATTGTAAAACCAACATCTGTAGTTTTAAAAATATACATGCGCATATATGTGTATACGCAAATAATACAATCACATATTGATAATATACACTTAACAAAAATACTATCCGCTAAACAATCATCGATTACACAATATTTTTAGTTTATATACATTTATTATTTAATAAATATTTTATTAACACTTTTTTGTTATTATTTTATATACATAGGGACGTGAGGAGGTTTTGGTCGATAAAATGTATAATCGCTATAATAGCCAGTACTCCGTGAATATTTAATATTAGTATTTGAATTTTAGAATATTTATTAAAAAGATATAAATCTAATAAATAGCTATCTCGGATTTTTGATATCATGATAATAAAATTATATATTATCAATTATAATACTACTCATAAATATCGGTGAAATATGGTATGTGTGGGATTAGTTAGTTTTGGTCGATAGTTCCGAATGTGTTAATATGTGTAGCCATATATACTCAAATAATAAAATTTGAGTTAAATTAACTATTTCGAATATTTATTATAATGATATGATAATATGTAATACACTCATAATGTTAATTAATTATATTTATTATATGAACATTTGACCATTAATTATACGCTATTTATTACATTAATACAGCAGAAAAATTTACTTTTTACATAATTATCGATTATAATTGATAATATTATTAATACTACTACTACTACTACTACTACTACTACTACTACTACTACTACTACTACTACTACTACTACTACTACTACTACTACTACTACTACTACTCCTACTACTACTACTACTACTACTACTACTACTACTACTACTACTACTACTACTACTACTACTACTACTACTACTACTACTACTACTACTACTACTACTACTACTACTACTACTACTACTACTACTACTACTACTACTACTACTACTACTACTACTACTACTACTACTACTACTACTACTACTACTACTACTACTACTACTACTACTACTACTACTACTACTACTACTACTACTACTACTACTACTACTACTACTACTACTACTACTACTACTACTACTACTACTACTACTACTACTACTACTACTACTACTACTACTACTACTACTACTACTACTACTACTACTACTACTAATACTACTACTACTACTACTACTACTACTACTACTACTACTACTACTACTACTACTACTACTACTACTACTACTACTACTACTACTACTACTACTACCACTACTACTACTACTACTACTACTACTACTACTACTACTACTACTACTACTACTACTACTACTACTATTACATCTACTACTACTACTACTACTACTACTACTACTACTACTACTACTACTACTAATACTACTACTACTACTACTACTACTACTACTACTACTACTACTACTACTACTACTACTACTACTACTACTACTAATACTACTACTACTACTACTATTTATTCTTCTACTGGTACTATATTATGAATAGTAAAGTGGTATATGCCCGTTTTAACTCTATAGAGTATTACACTACTACTTTTACTACTGATAATGCAGCTACTATAATAACTATACTATAGTATAGTGTATAGTATAGAGTATACTCTTAATCCTATTTCTATTCCTAACCGTAGAATTCATATGATTCTTGTTCCCGCCCTTTTTTCGCGAAACTTGCCGGATGTGGCGGTGGTTTCTGGGCTTTATCTCTGATAACCACAACAGTCGGCCTATCCTCGGCGCTTGCATTGTCACTCATCCTATAGCGGCGGTCAGTGTCCGGAGATATCGGTCAGCTGTCGGTCAGTTGTCGGGTCTCCCGCCGAGGTACGTTATCACTATCCGAACACTACTCTAGATATAAGTCGCCTATTTTAGGGGGGAGCCGACGTGTTTGCTTAGCAATTAAAAAGTGAGAACCCGTTAAAGTTATATTTACACACACACACACATGTATAACTGTATATGTACGAGTATATGTGTGTGTGCGTATACAGTATTTATAAATATACAATTTAGTGCAAAGTCCTCGCTTATTTCGAAATATACATACCTTTTACGAAATCGTATTTATGTGTGTATATATGGCTATATTTATACGAGTATGTGTATATATATATATATATATATATATATATATATATATATATATATATATATATATGTGTGTGTGTATTCATTTATGTAGTAGTTTCTTTATATGTATATATGTGTCACATATCTAAATATACATGTACACTTAATATATATATAAATATATATATATATTTCTTATCACATATATGTGATGGTATACTATCATTTATCTAAATGAAATACAACAAAACAATTGTTATACTTAAGTGTAAAACTTAAACCAAACTTAATTGATAATTATTAATTGGATCAATAAATATAAATATAATATAACAATAAAAGGGAAAATTAATCGAATACGGATAGTGCCCGAATACGGACACTCTCGGTATCTCAGAATCCATAAATCCTACAAAAATTGTAATTAATATTATACAATATTCTTAATTATATAAATAGTCTAAATACGTATTTATTATTTTTTATTATTCAAAATAGTGCTGATATAACCAATAAACTGTTTTTATATTACGTTTTTAAATTTATGAAAACAAATTTAAACTTTATAAAACATTCTCAAGAATATACAAATATAACAATATATTATTAAAAACTAAATCATTCTAAAAATTATATATAATTTCTCTATTTGTTATCAAATATTAAAGTTATAAGCATATATAGGTCATATAAATCCATAATACTGATTCTATATGTATTAATACGGACATTATCCGTCGGACACCCTATAACCAATCAGCGTGCAGTGTTTGAAATATTATAATTTTCATAAAAATATCGTGCGTTATAATAGTAATACCATCAAGTTAGCTACATATAATAATGTAATTATTTAGATTATTTAATCATAATTAATAATATAATAAAAATTAATAAATTAATTACTAATCAAATTATATTAAATTATTCGTATTATTAAAATTAATTTATCTGGTTGGTTATTCAATAATATATAGCATATCCTAGTGGTATATATGTTGTCCATTTTATAATACAGGTTGTCCGTATTCGGACATAGGTACCGAATATGGACACACCAATTATCTATTGAATAAAAAGATTACATTTTAAAATCATAATATAATATAAAAGCATATGTATAATCATATAATATTAATATATTGTAATTTTTGAATATAAATGTTTAGTCATAAAATATTAAGATCATGTAATGTTAAAGTATCCGTATTATGTTACAATCCCTTATATATATATGAGTTTATACATTTTGTAGTATCATAAATTATAAATATATATTGTACATATATAATATTTTAAATATATCATCGTATATATATCATCATATATGATTTATTGATTGATAATTTATTTAAGCAAATACATGGCCGAATTCGTTATTTTAAAATATAATCGAAAGTATAAAGTATAAATATTTGTTAACGATAACATACGTTATAGAAATAAACAAAGAATAAAACCAAATTAAAAAATTAAAGAAATTAAAACGATTTACAGTTACCGTAAAAATAAATGAAAAATATTCGAAAGTAGAAATAAATCATATAGTAAACGAAAAATTATCAAAATAGAAATAAAAGATAGCGTAAAAATAATCGAAAATAGAAATAAAATACATTATTTTGTAAGTGACTATGATGATCTGTTTTATAATTATTTTTAATTGCTTATATTTGATTAAGTAAATACATTCCTAAAGTATATATATACTACTTTATAGTAATTCATTACTATATAATGCATTAATATATATATATATATAACTATACCTACTAGTATTATATTCATAAATTATTAAGTTTTTATAAATAAATAAATATTCTACAACTTAATTCTCATTAAAAATACCTATTTTTTTTTGTGTTACTTTAATTTATGTTTATGTTTATTAATGTACGCATATACATCGCCGCCCTAATTATAATTAGTGTTAGTATTAGCCATAGTAATAGTGATATATTAATAATTAATGTATTCACATCATTGTATAGTCTATAGACTATAGAATGGAGTATATATTATCTTATATACTTGTATGTAGGTATACCTTTGCCTTATAGGGCAAGGTATCATAATACGGACACTATCCGTCATATATGTCCGTCGGACAGTGCTTTAATACGGACGCTATCGTTAGCTCAGACATAATGTTGATGAATAAATTATTCATAATTATATAAATAGTCTAAATAAGTTTTTAATTGTTTAATTATTTAACATACTGCTGATATTTCCGATATACTGGTTTTTATTACATTTTTTAATTTATGAAAAAAAAAGTTAACTAAAAACCTTTTCAATCATACACAAATACATGACCCCTTATTGATTTAATACTTTATCACTGACTAGGCTATAAATATCACGTAATTTCACGCATTTTTTTACTTTTTTGGGTGTCCTATTATTTATTTCTAGCTCTAAAACTATTAATAATAAGAATATAAACGTAAATAACATAGTAAATATATTTATATATATATATATTATATATAATTATTAAGAAATGAAAATAGATTATTAAGAACTAAAGCATTATAAACATTATATACATAATTGCTATATTTGTTATCAAATATTAATTAAGTTATAATCATAATCTTACTTGATTCATGCAATAACGTATATTGGCAAGAACCAATTGAAAGATGGACTCAAGGCTGTTTACTTCCCTTCCCAAAAAAAGGCGATCTATCTATCACCAACAATTGCAGAGGTATCACATTAACTCCTATAGCAGCAAAAATGTACAACCTGATGTTACTAAACAGAATAATACCAGAAATTGATCCCATGGTATGCATACTAAGGAAAATCAAAATGGATTTCGAAAAAAACGATCTACAACTGGACAAATTCTAACAATTCGCTGTATACTCGAAGGTGTAAAAGATAAGACTTCTCTAAGGCTTTCGACACCATAAACCGCGAAATGATGAAAATAGTTCTAATTAAATATGGTCTTCCTTCAGAAACATTAAATGCAATAATGATTCTATACAAAAACACTCGGTCCATGGTTAGATCACCAGACGGTGACACACCATTCTTTGAAATTACAACCGGTGTACTACAAGGTGATACACTTGCTCCTTTATTATTCATAATATGCCTTGACTATATTCTAAAGAATTCCCTGGATTGCAATAAAGAACTAGATAGTTCTAGCTAAACCTAGGTTTCACCATTTCGAAAAGGAAGAGAAGTAGATATCCAGCAGTAAGTATCACAGATGCATATTACGCGGACGATATTGCTCTAACAACAAACGACTTATCAGAAGTAAATACTCTATTACTTTTAATAGAAGAGAAAGCAAACGAAATTGGTCTAAAATAAATTCAGGAAAGACGGAATACATTAGTTTTAACCAAAATGAGAAAACAAAGTCGATTATTAAGAGTTTAAACGGAGAAAATATTAAAAAAGTAGATGATTTCAAATACCTTGGAAGTTATATAGGATCTACAGAACATGATATAAATATTAGAATTTCGAAGGCATGGGCTGCACTAAATAACCTAAATATAATATGGAAATACAATCTTAGAGAAAACCTAAAAATAAACTTCTTCAGAGCTGCTGTAGAAACTATTCTAGTCTACGGGTCCGTAACCTGAACAATGACAGTTGATGTGGAGAGAAAAATTGATGGAACATATACGAGGATGCTAAGAGCTATTAAAAACAAGCATTGGAATCTACACCTGACTAACGAAGAACTATATAAGAACATCCCGAAAATATCTGACACTATTAGAAAAAAACGACTACGTTTCGCAGGACATTGTAGGAGGAGTAAGGATGCACTGGCTAGTGATCTACTACTATGGAACCCAAAAAATCTCCAATATTGCATATGCTTAAGCTATAAGAACTTCCGACTGCGATGAATGATATAAATGAATGTTAATTACGTGTTATGAAATGCCGAGCAAGCTCGACCTGGTAAGGTAAGTATAATCATATATCTAGTGGTAATATAAATCCCTAATTCGGACACTAGTATACTAGTAATTATAATTCATTAATATTGGAATATCACCTAATAACCAATCAGCGCGTTGTGTGTGAACTATTCTGATATTCATAAAAAATAGCGCTTAATCTAATAATTAAACTCTGTATATTTATAAATTTAATTATAATTTAATCTATAATTCACATATATTAAGTATGATTGCACTAATCTATCTGATCATTATTTAATAACATTAATTAATGTAACAAACAAATGAATGTATCTGATATTGATGATTAGAAGACACACATTTAATTATTATTTAATAATAATACAATTAAATTAATATATAAATATATATATATATATATATATATATATATATATATATATATATATATATAAATTTAGATGGCTAGGGGTATCTTCCAGGATTAATTATAGATTGTTGTTTAATTAAAAAAGTAATTATTTATGGAGTACCTTCCTATTTATCAACGCTATTATCAGAGAAAAGAACTGGATACTCGAGGCGCTATGCCATACAACTTGAAGAGGCTCGATGTTGATTACAAATCACTAAGAGGTCCTTCAATATTTCTGCTGCCTCGGTATGGAACAAGCTACCTCTGTCGATACGAATTGCTCCATCTATCTCAATATTCCGCAAAAGACTGAAAAAACATCTTTTATTATAATTTGTTGTTAATTTTTTGTAAACATTATTTTATTACACTTTAGAGAATTTTTGCTACTATTATTCAAGTGTATAAATACACTTTATTATTATTATTATAACTAATGTGTTCTAGCGTATCGTTAATGCACGTCGTACACATTATAGCTAAATAACTGATAAATTACCCGTTTCTTTACTTCAATAATATATGAATACTTTAAATATTGTAATGCCTATCTCTTATAGTGGTAATCCGCTAATAATGACTTTATCCAGAGATATCGTTATAAGTTTATTTAACTATTTCTAATAATCTCATTATTTAACTATTTCTAATAATCTCATTATTTAACTATTTCTAATAATCTCATTATTTTATTTTGTAATCAGGTCCTTATCTTGAATGGGAATTAGTAAACATGGTGAGATCGTGTTATCAGTTATTTAAGTGCATTATTACCGTGTTACACGTCTATTTTACTTATAGAACACATGGGACATGTGAGGTTGTTGATCCTATAGGATACGAGATAAGGCTAAGTGTACGTAAACTAACCAGTATAACGCTAATTCTATAACTGATTGTAGCTACATCGGAGTTTATTCCTCAGTTTTTATAATATCATCGATTAGGAACAACCCTATAATTATTTATAGGTAGCTGAAAATAAACTGATATGTTAAGTACACAGATTATCCTGATTATATAAGCTAGACATTAAACTACTAATATAGTATTAAAGCATTATTATGATCTCTGCATATTACTAAATTGTAGATCATTTAGTTAAAACGTTGATCTTATTATATATATTGTCAATATGTTAGAATGAGAATCAAAGCTTTAATACATTTATTGTTATTATTAGACTGCCGTAACAGCGATACGGTTTATAGTCTCCTGACGATGTGCACTGATGCGTGACGGATTATGTAACGGATACAAATGATACTGCGATTAATAGAACGGTCCATTATTCGTGTTAACGAGGGGAGTTATATCAAATAATGATATAATATAATATGCCTCCTTCTCCCGGTTGGAGAGGAGTAATTAGTAGGAGGACTGTAGATTGTTAGCACCAGATAATTCAACTGATCAAACGACGGAAACCAACTTTAGGAGCTTGTACGATTCAGCCTACGGGTCATGAACCCGGTAGTGTTTAGGGGATATACTAGTCACGTGAGAAACGCCATCTTGAGGTCCTTCTTGGTATCACATCATCTATGTGACGTAAGTGTGGATTAGTTATTAGACAATTGGGTTATATGATAGGTGATGGTGGGTAAGTATTATTGGTTGAGGTGGCATTGTGTATGAAGGTTATTTTATTGAGGAATAGGTACATTATCATATGATACTAAACGCGATAAAGGGTGTATTATGAGTATTAGCGATGTATAATGGTAAGGTAAAACATTTGTTTGCGCACCAGTGTCAACTTTAGTTTTTAGCTCTATACCATCTTTAGCGATCTCTAAGTTAATAAAACCTCATCACTGGTATCGTTAAGATAGACCAATTGTTCCCATTGTTAGAGCGTGTGTGGCGAGAGGGTTCGTATTCCGCCTAAAGCACTGCTCGGCCCAGTAGTTCAGCCTCAGGAACTACAGCGTCAGCCAATAGCCGGGCAGATGCTGATGTTCTTATAACAGTTTCCATATGGATCAGATATTTGTACAGCCATGACGTCACCTTGTGTTCAGTGATGCGTGATGAACTATAAACTCAAACGAATACAAATGATAACGCGAATAATGAAATGGTTCATTATTATTGTTTACGTGGTGAGTTATATTAAATGATATAACATACAATATTTTATATATATATATATATATTTATATCTAATTTTATATATATAATCTATA
>OZ025240.1:16521520-16664020 GCA_964019155.1 Osedax fenrisi
AAAAAAGCAATCTTAATGTATATTTATTACAAAATAATTATCGGAGTTAGTATACTATATATATATATAGTCCTACCTATAGGTAGGTATGATAATGATACTTTTATTAATTCTAATATTATTATCTATAACATTATTTTGATAATCCGAATCCTCAGGTTTTATAATATTATTTATGATTTTCCAATTTTCTTCTTTGTTATTTATTTTTAATTTTAATATTTACCAAAAAGGCAAGGTCCATTCTTTATTTTGTATATAATGTATATGTCTAATGTATGTGTATATAATATATAGATATATATTATAACTATATTTTGTATGTATATATATATATTAAAATCGACATTATTTTATACAATAACGGTATTATCAGAGACAACATAGCTACATATGTTTGTAATGTCCGACTTTAAAGGAATCTATCATAAGGTTAAAAACGATAAGTAAATCATCCCAAAAGACATTTATTTTATTTTATTTATGAAATTTACTTATTTATATATATATAATTACTAAAATATATTTATATATTTATATATATATATATATATAATATATATATATATATATATATATTATAACTATATTGTTGTGTATATATATATATATACAATACATGTTATAACGTATATTGTATATATACACAAAAATATAGTTATAATATATCTAGGGTTTTTTATATGTAGGGGGTTCTAAAGTCATATTATTGCAGGAACAGATAGTTGTAGGAACACCAGGGACTGTGCACAGTTTCTGTACTAATGATGGTAACGATTAATATATCACAATTAAATAACTAGTATATAATACTGATATAAATATATTTTAAAGCTATATACATAATGCAAGACATGTTCTATATATTTAATTATTAAATTTATAGAATATGTCTTGCATTATGTGTATTAATTTAAATATATAAATTTAATATATATATATAATATATATTTAAATATATATATATATATAAATATAAATATACGATATAACTTTATAATAATTTTAAAAATACATAAATGATATATACAAACATATCTATATATTATTATTATTAGATATATGTTTACACCCGGGATGTTGAGAAGCTACAGCTTATCGTGAAAGAACGAATACATAAAAATCCCATCAGAAAGAAAACATCTCGAGACGATCACCGACAACAACTACTATATATATAGTATGTCTGCATGTACAGTCACGTGTCTACATGTACAGTCACGTGACTGTACATACACGTGACTACACATAGACACGTGACTCTGACTCGTGACTATATCGACGATTATTTGACGATCGATATCAATACATTATTTAATAATATATAATCTTAACCGTATTTCTAATTAAGATTCTATCGAAAAATATACATATTCTCAAAAAGTATACTTTTAATATAAATTATTAATATATATATTTAAGAATATTTTCATTTTTAAAGGAGATTATAAGTAAATAATGTATTCTTAACTTATAATCTCCTTTAAAAATGAAAATATTCTTACAATTAAATTAAATAAATGTAACTCATTAAAACTCTTAAACTATATATATATATATATATATATATATATATATATATATATATATATTATATTATAAATATATATATATATATATATATATATATTATAATATTATTATATTATAAATAAAAAATATTTATATATAACTATATTTTTATTTATTAATTTATTAAAATAAAAAATAGGTATATATAACTATATTTTTATGTATATATATATTTATTAACCCGACATCAAAACAAAATTTATGTTTTCATAATTCTATTCATCATATTAATGAGTAGTATATACATATATATATATATATATATATATATATATATATATATATATATATATATATATATATATATATATATATATATGTATATATAGTAAGATAGTATAGACACAAATTTAAATTATTAAAAATATAGAAAATCGTATTGACGAGATTAATGAGCTTCAGAATAGAATAGTGATATTACGTAATGAAGTGTGATACGCTAACAGTTGATAATGATAATAAACATCGTCAACAACAACAATAACAACAACATCTAACCGCGGACATTAAACAACTAACTAAAAGTATTACAATCGAAGAGGATTTGTTATCAACGATCTACCCATCTAACACATTGTTACCAACACTTAAGAATACAATAGACATCGGTAACCGTTAACCGTGAATACTAGTAATATGCATTTATATAATTATATTAATAGCCCACCTTAAATCACGATCTGTACAATGTTAAATGTTATTCTTCCTGGGAAGGAACTAACATTTATTTTAAATTTAATTTAACTTTATTAAATCTATAGGTATATATATTTTTTCTTTCTTTTACAACAAACACATCATAACGGATCACCTTATACACATGCTATAGGATAGTCAACATTTAAAATAAAGTGTGAATTATTATTATACTATATATATATACTGTAGTATACGGTGTATATTATACAGTATTATATAATATACACCTATATATATATATATATATATATATATATAGGTGTATACCTATAGGTATTCTGAGTAATTCAACATTAGCGGATGACCCATATTCAGCAGACTGACCACTATAAGCGTACGGACTCGGGTATTGCGGACTCGGTAGACGAGTTGTCCGGTACCCCGATTAAACCTCGGTGGTCAGTATTGCCGGTATAGAGTGTTCATCGTAAGAATACACAGCTATACGCAGTGTTACGTAGTTCTACACACACTCCGCTATTCCGGTGTGTTGTATCGGAATAGCTGACACTAACTCTAACTGTACTATGCATTCTAGTTTTGGTGGTAAGAAACGTAAGAATAATGTGTACCTTATCATCGCTTGCTACCGGTCAATTTACACTGTATAATGTAAGGTGACCTTGACTTCACTGACCTCGATATATCGATATAACAATATATATATATATATATATATATATATATATATATCGATATACTGTTAGGAGGTTTCGAATCAATAAAGCTGATCGCTTTCACTGATCCTCCTTAGACTTTGTCTATAAACTGAATTCATGCATTCATATAACGATATATAATATATATATATATCGTCTATAGACGATATATATATATATGTATATATATCATATACGACGGGCACGATTATAATTGTAAATAAGGTTATACCCTGTACCGTGTAGGCTTCCTATAATATGATATACACTTATATAGTATACCCTATATATATTTATATATGTATATATTATATATGTAGTATATTATAGTATTTATATTTAGTTTACTATACATATATATATATATATATATATATTATAACTATATTTTTTATTTATATATATATATATATTAAAATCGACATTATTTTATACAATAACGTTATTATCAGAGACAACATATCTACATATGTTTTTAATGCGCGACTTAAAGGAATCTACCATACAAGGTTAGGAACGATAAGGAAATCATCCCAAAAGATATTTACTTTATTTAATTTAAGAAATTTACTTATTTATACATTTATTTATTTATATATATATATATATATTATAACTATATTGTTGTGTATATATACAATATACGTTATAACGTTAACGTTATAACGTATATTGTATATATATACACAACAATATAGTTATAATATATATAGTAGGTATCTGAATATAAAATTAGTATCTGAATATAAATTAGCATCTGAATATAACATACAAGTTATATTAACTATAATTATCCGACTTTAATGGAGTCTATCATACATGGTTGACACCGATGAGGAATTAACACCTAGGATTTTTATATGTAGGGGGTTCTAAAGGCATATTACTGCAGGAACAGATTGTAGTGGGCACACCAGGGACTTTGCACAGTTTTCGTACTAATGATGGTAACGATTAATATATCATAATGAAATAACTAGTATATAATACTGATATAAATATAGATTAAAGCACTATACATAATGTAAGACATGTTCTATACATTTAATTATTAAATGTATAGAATATGTCTTGCATTATGTGTATTGATTTATATATATATATATGTGTGTGTGTATATATATATTATAATATAAATAATATTATAATATTATTATATTATAATATTATTATATTATAATAGTATTATATTATAAATAAATAATTATTATATAAAACTATATTTGTATGTATATATTTATTAAATCCACATCATTTTATACAACGAGGTTATAACCTACTATAGTAGCATAATATAACCAAGACCTCCTATAACCTCTGAGGTTATAGGAGTTCTTGATATAACACATAGTTATCCGACTTTACAGGAATCTATCAAACAGGGTTGAATAAGAAAAAGAAACTCTACAGGAAACAATTAACACCATCAAAGACATATATGTATATTATATACATTTAACAATTAAATTGTATTTTTTTAATAATTATATTCATCATATTAATAATTATTAATAAGTAGTATATATACATATATACATATATATATATATATATATATATATATATATATATATATATATATATACAGTAGAAGCTCGGTAACTCAACATGCCGATAACTCAACATTGCCGATAACTCAACATCCAACAAATATTTGGTTGGATTCGTATCTTTTACATGTTAACAAAAACCCTATTACTCAACAAATATAACTCAACATACATATAACTCAACATCGCTTTTATAATCCTAGCCTATACATTACATGTAAATATACATCCGATAACTCAACATTTATGAAAAATCAAAATATCACAAACATATGTTGTTGGATTCGTATCTTTTACATGTAATACAATTACATTGCTCAACAAATATAATTCAATATACATTATTCAACATGGTTTTATTTAATAATATATGGATATAAATATATAAACGTAAAAATACAATTACAATTATTATATTATCATACGAGTACTATTTTGAATGCATTTATGTGAACAAAACATTAATTAAGTCATTAATTTATACATCCGATAACTCAACATACTCGCTAACTCAACATGAAAACTCCGTCCCGTCAATGTTGAGTTATCGAGCTTTGACTGTATATATATTCATATATTCAAGCCATGAATAGTATAATTATAGTATCTGGTATTACTATACACGGCATTGCACCATGTAGTAACATATATGTATATGTATATGTATATACTATAGTATAACCAAATTCCTTTTGCATAATCATAATCCATATATATATACCATGTAAATTAGATAATTTGGTATTATAATGTCTATATATATATATATATAGATATATATATATATAGTAACTACTAGTTACTAACTAGTAGTTAAACTACATATGTATATTATATATATATATATATATATATATATATATATATATTTACATATAATTATTTATTTATTGTATACGTACATGATTTTCCAGATATATTTAAATTATTTATAAATATATACCATGCATAAAGTACCGAAGTAATTTATGCCGATGATAATGATGAATTGATGATGGTTAATATACTTATTTACGGTAATAATCTGATTAAAATGAGATAATGAATAGAGCATTAAAATAGTCATTATATTCGTAGCTACAATTTGACCATATTGACCATTCCGAACAAGTGGTAATGTATTACTTGAAGCAATATTCCATATATTAAAAAAAACATTTATCGATATCCATATGGATATCGACTTGTTCGGAATACATTCAAATTAAGCATGTATGTATTAAATTACATGTTTAGTAGTTTTTATTGATGAAAAGATATACGGAAACAACGATATGTATACGTGTCTAAGAAACTATCTAGAGTTATTACTATATATATACCAATAACTCTAGATAGTTTCATAGACGCGTCGTTGTTTCCGTATATCTTTTGGTATACCAATAATATAATATAATACAAATTAAATAAAAATCTCAATTTAAATACTAGACTATGAATTTATAAATCATTATTCATGTGACATGATTCATGTCCCATTTAAACTAGTGTTCTCGTATATGGGGTAATACTTTTAATAAATAAAATAAAGAGTTATCTAAAGTTTAAAGAAAATAGAATTAAAATTCATTATACTAAATAACATATTAATATTCATGATTTCATTTCATTTCACTTAACAATTTTATTGTATACCATTAATACATATAGTTTTTTTATAATAAATTACCTATTAATTTACATATCATTGTAGAATTATTATCGTATTATTATTCTTATTATTTTCTTCCCGCACGAACGAAGGGTCTATATACCCATTTATACATGACCATATATGGTCATATATATTAGTGCATAATAAACTGTATATCATCATTATCATCATATCAGACATTACAATTATTTATTATTTGATTAGTCTTTTATTATTATTTTAGTACTTTAAATATTCATTAGACATTTTTTTTAAATAACAGGTAAAATATAACGGAAAAAATATAACCGATCATTTTTATTGAAATTTTGAAATTTTGAAATTTTGTGAATTTTTTTTTAATTATTTGAAATTTATTTGAAATTTATTTGAAATTATTTTGAAATTTTTTTGAAATATTTTTGTACATTTTTTTTTAATAACGGAAAACATATAACAGGAAAAAAAATTGAAATTTGTTTGAAATTTTGTGAATTTTTTTCGACGTTTTTTTTTAATATATTTTGTAATATTTGTTATATTTTTTATATTTTAAAAAATATTATTTGAAATATTTTTTATATTTTTCAATTAATTGGTGAAATATTATTATTTTAAGATATACTAATTATATAAATATTATAGATATAGATATTAATATTGGATACCCTCTTACTTTCTGCAGAAATGTTTGCTAGAACATGATATTCTTGAAAGTTCTAGCAAACATTTCCGGATATTATATCCGGAAATACTGGTAGTGGGATACCCCTTTTACACTTTTAATAATATTTATATATTATTATATTTTAATATTCTAATATATATCATTTCTACTATAAATTTATATTAAATGTTATATAATAAATGTATTATATATAATTCATATTATAAGCTCATGAGCTTAATAATATTATTAACATAACTGCAGTTATTAGTAATAACTACTATATATAGTTACTATATATCTTAGTTATTACTGTATACAGTATATACTATACTATATAGTTTTTAGTAAAAACGTATTACTATATACATATATATATATATATATATATATATATATATATATATGGTATTGCATAGTATTTTAATCTATATCTACCCGTCTATATTATAGTTGGTTAATTAATAAAGCAATTAAATATTTAAACTATATAATGGACAATGTATACAAATTAAATAATACATATAGTTAATTATATATATATTAATTATTTATATAATAATACTAGCATTATATATAATTGTAGTACTTATTAATAAGCCATAATACATTATAAATACACTAGAACTGATGGAACAGAGACTAAATATACGGTATACGGCCGTATATTTAAATATATATTTAGCAGTATAATTACACTAGACACAATAGGCTTTCATATAAAAGTATACGACTACGAAATAAGATATAATTCATTACATGTAATACATAATTATTTAAACAATACGAATGTAGGTGTTGATAAACTTGATAAAAGTAATTACTTTAATGTTTAAATTAAATCAAATATAATAATTAGTAGTTCCTAATAGTTGAATGGTATACCATTTTGGAACTATAGTTCCACAATTATGATTAGTATACTATTATAGTATACTATAGTACTATGATAGTATATTATCATATATGACCTCTGCTGCTATACATGCTATACGATAACGACCTTCACAGTATAGTGATAGATAATAATATACTGACACATTATAAGTAATACTGAGTATTACTATACTGCGTAATGGTAATTGTTAGCTACGAATATTAATTGAAAAGGTCCTTAATAATTAATAATAATTTAAATTAGATATATTTATCAATGTTACAATGTAACATTGTTACATATATGTTAATAAAGACTAATAGCATTTCACTTCCGACCATGTCACTGCAGTATTATTACAATGTTTTCAGGGTATTCCCTCAGTTGTATTAGGGATATCATCACATCAATTTGACGTCCGACCATAAAATACATATTAGTAATTAGTAATAAATAAAATTAAGTAGAACATTATTATAGCAATAAAATAAATATTATGTAAAATATATGTGATTATTCTTAAATATGTAAATACTAGGTATTATGATAATGATAATTACAAATACAATATTATTAAATACATATTAATTAAATAATAAATAAAAATTAATTATTACATTATTATAGAAGCAATATAAATATGAGGGTAATACTTATTAAATGATACTAATGTAAGTTAATCAATTCTACTAGCGATTCACCAGTGTTGTTGCTGCAATGCGTTCAGTGTATTCCTTCAGCTGTGGTATACCACCCCTATAGGGACAGCGTCACATCCACTTCACGCGTGTTAACCTATATCAAATAAATATTAATTAATAATAAATAGAAATAGAATATTATTATAGCAACAATATATTTAGTTAACTATATATATTTAACTATATATATATATATATATATATATATATATACCTATTTATTTGTAAATTATTGAACTTAGTTCTACACTCGACAACAAACAAATGTATAATGAATATTAACAATTGTTACACGTCAATGATAACAAACATAAATGTGGCATGTGTTTATTGGATAATAATCAAATAACTATATTAGACCAATCAAAATCGATTTCATCAAAATTTAATTATAGAGAATAAAAGTATTTATAGTTAAATATAATATAAATATGCATATATATAATCATTATATTTCTCATATAATCTCTTAAAATAACTATAGTTCTATAGTTATATATATATATATATATATATATATATTTCACTATAGTGAAAGAACGAAGTTCGTAGGACGTATTAATATCGATTGTAATGTATATTGTAACTATTACTCAAACTATTTCGCATTTGTATACGTACACACTTATATATATATACCTATAGGTATACTGAAGTATATATATATATATATATATATATATATATCAGTGTTCATTCTAGAGCTACCCAGATACCCAAATTGGGAAGTGCCCTAATTTTGTGGGTAGCTGCCCTAAATATATGATTATATGGATTAAGTTTAATTATTAAGTTATTATTAATATAATTGTAATAGCATTACTTAAAAGTGTTATATCTATAATTACACGAATATATTATTTAATAAATATCAGTTTTCCAATGAATATTTATAAAATGACGATTAAATGTGTTATTATTATTCTATTATTATTTAAGTATTAAAATATTGAAGAATTTATTATTTAATAAATGGCAGATTTTCAATAAATATTTATAAAATGGCGATTAAATGCATTATTATTATTCTATTATTATTTAAGTATTAAAATAATGGAGAATATTAATAACTTCTGTCATAACATTAGAATAAATTCATTATTTTTCAAATAATGGCGAATATATACTATTTTCCCTTTGTTATATCCATTTAATATTTTATATAAACAAACAATTTTATATTCAAATTCAAATTAAATATGAAATATGATAATAAACTGCTTGAACTATATTTAGAATAATCTATTTTTAGATTGGGTAGCAAATTCACTACCCAAAATTAAAATTGGGTAGCAAACTTTAAATATTGGGTAGTGAATTTGCTACCAATTTATATTTATATGATATATGAAAATTAATTCAATAATTATTTGTATTCCAATTCTTTTTCTCCCAATATATATATATATCATGTGATTGTTTTATTTAAAATTCGTAATTTTAATATATTTATTCAAAATCCTATTTTAAAACGTAATATTAGTGATATTATAGATATTAAAAACCATGAAAATATAAAAATAATGAAAAATTTAATCACCAATATTATTAATAAGTTCACTGTTTTTTATATCATAATAATTTAACGGTATACTTTTTAAATTTATTATAATTTAATTTTTAAATTTAAAATTATTATGACATTAATATTTTATATTTAATAATATTATATTATTATATTAATTATCATACTTATCATACTTATTATTCCTATAAATAATATATAACGTTTAAAAGATAAAGTCATAAATATCATGTATTATACTACTTATTAGTTAGTATATATATTTAATTTAAAATAAACCAAACGGAGTACGTACTGCATGTTGATACATGAGCATGACATATTTTATATTGATTTTATTATGATAAAATTGGTATCACTGGAAAGCTAATTAAATTATATAATACAATTCATATTATGTTTTATTAAATTTATATTTAAACAAAAGTTATTAACAAAAATGTGCAAACAAATTATTACATTTTAATAATCAATACAATTATAATATACATTCTAATTAATTCTTTATATAATGACATTAAAATATCTTATATAAATTATATATAATAATGTGTACCAGTATAATCTAATAATATTAATATAGATATAGTATTTTTATATATTTGTATATACCTACCTATAAGTATTTTTAAGTATTTATAAGTATGATATATTATATATCAATATTATAACTTTTAGACTACATAATTTTCAATATTTTAACTTTTAGACTACCTAATTTTCAATATTAAAACATATTGACAACCTAATTTTCAATATTATAAATACTCGACGATCAAATTTGTAATATCTGAATATCTCATGAATCAAATGTTGAGGAGATTGAATATAAAAAGAATTATTTGATATCAAAGTATTAGAATTACAATTTGTAAATCATTTAGTTGTAAACGAATAATAAGTAATCGAATCGAATATTTATTTTGCTATTTATTTACATCTCTAATTCAGAAAGCTACTTAAGTAGCTTTTGTAAGTAACAATTGTTACAGGTTTAAATTGCCTCAGGGTATAAGTGTTCATCTAATATATTATTTATCATAAATGATTTTATAAATATATGGCAAAATTACCAAAATATGTCATCCTATATTTTACTTAGTAAAATATATTTAAATGCCCTATAATAATTTTTTTTTGGTAGCTGCCCTGAAACCTAGGATGAACATATATATATATATATATATATATATATATATATATATATATATATATATTAACTGCATGTTTGGCTCAGTTGGATAATACGTCAGATACACAATCAGTAGGACTCACATCACGGATTCGTGCCTCGTCCGCACTATTAAAATAGGTCTTAAAATAAATATGTATAAGTGATCTTATTTAATTGTGTATACATAAATGATTTTCAAAACCATGACTGCATTAATATGAAAGCGGCTTCGATAGGATATTAAAGCAATGTGGTTATACATGAAAACTTCATTTAAGTTCCTGCAGGATCCATGGATGGGATTTAAGAACTCCACCAAATAAAAATAACAGCAACAATAACAATAACTATATATATATATATATATATATACATCTTAGCATATAATTTAAGTGTACAACACAACTAACTATCACAGTCATCGTCAGTGATGATTATCCCGTGTATGACTCGCTCTGGTTGACGATACCCGTCGTGACCTTGAGGTTAGTATACTTTTATTATTACATACGATGTATCATATCGTGTGAGCGTTATAAATATATATCTTAGCTGTCCTATATATATATATATATATATATACTGTACTATTCTCGGTGTATTTCTTGAGTTGTGTTAGGGAAATCGTGAGATCAATCTACCATTTAATCTATATAAATTACATATAAAATAATAAACAAAAATCAATTAGAACATTATTATAGAATATTATACTACAATCTATGAATATACTTTTATAAAATCACCAGACCTCATCGCCAAAACGAATTTGTTTGAATTGCTTTATTTATTTTACTATAGTATTTTACTATATATATATTACTTGGATGATTTCACATTGATATTAGACCTAGTAGGGGAAAGTCTCCGATTACCGACCCCTAAATGATTATTTGTAATAACTTATTCAATATTAAATATATTTATTTGAAATTTTGTAAGTAGGGTAATATTATGGCAATGAATAATGTGGCTATTTTAAATTTTTGTTATAATTATATTTACAAGAATAAACAGGGGGGTCGATAATCGGATACATATACCTAATACCGACCCCCTTCTCCTATTACCGACCCCCTAAAATAATCGTGATATAAATAATTGTAGTATTATAATATCCAATATAAATAATTCAAATAACATTCACGCAATTTATTTTGTATTGAATTTATGTTTTAATAGCAATATTAAATTTAAATTTAAACATTATAGTAATTATATTAAAATAGTGTATATTATTATTTTATATTTATTTATTAATCAGTATGTATATAATCAACTGGAATCATGAATCATAAATCCATATCAATGATACAAAAACAACTTACGACATATTTTAAAGTAAAATATGGATATATTTTGATTGAATATTATAAATCACATGGGGTCGGTATTAGGGTGATTTAGGGAGTCGGTAATAGGAAAATCATATGGGTTGCTATAATTAAGTTATATTGGTTAATAGTTATTCAAATTAAATTATTTTTATAATAGTTATAAACATTTTATTGATCTACAATATTATGCTCAGTATTGAGTTTTCTTTTAAATAATAAAATATTTACAATGATTTAAAAAAAGTTATTATTCAAATATTTAAAAAGTAAAAACAGAATATTACATTTTATCAAATAACAATTGTAGGATTACATATTTTTTAAAACAAAATACTTATTCATATTTATCTTTAAATTACTAACAGTTCGTGTATATAGTATTTTTTGATATATCTTATAGTTACTGAGATATGAAAGGAGGTCGGTATTAGGAGGGGGTCGGTAATCGGGGACTTTCCCCTACCTACTTTACTGCTAATTATTACATCATGACTAATGTCTTTGAAAACTATGTAGCACTGATGACAATAATGCATACAAGAAGTGTAGCTATATCATACATTATACGTGCTTATTTAATGCTAAATTATTACCTTCTGCTTGGACCAATACCAATACCAATATACAGTATACTCTATATAGGAATTACCCTAATATGCCTGCGCGATATTTAATTCTCCGAATTTTATATATAACTACATTTATTATTTAAAATCCGTCAGTTCCTCTTATAACTCTAATTCTGAAGTTATTACATTACATTTATATTTCCAAGAAATTATTATATTAAAACCTTAATTGGTTATTCTAATAATATAACTAAACAAAAATATATAAATATATATATATATATATATATATATATTTATATATATATATATATACTGATCTATAAATATCTCAGAAATCATAAATCCTAAACAAATGTTTAATGAATAAAATATTCATAATTATATAAATAGACTAAATAAGTATTTTTTATTTTTTAATTATTCAAAATATTGCTATCCAGATAACTAATATTTTTATGACGTTTTTAAATTTATGAAAAAAAATGTCAACTTAAAACCTTCTCAAGAATATACTAATATATCGATATACATATAACACTATATTATTAAAATATAAAGCATTCTAAAATGATATATATAATTTCTATATTTGTTATTAAATATCCATTAAGTTATAAGAATATATCTAGAGATTTAATAAGTCCCTAATACGGACACTATATATGTCTTAATACGAACACCCTAACACCAATCAGCGATCAGCGTGTGAACTATTCTGATTTTCATAAATATCGTGTGCGTTATTAATACCAATAAAGCTAAATATAAAAATGTTATTATTTAGATACTTAATTGTATTAATAATTAATAAAATAATAAAAATTAATAAATTAATAAATTAATTAAATTACATTAAATTATTCTTAAAATTAATTATTAATTATTAAATAATGTAATTGTAATTTATGTCATTGGTTCATCAATAATATAAAGTTTAGCTAATGGTATATAGGGTGTCATTATTATAACACGTGGTATCTGTATTCAGACATAGTTATCGAATACGGACATCCCCGACGGGGGTTCCCCGTTATATATTGAATTCAAAGATTAAATAAAATTTTAAAATTACAATAATATCTATAATCATATAATATTAATAAATTACAATTTTTGAATACAAATATTAAGTCATAAAATGTTAAGACCATTTATTGTTATAATACGATTTATTGTATTGTTATCTGTATTCCCAGTAAACAATAGTGAAAAAAATATGTGTTGACAATATGTTAACACATATTGAAATATATACACTTGAAATATACTCGTTTTCCACATGTTGTACACTTATCTGTACTTATTATTTCATTTATTTATTGTTTTTTATATATTATTGTCACACTATAATAATTTTATAATTGAATTAGTGTTTAAATAAATCATCATCATCATCATCATCAACATGTTTATTAACATAACTTGATGTTACGTAACCTAATTAGGTTACTTCCCACTATTAAGACATCAATAATGTCCGTATTAGGGATTTATATAACCTCTAGATAGGTAAATTTCCTAAATTTGCTTGATTATTAGTTAATTTACTTCAGATTATCTCCATTTGAATACATATGTATACTATATATGAATACTTATATAATAGTTATTATTAAACTAATGTTATGCGTCGGATGTGAATTACCTTTAAATATCATAGATTAGCTTAAATAACAAGTTGTCTTCGTGTCCGTTGATTTCCCATTCCAGAAGTTCCGGTTGTTAGATTGCTGAATAAAGTGGTTAGATCATATCAATCGTAAATACGAATAAAGTCCCAACCCCCTATAATTAACGTGTACCATAGATATTGAGTGGGGTTACTCTAATGTATATGACTTATACTAATCAAAGATTTTCCGAAGGATTTTTTCATGCTTCGCAAAATCTTTGTACTAATAGAGTAGGGTACTCCTCTTTGTTGATACTACATCAGCTTCATTCCTTTTTTCTCTCATAGTGGTGTTCTCGCTGTTAACGAAATGTATTCTATAGAATGTATAGGCATCTGCAGGCATTTCTAATAATGACATTCCCATTAATATCGTCTTAATCTATTCTCCAATCAATATGTATGCTTCCATCTTACTGATGCTTCGCTATTGAATTAACCTAACTAATCATATTTTCATGAGGTCGATAGCTCTGCGGAACAGTCACTTACTGTAAATCTTGAGGCCCCGAGATAGATCCCAGGTATTTCTCGTTTTTTCTTTTGTATATATTAAAACTTAATAAATAATAAATTATAACATAAGACAAATAATGTACTGTAGTACACGTATATTTGTATTATATTGTACTGGGCCATCTCGCAGTCATTTATAATATGTACGTCGACGACTTTTTGAGGAGCCAATTGTTGCCTATCCGCTATTTTTATTATATACAATATATATATACATATATATATTGGTTTCAATAAATAAATAGTATTATTAGTATATCACGTGATGATAGATGTATCTCTATCGAAAGATCCATTAACTACTTCAATACTCGTTCAAATGTTCCAATTGTATTATTCCCACTCTATAGAGTGTTAGGGAATGTTCCCTATATTATGTAATTTACATATCATATAAAACATGTCCATCCATATTATCATACATTATAAATCTCTATAGATCCCTACTCTGAATCTTTGTATCATAATTTATATATAAAACAACTCCTGCCTATTATAATTATATTTGTAACTCGCCTTATTTCTTGTCTAACGACACGGTTGTATTTCTATCAATTTCACTGACTCTATCTCACTATCTTCTTAAAAATATATTAACGTCCAAAACGACATCTATATATTCTATAGGTATACCCATCTATAGATAGTATCCTATCACTATTATCCTAAATATGCCTCTATTTCTAATATCACGTCACCCACTTGCATTATTTTAAACTTTTTAAAAGTTAACCTTAGTCCCATTATAACTCTCTCATCACTCTCAGGTGTTATTAGTTATCCAATATGTGTATCTATAACGAATCTATTATTTTGGTATAACACCATTACTTATGATCCTAACAAGTACCATAAATCTGTTCTGTGATATTTATTAATTTCTTGTTTTCTTACACATATAACTACAAAATAACTTAATATTAATTTGTATTATATAATACAACTTTAGGAGGATATCATCCTAAAATCAATTGGATTCCCTTTTAATTCTATAACTAAAACAACTTTAAAGATCACACTATTTTACTCCAATTTATATATACGTATACGTATGCATATATACATAATATGCATTGCATATGCAAGATACACTAGAAGACTATTGCAGCACCATAACCGTTCGAATATATTAACTATATAGTTCATATCCTCCAACGGCTATGGTGCTGCAATGGTCTTCTAGTAGATGTTAGAGTGTCGGTGATAAAAGGCATCCTTGTCGCACTCCTACCGATGTATTAAAAAAGTTCCTTGTTTTGTTGTTAACCAAAACGTCACGGTTTGTTTTTAATAAAGATTTCGATTATTGCAATAATATTTTCATCTATATTGAAGTGTCTTTCCATAATCCTTCGTGCCAGACTCGGTCAAATACCTTATTGAAGTCAAAAAAGTTATGGTATAATTTTCTTCCATGTTAAATATGTATCTCTGCCATAATTCTGCAGTTTAATATCTATTCGATTGTGCTTCTTTTCTTTATGAAACCTGCTTTTTTCATTTAGGATCCTAGCTTGGGCGTGATATCAGGCTAATAGTTATATAATTGTTACACTTATTTAGGTAACATTTCTTTGGTATTGGAATACTTAACGATTGTGCCCATATATCGATACACGGTCTGATTATTATTTCTTATCCCATATTTTCTGGCACAGTAAAGTCATTGTTGTCACCATTTGTGAACTGCCTTTTATAATTATTTCACTTGGAATATTATCTATACCTGTTGATTTTCCTTTTTTTAGACTTCGTATTTCATGGTCCACTTCTATCAAGTTCTCTTTTCTTCTATTTTCATCAGGATTTATTATATAGTATTACATATTAACTCCTTTCTTGTATAAGGAATTAAGCAGCCATCATATACCCTAATTCCTTGCATACCCAACGACTATACCTGTTAAAACATTGAAATATTAAACCTCAAAATTCACTCCTCGATCCATACAAGATATCTTTTAAATATATACTTAATCACAATTAATCAGTTATTTAAACCTAACAAATTTGGTTTTCTTTCATAACTTCACACCCTATTCATTATATATATATCATTATAATTCTTTACGCATAAGTTTATTTTGAAATTCTCACAAGACATATCATCCATCTTTAAAATACCGCCCATTCATTATAACTATCCCCTACTACTCATTAGCGATCCCAATCTCAACTTCGGAGATATTCGCTACTTTACCAAAAACGCACACAAATCCCTTCTCCTGAAATCAGTCGACAAACTCGTATCCATATTGCATTGATAACTTTACACCTGAAATCATTAATTCTCTTATATATTAATATCACTTTATTGTTGATTTGTATACTTTATTTATAATGTATTTGTTATTATTCGTTTAATGTTTAATTCGTAAACTCTGAAAATATATGTTAAATGCATATAAAACATGCTTCACCAATATAAAATTTAGAAATTAAGGCTAATATAGTTATACTTGTAGATTATAAACATTGCGATTGCAGATATATTATAATAGATCTACTATAGTAGATTCTATTTAATTTGAAAGTACACCATATTTCTCTGATACTCACTGGTCTTATTTTAATTTACCCACTTCTTATGTTGTCCTTTCTCTCATATCTTATTTGAAATCCAATTCCCTACTTGACCCTCTTCCTCTTACTTTACTTCGTATATTATTTATCTATCTAATTGATATAATTACTGGTATACTTCGTTTATCATTATCTTCATCAATTGTTCCACAATCTATGAAGTATGCCTACATCACTCCGATATTAAAGAAATATAATATCGATTCTTCCATACTATCCACCTATCGTCCTGTTTCGCAATTGTCATCAATGTATATGACTATGGAACGCTTAGTTTCGCGTCAGCTTATTGATTATATCATATCAAACTCTATTGTGGATTGCTTTCAGAGTGCATACATTCCCAATCGTAGTACAGAAACTGCCATAAACATTGTGTTTAACGATATTATACTATCTATGGATAATAAGGCTACTTATTATTTGGTTCTTATTGATCTGTCTATTGCCGTGAACTTGGTATTCATGGACAAGTTCACAACTGGTTGATGTCATTTGTATCTAATAGAATATCTTTGGTAAAGATCAAGTCATCTTTGTCGGTTCCATTTGATCACACTTGTGGCGTTCCTCAAGTATTAGTACTGGGTCCGATGCTTTTTATTTTGTATATTCTTCCCATTAGTTTGATTTTTTAAAAATACCCATATATTCGTTACACCTCTTTGGTAATGACTTACAAATTTATACTTTTTTTTCCACCTAGTTCTGATATTGACATAATTCAACTTTCAATTGCTAACGTATTAATGATCTAATATCTTGGTTTTCCTGTAATTCACTTTTATTAAATATTAATAAAACTGATAGCATTATACTTTCTAGATCTCTTTCTTCAATTACTCTCACTCATCCATTCCTTATCTCACTTCCTATCTCAAACACCATCACTACTCTAGGTTTTACTATAAATAATGCACTGTCCGCACTGTTAATTATTTCCTGTATAATATAGGCAATGCTCTAAGCTAACATTTAATTCAACTAAATAATTATTACATTCATTAGTATTTAATCGACTTAGATATTGTTATTCGCTTTTCATTAACATTCCGCAAACATTGATGACAAAATTCGATTCAATACAACGTAGAGCTGTTCGCATATTATTTAAGCTAAAGCATAATGATATAACCATATCTATATTCCATAATGGCGACTCTAAGGTAGTTGAATTTCGAGATATATGCAAGTTTCGTCTTCTTTGCATTACTCACAAGGCTATATGGGAGTTCCGTCATACCTATCGAAGGGACTCATAATTTGAGCAACTACTCATCCGAGTCGCAAATGTGAGCTGATGAAACTCTCTGTAACGCTTGTCTCATCTATATATACAGATGCTGCTCCGAAGTAATGGAACAGTCTTCCCGATGAATTACGGACCCTATCATCTTTTAAATGTCGACTATATTCATATATGTTATCATTATTTCAACTTGACGCATATAAACGTCCATCGTTTTCAACTGAGTCAATAAACCTTTCTATTATTATTATTATAAACTTATAGATAATATTATTTTAGATACAAAGAATATATGTGAATAAATTATTAATATTAGTTATAGTTAATTACATATAAGGCAATTTATATAAATAAATAGTCAAATACAATTAAATTTCATTTATTGAAAATAACAAATATAAATTTTGATATAAATTTATTAGTAAATAGTATTTGTAAGCATTATGACATTTGGGCCGGATAACAATATATACAAATTTGTTAAATAACATGTTTATTTATGATTAATACATAAAGTAATACATAAATACGATTACTACTATATTTATTTATTATATGTACAACTGTACATGTTTATAATATCAATAAAACATGAATAAATAAATATTAATTTTTTTTTCAATTTTTCTTTATTATAACTAATAAAAAAATTGATAATTTCAATTTTTTGTTCATTAACTTTTCAATTTTTTCAACATCCTCGTCTTCAATAACTAAAATATAAATATTAATGTATATCTTCTTTAATACAAATATTTTCTACAAGATTATGATTTATATAACTATATATTAATAACTATCTATTATATATAATATGAATATAAAATTGGTAATTAATTGTATAGGTACAATATTGTGATGCAAAATTATATATATGAATGAAATTACATTATAATTTTATTTTTAAACTATTTTATATACGATTAAAATTATAAGTGATTTAATTATAATATAATTATATTTATTATTATATTTATATTATGATAACTTATTAATAATAAATAACCTGATTACTACTTCTTTCGGGTCTTAATCAATTCAGGCTGTGAACAAGTTGAAAGTTAAATTAATGATGATTATAATAATAATAGTGGCAGCGATATATGTACATCAATCATTAAATAGCAGCGTGATATATTACAGTCTTGTCAATAACAACACAAAACAGCACAACACAACGAATGACGAATGGCTACGATGTACTATAGGGATAATAGGGAGATATAGGAGACACTACTACGGTAGCTATGGGTATGTATACTGTTAGTCTGTTCTAATACACACACTGCGATCAGAAACACTCAGGAACTACATAGAAGTGGTGTGCAAGTGGTGAGAGAGATGAGGTGCTTGTGATGGTGCGATTCTTCCACCAGATGGTGCCAGTGTGTGTGTGTGTGTGAGTTTAGTGTACCTATTGGGTGGTCTATCGATAACGCAACTCTTTCTTTTCAACCGATCAACGAGTTTCACGCTGTTCCTGCGCAGAGAGGCACTTAGCTTCGAAAACGAAGTGGAACGCCTCAATTTCGTGGGAGCCAAACTGCAGCTACTCGCAGAGATGGAACCGACGTTCTTCAGGGGAACATGGTTGGCAGGCAAAGATTACGAAGCTGAACAAGAAAAGCTGTTCACTTACCGAAGAGCATCCTATCGGTTCATTGATTAACTCGGTGGCGATATTTGAGTGACACGAGGTAGATGTGACAATTCTTTTATTATACTTTATAGAGTTTCAAAATGATCATAATATAAATAGGACAAGGGTGCAATCGCGGCAGAAATAAATACATACGTACACATTGAATATAGAAATATAGATAGTTATATATATATATATATATAAAGTTAAATGTAGATAGCTATATACAAATGGTTGTTCATGGTGGTGGTGTGGTAGTGGTGGTGGTGGTAGTGGTGATGGTGGTAGTGTGAGTGGTGTCCACTAGGGTGAGCTAGCGGTGGTGTCTGCTGCTGCAGTCTCACTACGAAGGTGCGACATGGCATCAGTAACGCGACCCTTAACGTATTGCTTCGCGCGGTCAATTGACCAGCCGGTACCCACGTTTTGTAGACGGCTCCTGGCGGCACATTCTTCGAGACTGTCGGCAGCTATTAGCTTTCCTTGTCGTCTGTACAGGGCTCCGAGGTTGCGCAGGGTAGTGATCACGGTTTGACTACTGTTCGGGGTAGGGTTACGCATGTATTAGTTAGGGTTACGCAAGTATTAGTTAGGGCTACGTGTGTTTTACTACTAGAAGTAAGAATATTAACAGCTAGTGATGATTATTAATGAATCATCATTGACTTATAGTTAGTTGTTATGGGTGTTACTAACGAATCAAATTTAGCTGTTCTCAGCCAGGAGGAATCTTTTGTCTGCGATTATTATGTTATTGTATTATGATTACTGTTATTTACTATTATATAAATACCTTAGTCTCTTCTCTTTCTTCAGCTAATTCCCAGATTGATTTATTATCTCCTGTTATGTACATAATCATTAATATTTGTATTACATTTATTAATGAATATATAAATTACACTGCATATTAGATATAAGATTATAATAAAAAGCATATGTCATGATTTTTCTATTTTAAGGTATTCTATTAATAGAATAATATAAATATAAATATTATTTCGAACTATATATATATATATATATATATAGCAAATCTACAAATAGTAAAAAAATTATATCAAAGATTACTGAAATATATTAATATTAAAGTTTATTAATTGTATCTAATATAAATAATATTAGAATAAAAATAAATAATAAATGTATAAATAATAAATAATAAATCTTTACTTTTAAAAGATAAATAATAATTGTAAAATATAAAAATAGTATTTCTACATATTGAAAAATGCTATTACAATGTGTGTTTATCCTGATGATTGAATACATGCTATTAAGCTTTAATGATGGATAATAATACACTTTATTAACTAACCTTCACTTTTACCGAACTGAGCCTCGTGGGACATGGTTAACACATCCTTGTATATAGCTTCAGCTTGTACATATTTACCTTGTTTTAGGTATGCTGAAGCCTATATTAATAAATAATGGTATTAGTGTGACTACCAGGTAGAGTGGGTTAATTAGAATATATTGATTATAAGTAATGCATTTCAAGTAAGTCATATAAAGTAATAAAAGCAATTAATTTATTTATAAAATTTTAATGTGTGTTAATATATTTAAATTACAACATTTGATAAAATTAGAACGTTTTCATTGACAAATAATCACTAATTTAAAGGTTTCCGTATTTTATTTAAATTATGATTATTATTATTATATAATGATATATGTTGATTCTCTTTTATTATTATTATTATTAATCATGATGAGTCGAGATCAAATTTAAACTATATTTTTAAAATAAATAAAATCATCATATTATCATTTATTCTATGAAATAGTATATTTACACAAAAATAGAGTATTTGTATGAATTATATTTCAATGTATGTATTATAAATTTACCGCTTTATATTATTACATTTATTATTGTATATATCTATATATATCTTCTATAGACAATATATGATTGTGCAGGTATTAAGGGGATCCCGCACATTTAAAGTGATGATAATTTATTTTTTTTTATATTTTTTTTTATTACATAATAATACTTGTAGTGTTTTTTAGTATCTGTAAAAAAAATAGACACGAATTCAGTCTAGAAATGACATAAAAATGTGTTTTTTTAATGATAATATAATGCTATTATATGCTATTCAATATTACATTGTTATATTGTCAAACTTCAAATGCTGTTTTCTCGGAATAATTATTTCGCGCTATGTATGTGTATTCAAACATATAAAACATAAAAACTATTATAATTATAATATTAATTTTTTTTGCTTTATATAGAATTTAATTATGTGAATAGTAAAATAGAGAGATACTTAATAAAATGTATAGAATTCATTGTATAAAATGATAATTTCTATAGAAATACCATCATTTTAGTATTGCTAATTTTTAATTTAGATATATATAATATAATAAATAATAATATTAAAAATAACTTTCTATTTTCCTATGCATGTATATATTATGAATACATTACAAAAAAAATTAGGTCAATTGAATGAATAGAATATCAGTTCTATTTTTTTTAGTGGACCTATATTTTTCCTATCTATTTATACACGAAATTGACAAATTGCGTGTTATGTGCGGGATCCCCTTAAGTCCAGTATAGATATATCAGAGTTATTATTAAGTTGTTATATTCAAATACATCAGTATTAGCCCTATTGTAGGGTCACTGATAATAGGTATTATTCACTAACGAGGTTATTCTTAGTCTTTGCAACGTTAGGATCATTGACACCTAGTTGTTTAATGTAGATATCCATGGATCTCTTGTAGTAATACTCAACCTGCATGGTGGTTTGATTGACAGGTATGATTAAAACACTGAATATAATGGGGTTAGCGACTAACTTCTTCGTATTTCTGTTGATTCTGACACAAAAGGGCGAGGTTGTTTAATTGTTTAGCTACATCGGAATGTTCAGTTCCAAGTACCTGTAATTATGTAATACTGATATTAAGGGGTATAAGGATTAAGAAGGTATGAAATGGGGAGATGTAGGATGGATATGTATATAGGGAGAATTAGAGTGGAGAAGGAGGTTATAAGTTAGATAAAGATGGAAAATATAGACATAGATAGAGGTATTATGGAAGGGTAGATGGGGTGTGAAAAGTGGGGGGTAGACACGTAACCTTTTCTCTAATCTCGAGGGCTCGTTTACAAAGGGGTTCAGCATCCTTATATTTGCCTCTCTTGCCGTATAAAACGGCTAGATTATTTAATGTTGCAGCAACCTAAATGAACATAGCAGGTTAGTTGCAGACATTGTTGTATAGCTATCATGTATTTCTAATGAGTAATTAACTAAAAACAACGAGGTAAATTACAAATTGTGACAACAAATCCATGCCATTAATCGTGAAAAAAAGATTTTATTTGCAAGAATACGCAAAATTTAGATGTTTTGGGTGTGATTTTGTCTTGTTTTTATTTGGGAGGATTTCTGTCATAATCTTTGTAACTGATTGTCTAAATAACGAGAAACTGGATAGGCAGATTTAATAACAATGTCAATGGCAATGCTGTTCTGATGAACACTAGCACAATGCATTGTTAATAAAGACAATAGTGTAATCAACATAGGCAATAGGTAATGCAACGAACGATGTAATTAATGAATGCTATAATCAACGATGTAATTAAGGTAATAACAAATTTAAATGTAATAACGATGAACGACGATGATGATGATGATGATGATGATGATGAAGCTGAAAGTAATAATAACGAGTTAAATAGTGATTAAGGGATACGCACATATGCAATGTTCACACATGCCAAACATCTAAGGAAATATACGTGGAGACAGGCAGTACATACAGCTGGATTATCTTTGCCTAGAGTCTCCTCTCTGATACCGAGGGCATCGTTAAGAAGGAGAGCTGCTTCTTTATATTTGCCCTGATCTCTATCGTATGATGTTTATGTCATGTTTGTGCGCGGGGGTGTGTGTGGTTAATGTGGGGTGTGAGGGTGTGTGGGGCGGTGTGAGGTGAGGTGTGAGGTGCATGGTGAGTTGATTAACGCTGTCACAATTTGTGTTCATTATGAAACACTTACTGCGGGATGATCTTTACCCAGAGTGCTCTCTCTAATTGTTAATGAATCGTGCAGTAAATTGCCTGCTTCTCTAAATTTGCCCTGGTCACTAATATTATTTTCAATGTAATATTCATTAAATATAAATATATATAAATATATATATATATATATATATAAATATTTATGTATATTATATATAATATATATATACATATTTATATATATAAATATATATGTATATTATATTATATATTATGATATATATATATATATATATATATATATATATATATATGTATATATATATATGTCAATAGAATTTAAAAATAATGTATGATATACCAGAATCTAATAATACTATTACTACATTATTTAGTAGAATATTTACATTGTAACTAAATAGATATTATTGATTCAAGAATTTTTTGAATTCTAATAATAATAATATAATTATATAAAATTAATCATAAATAATTTTAATTAATAAAATAATCCTTATACAATACTATCCAGTAATATAACTTAATTCGATTAATGCAAATTTAAAATAAATAAAATACATTTATTCTTATTTATATATAATAATTATTTGAATTGAGAATAATTCTCTATTATTAGTGATAAGCTTTATAATAATATGGTGCACCTATATTATAAAATAACATTTTAATTCTATAACAGAAATATGATCAGTATATTATTACGTTGTTTAATATAATAATAATAATAATAATAATAATTTTTATTATTATTTGGTAGACTCCTGATAATTGTACATGTATGAGATGAAATTGTGAGGTATAATTAGTGGTTATTTGTATTCGATCATAATATATTTAATTTTTGTTGTATTAAAATAAGTATTTATTTTCAATTATATATCTTAATATAAAAAACACTTTTATTAAAAATATTAAATAATACATCTTCCAGTGTAAAAATATTCATTATAATTGAAACAAATTTTATATTATATTTGATAAGTAGTAAATAATATATACTATAAATTATATAGTATTAAATAATATATAGTAGTAAATACTTAGGTATTTTATAGATAATATATAATACATCCTTATAGTATACTCTACATATATTACTATATACTAGTAATATATCATTATTTTAAATATTGTTTTAAATGTCTACTTATCGAAGATAAATTAATGTGTAATATATAAAACCATGTCGAATTATTTTTGCTGAATAATTTGGTTTTTATTAACATGAAAAAGATATGAATCCAAGAAAACATATAGTATGTCGACTAACCATAAATATTGATTTATCAGCACTGTGTTTGATAACAAATATTACGTATATCTATTGTAATACCTTTACAACTAGTATTTATGTAATGACATTATTTTATTTTAGTTATTTTTACATATCTTATTTTTACATCTCTACATCTGTATTTGAACTGAGTAATGTAAAGTAGCGAATGAGTCAGGTAGAGAGGGAGAGAGAGAGAGGTGATCATGATACACGCTATACTATGTGTGATACAGTTGAATAGGATGAGTTAAACCGGTATACAAGGGCGAGAATGTTCAACATCGTAGCGACGTCGGGATGATTGTGTCCTGAGGACTTTTCTAAATCTTCAAGTGCTTGCTTACATAGTGGTACTGCAACCTATGTGTTCGGTAATAGATGGTTAGTCATCGTTAGCATAGGGTAGGGGTAGGGTTATGGAAGGGTTGAGTAGTGATAGTAAAGTCACGGTGTTAGGGTGTATAATAGTATGAGAAATAAGGTATCTTAGAGAGGGAAATATAGAGAGGGAAGTAATATAACATAGGTCAGAAGGTGGGTAGACACAGAGATGGAGGTCATGGTCAAAAGAAATATGTAAAGTGGTAGGTCAATATATATATGTATGTAGATTAATATGGAGTTTAATGTGGCCATGTCAAATTAAGATAAGAGAGATATGTTAAGACATAGAGTATATAGGGGGGTTGTTTAACCTCATACATTCCTTTGCTGGCGTATTGAATAACAAGATTGTGTAGAGTTCGCAGTCTAGCGGGTATTTCGTAGCCTGACTGGTGTGAGCTCATCGATACGTTGGAACTCGTCATGATACCGCTGCTGCCATCTATATTGGAATGTTCGTCATCTTCTGTGGGCGTGAAACTGAGATCTACTGAGTTCGTGGTTTCCGTTTCTCCATCGCTGTTTTCAAACTGTATTGCATTGTTATGTAATTTACTGTTATCTGTGATTCTGTTATGTAGTTATATGAACCATGATTCATAATAAATAAAAAATCAATCTATTGTGAATAATACATGTATATATATATATATATATATATATTTATATATATATATATATATATATATATATATATATATATACATGTGTGTATATATGTGTATAATATTAAATGTACTAATATTGATTGTTATAAAAAGAATGGGATTATTGATTGATGTCTGTATGTCCCCTATGATGATGACTCACCTTGGGTTGATTCTCATCGTATTTCAACAATCCAGACATGAAGTCATAATGCTTTCCCTGCTCCTCTAATACTGCCACATTTTGTTCACTTGCCTGTACGAGATATTTATATAGGGGATATGTTTAGATAGATGACTTTTATATATTGATTATTTTTATTATATACTGATATATTACCTTTGTAAAGGTAATATATATATATAAATGTGTTTGAAAGGGTGTAGATAAATATAATATAGAGGAGATCAGGTATATCAGGTATATGTAGTAATATAAGAAATTGTATAATGCGTGTATGTGTTTATGTGTGTGTGTGTGTGCGTGTATGTGTGTGTGTGCGTGTATGTGTTTATGTGTGTGTGTGTGTATGTGTGTGTGTATGTGTGCATGTGTGTGTTCGTGTGTATGTGTGCGTATGTGTGTTCGTGTGCTTGTGTATGTGTGTGTATGTGTGTGCATGTGTGTGTGTGTGTGTGTATGTGTATGTGCGTGTATGTGTGTGTGTGTGTGTGTTTACCTGTAGTTTCTGTTGCGTGTTGGCGAGCTCATCTCTTAGCCATGCATTCTCTTGATTCATGCGTCTTATCTGAGATTTCAGTTTGTTTTTATCCGCTTCCATGTTTTCCATGTGTTCAGTCATCGCAAACATAATCTAATGATGTTGATGATGATGATGATGATGATGACGATGATGATAATGATGATGATGATGACGGTAGTGATGTAATACAAACATTAGCTTCTCCTAGTGCCAGATCTATTCTATCAACAGATTTCTCAAGAATTAACGATTTCTCATCAGACATTTCATTCTTGATCTATTATATTATATTTGTGTCTATATAATATAAGGCAATTATATATTAAAATATGTTTAATACTATATACTAATATACTAACCTAGTATATATATAGATAAATTAAACATAATTAATATATTAAGTAATAAAGTATATGTAAGCAGTAATGTATAGTGTGATATATAAATATAATGCATTACTAATTAAGGTATAAGTAAATAGTATTACTAATGTTATATGTATTTCTTCATCATAACATAAATGTAAAATAATCATTATAATAATAATCCGGCCTATGATTACACATAACCACACGTGCGCCCACACACACACACACACTAAGACACAAATATTATATAAGGCTATATGATATAGTGAAGAATGAATGCACGATATATTGTGTATCATGATATGCAACAAGGTTTTAGTAATACAGAGTATATAGATATCAAGTTTTATATAACAAGCATATATACACAATGTACACAGGTGATGAAATATATGGCAGGAGAGTTCATTTATATGAATTTGATTAATATATGTATATATATATACATATATATAAATTTCTAGGCTAACAATCCATAAAAACAACTCTATAATGATAAAGATAACTTATATAACATCTACTAGGTGGTGAATATGCTACTACTGATTACACAACGAGGTACGATGATGATGTAATGATGATGTAATGATTATATAATGAT
Source organism: Osedax fenrisi (assembly GCA_964019155.1). Classification (NCBI taxonomy): domain Eukaryota; kingdom Metazoa; phylum Annelida; class Polychaeta; order Sabellida; family Siboglinidae; genus Osedax; species Osedax fenrisi. The sequence goes on from OZ025240.1 coordinate 16,550,155, forward strand.
GATGTAACCTTATCGATGGCAGACTTCAGCTTATCTAGGATATCTTCATGTTCGTTTCGTAGTGACTTTAGACCTTGTACCACTGTCTTAGTGCTCGTGAATATCTCTTCTTGAGTTAGAGCAGTCATAGCTGCCAGTAAACTGTGTGGATGTGTCATGAGTGTGTGTGTGAGGGGTGTGGGGGGGTTTGTGGGGGTGTGGGGTGTAGTTGTTTGCTTAATGTGTGAATTGAGGCAATGCTTGATTCAGTATTATTGATTTACGCTTAATTAATTGAATTTAGTTTAAAATTATAATTAAAATAAATTAAGTGTTTTTGAAATAAACTCCATTTAAATAATGTTATATTAAACTAAACATATTATTATAAATAAATACAACACATGTAATAATACATTATAAATCTGGTAATATGTTTATAATTTTATATGTAAATGTATATATATAGCATTAATTACATATCTATAAATAAATGACATTATATATAAATATACATATTAGTAATAAAACAATATTTCCTTATTAGAAAGCTAGCTGAATGTAAATGTATATACAGCAACTAACTGCATCCTCTCTGGTGGAGTGTGTGTGCAATTATAAAGTGGATTCACATCATACCGGTTATATGATAATCAATATGCTGGCCACCGTATTGATTAAACTATGATAATCTATACAGGATGTGGTTTTTATTCATCCATTCGGTGCTAATATAAAATGTATAGCACATGCGAACGTTATTGCGAATATACTGTGCATGATTATGTGTATGTTTGTTTGTGTGTCTGTGTGTCTATGTGTATGTGTGTGTGTGTGAGTAATACACAATGCGTATTCGCTTAGTATGCACATGTATGCGCGTATATCTACGTATGTATTTGTGTAGGCGTGGAAACATCATTAAGTTTACATCTCGTATTAATATTCGTTGTATATAGGTATCCGTATAAGGTATATAAATGAGATAAGCTACTGCGATCGAATCATGCGATTACATTTAATCATTACAGTTATAATGATAAATACGTTAAGATTTTATATTACGATAAAGATCAGTTTAGGTGCAATAAACAAGGTTTAATAGTGGTTTAATAAAGGTAATTATGTAGAATTAATCAACCACAAATAATTCATCGTTTATAAAGAATATATAAGATAATATTATCAAATATTATTATAAATCGAGAGAAGAATTTAACTTATGTTAAAATTCTCCTAATACCATATTAATATCTTATATTATGATAATATTTCTCATTTAAAGTTTAATTTATTTAATTTAAAAGGCATAAATAAATTAGCATAATTTAATACTATTTGTATGAGAAATTATTGGAATGAAATTCTTAATAATAATAATAATGTTTGCACTACTGCATGGTTGGGGAGTTCATTAAAACTAATTATACTTTATTTATGATCATTGCTTGTAATCAAGCTCAATCCTTTATGGAACCTGGACGGCATTTATATTACCATTTCATATCAATATTATATAATGGATATCAACAATTAATACTGATCACTACCATTAATTATATATTATGTTCATTTAATTTCTATAATATTACAGATAAAATATTGTATTAATCTTAAATTTTAGAAACTAATTATGATATTTAATAGAGACTAACGTATTATTTTCAATTCTGAATGATATCAATTCTGATATTATATATATAATACAAGTTTATATTTTATTTATTGATATATGGTAAAATATTTTAAATCAAAATCAAAACAAATAATAAAAATATTTGTTTATTAAAAATTTTAAAATGTTAAAAAAATTATAAACATATATAATAAATTTATTATATACATGTTAATTACTTTATTATAATATTTATAAATATAATATTATATTATTCGTATTATTCTTATTGTAAGTATAGTTATTTATATATATATATATATATATATATAAGTATCTGAATATATATACTAACAATTATTGATATTTATAAACGCCTTATTTTTTTTAATTTAGATTTATTTATTAATATTTTTCATTTGTGTTACTATATATATATATATGTATAGCTTAATTGTGATTGAATAAATATTAACTTAATTGTGTTATTAGATTTATATCATAGGAAACATTAACTACTTTATATTCAAAGATTATTATCATTTCTTAGATACTTATACATCACATATGTATCTGCTCCAGTAACTTCTTTCTACTATAGAGTATCTAGTAGTTAGTTTTTATACATTCACTATATAATATAATCTATATCCGCTCCTTCTTAAAATATGTTAATATTGTGTAAAAACTATATTTATTTGTTCTTGTGATTTTTGTAATCCTTTTTTTATTCATGACAATTGCAGAATTTATTAATTTTAATTTTAATATATTTAATATTATCATTACTATCAATATAATAAACTTGTTATCTATTTATCTATTCAATTTTGTAATAAACGAAAAGGATATATAATATTTTCAATTATGAATAGTATTTATTGAATACATATAATGTTTATATATATATATATATATATATATATATATATATATATATATATATATATATATATATATATATATATATGTTTATAAATGAATGTAAATTTATGTAAATCCTTGAAATACATTTTTAATTACTCATATATTACCAATATATTATATATTATATATAGAAAACAATTAAAATATATAAATTATTAAATATTTTTTTCATAATTATAGCAAATAATATTCTCTTACTACAAACATATTACTATGAATTATAATTTTGATTATAATATTAGAAATTAATATAAATATTTAGAAATTAATATAAATATTTAGAAAATATATATATTTTATATAAACATACTTTTTAAAGTATCGCAAAATTGTAATAATTAAATTATATTGTGATTGACCATATATTAAAAAATTTTAAATTCTTACATAGAAGGCTGTCATCAATAAATTCACTTATATACTAATGTTTGCAAATAAAAAATATATTTTACCATATGTAAATATGATTATACAGACTATATATTATTTATTTAGCAATGATTTGTTAAATAACAAGATAATCTCATTTGTAGCTTGAATCTAAAATCTAAAACACATGTAACTAAATATTAGGTAAACGTCAACAAAATCCGGCATAGAAAACATCCAGCATTATATTCAACGGAAATTGTATATTTATGTGTATTTTAGTAATAGGTATTTGGCTATATAAATGTTTTGCATGTTGATATGTGTGGGTAGTTTGGATTAATTTTTTGGTATGTTCTACTTGGTTTTTTTAGCTGCATTAAATCCCGAAGTGAGCCTATAAAATATTGTGCTTAGTCACTAACTTAGTGACTCACTAAGTTAATGAAATATTTTAATTAAAATTATGTGCCTATTTTAGTATTAACTCTTATATAATAATTAATTATCATACATATTACATGGTAAACATAAATATATGATATTAATTAATCGAATATAATACCGAATGTTTTCGAAGTCAACCAACATATTATCAATTGAAAATTATTTAGTGTAGCCTATAGGTGACCTATATATTATTATATTATACTATTATTATACTAAGTATAGTAATTATATAGGTTATATAGTATATATATATATATATATATATATATATATATATATATATATATTATATATTATATATATATATATATATATATATATATATATATATATATATATATATATATACTATATTGTGTAGTCAGCAGTACTTTATTATACACTATAATTCTCATACGAAACGTCATTATCATAACATAATTATAATATATTATATATTATTATATAATTATCATATATGACACATACAAAATATATGTCACCCTAATGACATTAGGGCCTAATGTATACATTATATATATATATATATATATATATTAATTCATTGATTCAGTTATATTAATAAATGTAAGAGTTCAAATATTATATTATATTATATATATAGTAGTATTATTGAGTATTAGTTTATTATAATTTCACATTAATATTAAAATAATTAATTTTTTTTAAATATATATATTTCATTTTAATACAACTAAAACATAGTATTATACATATATCTTAAATATTATGATTCATAATAATTTCATTATATTATGCTAATTATTATAATATTATTAAATATATATTTAATATAATTTAATGAGAATTATGACAATATATAATTAGTATTATACTAAGTATAATAATATTATATTTCTTTAAGAATACTTATGATATCCTAGAATTCTTAAACTATTGATATCCTTATTGATTAATAACAAATTATTATAATAAATAATTTTATTTCTATCACCCTTGTTATTTCAAAAATACAAACCTTATTTAATAAATAATATGTATAAATAAATAATATATAATTTTAACACAAATGAGATTATATTACAAATTTTCTTAGGATAAATTCTTGTACATGTCAACAAATAATTAGAATAAATTAGGATTTTTTAATTATTATTTAAATCCGGGATATTTACTATATTTACTTGCAACTTTTATGAAATATTCCATAAGGTCGTTTACTAATTTATAATATTTAATATATATAATGATATTATAATTAATTAAATTAATTTTATAATATATTTATTATCACATATATATTGTTTATATATGATTAAAAACTATTACAGGTTGTCGGTTCATTAAGCAAGCTTTAATAATAATACCAGCGGTTTTGCCTTGTGCGTATTCGTTTATGACACTATTTTACAAATCGGGTAATTTATTTATTATTAATAATTATATTGTAATATTAATATAATATATTCTTTAATTAAATAAATTATAATTTATTAATAATACTTAACATGTTTTATATATTAAATTAATTTTAATTATTTATTTAATATATTAAAATACTTATTTTTATTAAATTATTCTATAATTATTCTATAAATTATTTTATTTAGTTACTGAATTAGTATATAACAATATTTAGACATTTAATATATATTATTAACATATGTATTTAATTATATTTTAAACATAAATTGGTATGTTATTTTATTTATATATCATGATAACTATATATTAAATAACGCGTGACATTAATTAAAGTAGAAAAATATATAATAGGAATTTATATTGCATATTTTTTTATTAAAAATATATTCTATTTATAAATTTAATTGTTATCATTAATTGATTAAAATTTAAAATTGTCTTTGAAAAATAGTAATTATAGTATATAGTTAATTATAGGTTATCTATTTGTTTAAAAAAATAAAAATTAACATCTGGTAGATGAATTTCTAGTAAACAATTAATATATGGTTTAAAGTTCAACCTTTTGTTTATATAATATGAAGATGATTTTATTATAAAAAATATATCAATGATTATATGTTATCATGTATGCTTATTAACATCATATTATAAAGTAAATAATCTATATTTGTTAAAATGTATAATTTATATATATTATTATTTTTAGATTATTTTACTTGCGAGCACAAAAAGTGTATATCGAATGTTAGTCGGAAAAAAGAGAGGCATAAAACATGGCCACTGTAAATATCAATCGAAATGTTGCAGATCAATTCAATCGTTATACCATGCCAAAAATCATATCAAAGGTGAATTTCTATGAATATATTATTTATGTATTTAATATATTAAATATTTATTTATAGATTGAAGGGAAGGGCAATGGTGTTAAAACAGTTATCGCTAACATGTCGGATGTAGCAAAATCATTGGCAAGACCACCTAGCTGTATGTATTTAGTTGTTAAATGAATTATGCATTATAAATAATTGTATTCATAAATTTACAGATCCAACAAAATACTTTGGTTGCGAATTAGGTGCTCAGACACAATTTGATAATAAAAATGAACGTTACATAATAAATGGTTCACATGATGCTTCCAAACTTCAAGATCTTTTGGATGGCTTTATACGTAAATTCGTTCTCTGTCCAACATGTGATAATCCAGAAACCAATCTTGTATGTATTTAATTCATATTTGTGTCATTAGCTTTAATTATTTTAATAAATTTGCAGGCGATTCAACAGCGTAAGGGTACGATATTACAGAGATGTTTAGCTTGCGGTCATGTCGGTAATATTGACATGAGGCATAAAGTGACTACATTCATTCTGAAGAATCCTCCTGATCAAGATATAAATGCCATGACACCATGTAAGAAGGAGAAGAAGGTTGCTAAGAAATCATCTTCAGGTAGTGCACCTTCGTCGAAAACCCCCTCGAAGGAAGTCGAAGTAACAACTCCAACCGATTCTCCTGAACATGATGATTATGAAGATGATTGGTGCGATGACACATCTGCTGCAGCAGTGGCTGAAAGACAGCTGGGTCTTTCAAGTGCTGCTAAGAATCTGACAATCAACGATGATATAGATAAATCTATGAGTCAACGAGTGAATATGTTCTATGTATTTGTAAAGGTTATTAGATTTTCATTGATAAATTGTATTTAAAATAAATTAATTTTATAAAGTATTTTTAAGAAAAAAAAAATTTCCTATTTTTTGTAATTATTTATATTTATACAAATTTAAACTATTTATTATGAAACATATTTGTCTAAAGCGTTCACAATGAGCAATGAATACTTAAGAATTCCCAAAATGTAAAAGTCTATGTTTTTTCTCCGATTATTGATAAATGTTAATAAATCCGAATTTATTCTAGTTTTTGTGACAATTTAAGTAATTGGTAAATAAACGAACGCACAATATACTGACGAGTATTAATGCATACGAATTTACCTTTCTAGGGATCTATTTATAATCATTTACAAGTATACTAATTATAAGTAATTAAATTAAGTTATTTAATGGTTTACTATCGCTTAATTAATAATTATAATATATAATTACTAATATAATTATTAAATTATGAATATATGTATATTACCACTTTAAAATTATATAAATTCATAAAATGTATGTAATTTTAAGTATTCTACTGCGAAAATAAATTTCTCATCTGAACACCCTAAAATTGATACCGCTAGGGGTTTATGAAACTGGAATTCTTTAGAATTCCATTACAAAATTTCTGGAATAGATTGCCAATGTGAACAGCGCTTAACAATATATAAAATGTTAAAAATAAAAATATGAATTTTTATAAAAGTCATACATTATGGTGAAAAAACAACATTGTACTATTTTCTAATGTTTAATATGTTATATGTTTATATTATTTGTAATCTTGTATTTATATATATATATATATATATACTAGTCGGCTGGGGCCCAGCTATTCCCATTTTAGCTTGCTATGTTTATATTTACGATTTGCTAGTATATACACTTATTTTCCCGTGGATTAAATAATTTTTTTGATTTTTTTTACAAACTATATTTGTATTGTATATTAAATTTTAATTAAATATTATTATTTTATATAATTTAATTTTAGGTGAAAATTTTGCCCGTCTATTTTATTATATGTATTTACCAAATATGTGCTATATTCATGGTTGGGGTCAAATACACTTTATCAATTACAAATACAAATATTTATTAAAATGTTATACAAATATTAACACACACATTAAATATTAAATCATAAAATAATAATCATCCCTATATCAGATTGCGTAATAATTAATTGTAATCTATTTAAAATATATTTAATTTCTAATGAAAATCAATATAATAAAAACTGTAAACAAAATAAACTGGTTGCTTGGATTAATATAAGTTATATTTTATAACACATACATTTTCTATATAAATTCATAAATTTATTTATATAGTATTCATAAAATTCTTTGAAAATTATTTTTCTATTATATAATTGTTATTATTTAATATAAATGGTAAATTTTGTGTTAATTTTGTACGTTCATAAATCAATTTTTTAAATTATTAAATATATTATAAATTTAAACATATTTGTAAAAGTTTATATGAAACTGTATTTGATCAAATACGACAATCAAATACAAATACATTACTGAATAATTATTTAAATATGACAATCAAATACACTAAATCAGCGTATTTAAATACAAATACGTATTTGACCCCATTCCTGGCTATAGTACTATACATTTTAAAAGTTATATTGAAAAAATAATACTGCAAATGTTATTTATTTTTAATTGAAATATTTATAATTTGATACTAAACATTTATTTGCCCATGAATATTTCCCGTTTTATTTGTACTTTCGTCTATATTTATATATCATATTTTTGTTATATTTGAGTAATCTAATAGTATTTATTTTTTGTAACTTGATATTTTTAACCAATGGATTTTAATATAAATATATATGCACATTTTGTGATTATATAAAATCTATCCCAGTTATTAATACACGATTTTATAGGATCACTGGGATTTAATGCAACTAAAAAAAAGTAAAACAAAACAAAACAACCCACAAATATCAATACGTAATATTTATATATAAATATATATGTGGTTAAATTAATACATAATAATTTAATACAATTATTATACTGTTGATTTATTTTCAAAATGTGTTATTTTGTTATATTTTTCATAGAAACATGATTTAAAGACCATTAAAAAGCTTATTTATATTATATTGTAAACTTACAATAAACATAATTAATTAAAAAAATGAATGACCACTTAATAATTAAATATATATTAGTTTATTACTAAAAATCAATATGTGTTTCAATACCTATTTCAATAATTATATTTTATTATGGTTTTGTATGTGTACAATTAGATTATTTCATTTTGTAACCATTATTATAAAATACTATAAATTATAGTCTAATGTTAATTAATTTTTGTAATATAGTTTTATAAATTTTATTAATTTCACTAATAACTGTCAATATTTTAAGTTTATATTTATTATTCTTATTTATATTTTACAACAACTATATAATTATTATTTATAGTTGAGATCTGATTCTATCACTAATTCAAAAATTGAGAAAGAAATCATAAGTGAAGCTGAACGATTAGAAATTATGGATAAAGCTCCTCTTGTACTTGCAGAATTATTATTTAATGATCAGATTCTTGTACAATTAAAAAGATATCGTAATTTATTACTTAGGGTTAGTTTAAATTACTTATATTAATATATATATATATATATATTAATTATATCTTTATATCATTAAACAGTTTACAAATGATAATGAAAAGTCTCAAAAGTATTTATTAGGTGGCATAGAACAATTAATTGGCAATGTTCATTCCAAAATTCTTGTACCAAAAGTTGCTCACATTCTCAAGTGTTTATATGATTTAGATATTATCGGTGAAGAGGTCTTAATTGAATGGCATGCAAAGGTATGTAAATTGATATATATATATAATAATTTATAGATATAATATAATCATGAGCTATAATTATTATACTTATATATACAAATATATCCAATAGGAATCAAATAAGTATGTAAAGGGTGATATTGCTAAAGAAATTCATAAAGTAGCTGATCCTTTTATCAAATGGTTATCTGAAGCTGAAGAAGAAACTGAATCTGAAGAAGATATTGAATCTCAGGTATAATATTATGTTTATATAAGTGCTAAATAAATATAATGTATTTTTCAAGTGATAATATATCTATTTAATATATTATATATATTTGTGTAATGTTTATGTAAATATTATTCTCTATTGATTTATATTATATAACTATATTATTTGTTTTTATTATATTAATAATATATTAGTTGCAATATAGAAGATAAATAGATTTTTACTTCTGTAAAGATTGAATGTTTCAACATTCATTAACATTCATTAATAAGATAGATATTCACTAAGATTTATTTCACAATATATTTATTATTCGTGATAATTAATATATGAAATTGAGTAATTTGAGTAAAAGTACACACTTTAATAATCATTTAATATAGTAATATCTACTTTATTTATAATTAATGTATGTAAATATTTGATATTTTTAGATAATATACTCGCATACTGAAAAAGTTGGTTCAACTATTCAAAAAGATGAACAAGATAAAGAAGTCGTTGCTAAGGATGAAGCTGATGATTTTGATATAGATGCTATATAATTTAATAGATCATTAATTGATTCAAATTAATTAAAATATGCCATATATATAATATAATTTGATTGTTTATTTATTATAATTATTATTCTAGTTCAGATTATAACTTTTCTTTGTGATAAATAATAAAATTATGGCAAAGATTAATATTTAAATTATTTTATGTAAAATAAATTATATGCATCATTATATATTATTTTTTGCCATATAAATAAATCATAAATTGAAGCTATTAGTATAATACTACATGTATATTTAATGTAGTATTATATTTAATATATGAAATTGAATATATCTGTATCCTATAACAATATTGAATTATTACTATACAAATTAATATTTATAACTGATCTAACAAGATTTATGATATATTTGTGTTCTATATATTATTATTATTTATTAAATGTATTATATTTCTACATATATTATTTTTTTTCAAGTAGTTTTATTTAAAAATAATTTGAATTTTAATGCCTTTTAAATGAAAAAATATTGTGAAAATAACCATTAATGTTTTTATATAACAATTCAAATAATAGTTACAGATATACATATACATTATGATTAGATTTATAATAGCATATATATAACATATAAAGTGGAGACAAAAATGCTGATATTTTCTATCAATAAAGAGTTTTATAGTAATTTAAAATATTCTCTAAATTAAATTACTTATTATAGTAACTATATGAACTTTTATATTATGGTCAGAACTACATTGATAGACGAACGATTATAATATTTTGATATCTTGATAATATAGTGATCATACAAAATTAAAATAACAAGTATAGCACAGTAGTTTTAATAAACTGATTTATATTACTAATTAATATCAATTTTACTAAACATTTCTACATCTGAGCTAAGATTTATTCTACTGTGTAAATGTAGACTAGTTATGAATCATGATTCATTTTATTTATGTTGCTACATATTCTTACATTTGTTTTCATGACTAATATCATATGAGAGCAATGTCATGTAAGCTATATATATCCCTACTACTAAATAAATGAGGCAATAACTTATTATTTTACTTTTTGTTGTAAATGTAACCTAGTATGTCGAGTAATGTTTTTTTCATTATTTTAATTTCGCATTCTTCTAAACTTTATAAATCTTGCAATAGTTATCCCTTAATTTAACTTCTCCCATAAGTTTGATTATTTTAATTTAGATAGACATATGTAAGGTTGAGAACATGTATATTACTTCTGCATTATTTTACTATTGTATTACATGTAGGAATTTTACTATTGTATTCCTATGCTATAAAAATACTCTACGACTTCGATATTTACTATTCCAGTCTCTTAGTTATACATGTCTATTTCTAAGTTTATACATATAAAGAGTCATATATATACTTACAAGGAAGTTAATATAGTATATACTGATATCACTGGTCCCTGCATATATAGTGATCGTTAATTTTATTATAACCTCTTTATATTTACTCCAATCAGAAACTGAAATTTATTTTTATATTATTCATTTTGTTATAATTTCGTAAGATTATTTCTCTGAAGTTTTATTTATGTAAACCGTGTAATTTTTATTCTGTTAAATTCATTCGAGTATATTGAAGATTTCTACTGCATTTAACTCAAGTTTGGCCCTCCGCTTTACTATAAAATAATGGTATTGAGATATGCGAATAATATATCATTTATATTAAATTGTTAACTTGGCATGTATTTATCTTCGTTCCTAGGAACCATAGCTATGGTTAAGTATATAATTATGTTTCTATAAAAATAAAATGAATATATCCATGTTTACATATTAATATTCATTATTTTCGAAATTGCTTCATTCATATCCAATTGATGTGTAGATTACCTAAAATAAAAATCTATGTTCATATCTTAAGATATTTGTTTAATATTAAAAGTAACAACTTGTTAATATATTACATATTGTCTCTTTTGTAATATCTTGAATGATTATTGTATAACTCTGATGCATGTTATCATCTCTCATTCATATTATATTTACTTATCTCTAATAACTTATTATTTTATTTAAATAGATGAATACTATTGTATATTTGTATATATATATATATATATATATATATATATATATATATATATATATATCTTTACAATATTATAGTACATTTTAATAATTTATTTTGTCCGTAATAGCGTTTGAAAAAATATTTTTATAGATATATCTATAGACTAGTCTTATTTATTTTAATTATGACAATTATTTTCACCTATTATTTCCTTTAGTCCAATTATATTTTTTATTATTATTTAATATCAAACTTGTTGAATACATCAACTAATATATACCCTATAGGTCATATATATACACATTTATTTGTGAATTATCTGTATTTTTCTCTTATTAATCAAAATCAGCAACAACAAAATTCATCAAGCAACATTATTTGGTAAATCTTTTTCTATCGTTTCCACACTATGGCCAATTATTAACATCAAATGAATGTGAAATTCTTCTTTACATTATTTAACAAATATAATATATATTATTAAATTGAATATATATATATATATATATATATATATATATATATATATATATATACATAGGTTACTCCACCTTATTTAGCTAATTGTATAACATCTAAAATCATTACACGGAGTTCCAGACCAGAAGTCACAAATCTATTTGAAATGCTATACCATAATCGAAACCACGCATAAAACTATAGTTCTATAGAGAGAAACATTTTCTCTAGTTCTATTAAACCACGGATTAAGAGCATTCTCCTACGCAGCACCATCATTATGATACAAAATGCATCCACCCCTACGAGCAGAAAAATCAACCAAAAAAATAACTTACAACATTCCTTTTCACGAGCTTACACATCTTAATAATCTGTCCATTTAAGACACCACGCCTAAGCAGTATTTATTATTACATGGAGTGGCTAAACCGAAAGGTTCAATTGAACTTACAAGTACAAGAACTTACAATTGAACCTTAAGGTTGATTAATACAGTATTACTAATACTATACTCTATACTGATATTACTACAGTATTAATTTAGTACACTCACACTTTAATATATATAGGTTTATGTTTATAAGTTTACCCATACATAGATTTATAGTTTACCTTTTAGTAATTATATTTAAATCTATGTCTATATATAACACAATATTTGGTTATATTTAGTGGATGAAATATCTATAATACAAATTGACTAAATAAAATACATTTTTGGTATTTTTGAATAATATAAATAAATATATATTAAATAAATAATTATGCTAGACGAAAGCAAGTTACCACAGAAAAAATTTTATCGACAAAGAGCTCACGCAAATCCCATAGCTCATCATGTAATGGATGCGTTAGAATTTATTAACTAAAATTTAAATTTAATATGAGTGATAATAAAGATTATAATTTTAAATTCAAAATTTATAATTTAATTTACTTGATTTACTTAGATACACCTTACTTAGGATATTATATGATATATTTTTACATTCAAATTTATAATATATCGAGTATGAACTGATATATCGTATTTATTATACGTAATTTTATAATACTTTTTAGTTATTCATATTCCTATGTTTACTAATTTGTTTAATATTTTTGGATATTAAATTAATAATTAATTATTAATTTAATATAAATTAATAGTAAATATACTAAATAATTTAGAAAATATTTATATATATATATTATATTCATATATATATATATATATATATATATATATATATATATATATATATATAGTATATTTATAATGTTATATTATATTCATAGATTATATAAAAATATGTTTCACACTTTTTTGAACATTTTCCATATTCTATTAATTACAATTTATATTATCTATGTAAGGATACATATATTTCCTTACTAACTATGTATATACTTGTATGTAATGTATATAACAATTTGATTCTTCACAATATCTATGGTTTCACTTTTTATGAATCATCATTAACTATTACGCCCTGAGTGTACCTAAATGAAAACAAAGTAAGCGTAAATTCATTAATTCATTTCGTGATATTGCGGAATGATAATATTTACTATCAGCGATAGTTAATGATTGTCACTACGTTTCTATTCACTAGATGACGTAATGGCGTATCAGTCGAACTAGTCAGATCTAGTTTATATTATTTAATAACTGACTTGTGTATCGGAGGTAATATTTGTAATATATTTGCGCTCATATTAACGTGCCAACGATACATACACACGCGTTGAACTAACGATGACCGCTTTATCTAGGCCGAAGAATCCGCAGTCTATGGACTGGTCAGTTCTGTATCCCGATATCGACGCAGACGATAGAGTGGTCAGATTCGCTGATATCGGCTGCGGGTACGGAGGACTTTTGAGTTGGTGTTTATCGTGCATTAAATAATAATATTTATTAACAGAATTTTTGTTTGTTTCCCGCTTCGGTTTCTAGTTTATAACACTAGTTTATAACACTAATATGCTGTTACCTCCTAAAGGGTTTCATATTAACATAGTGCATATAGGCTTCGAAGGGATATTAGAGCCATATATGGTTATAAGTGAAAAGTTCCTGGATGGGATGAAAGGACTCTACCAAATAAAAATAACAATAACAATATATATTTTGTATTGTTTTCGGCCGTAAAATTTTAAATATATTATATTTTTATTGTTTAGATGTAGGCTTTTATAGTAGAAGTACCCGCTCGTGTTTACCCGTTGTATCGTAATCACACGTAATACATACAATAATAATTATAATACATTTATATTTAAATTTAGAAATTGAGTTTCGGTTTACACGATACTTATTAAAGTTATTAATGTTATTGACGATTATTAAATCATCATTCGTTTATAATTTAATTTAATTGATTATATATATATATATCGATACACATAAATATAGATTGATATTTAAATTGTATAGTTCAGAAAAACTTTCACAACATGTGTAATATCCGCGAGTATTTAAATTCCCAAATTATACACTAATCTATAGATATACATAGTACGGGGAGACGATCAAAAAGTACGAGTTGAGGGTTAGAGGTTACATTTGAAATACGAGTTAATAGTATATATATATATATTGTATTGGTATTTGTGGGTTATTTGGTTTAATTAGTTTAGTTTGTCCGCTTATTTTGTTAGCTACATTACATCCAAAAATGAGCCTATATAAATTTATTTCACATTTAAAATGTAACCTTTGCTACTGAACTCTATGTCCTTTTTGATCGTAACCCTCTATTACTTATACTACGATAGCTCGGTAGTATTGAATAACTTACATCACGATCCTACAGTGAGACTGTCACCACTGTACCCTAAACAAATGATGCTCGGCATGGAGATAAGGCTAAAGGTATGTCTAGTATACATAGTATACATTGTCACCATAGTGGACATTGTCTACTTATAATAATATACCAAGTTATTTTAAAATAAAATATTACGATTACGATATAGGATATAAATGAATAACGTAATATCAATCATAATTCGATGACAAATATATAACTCGCGTAAAACCTACATTAAGGGCGGTTTGGTTTGGTTTAATAGCTCTTATAAATCCTATTTTCGCTATAGAATATCGCTCTTAAATTAAATACGTTTTAAACTACTCGTTATTTTATACTTTATACATTTATATATATATATATATATATATATATATATATATATATATATATATATATATATATTTGTTTTAAGGCGTTCTTATGGATACAACAATTGTTGTTAAGTACCTAACATTACCTGACATAACATGTATAATGTACATAACATATAAAATGTACTTAACATGATTTCTTGATATTGATAATCATTAAT
Source organism: Osedax fenrisi (assembly GCA_964019155.1). NCBI lineage: Eukaryota > Metazoa > Annelida > Polychaeta > Sabellida > Siboglinidae > Osedax > Osedax fenrisi. The sequence continues at coordinate 16,565,976 of OZ025240.1, forward strand.
AATTTTCTATTGATAATTTATTTAAGCGAATACATAGTCGACATATATAATCGAAAGTATAAAGTATAAATATTTGCTAACGATAGCATATGCTATAGAATTAATAAAGAATATGTCTATTAATATCTGTTAATATCTGTTAATACTTATTTTGCATATAATAATTTTCATTATAGTAAATTAAATCATAAACTTAAATTCTATAATTATAATTTTAAATTTAAAGTTTTAATTATCCATTTTTCTTTAAGCGACGTGTAATTAAATTTAAATTTCATATTTCTCTATTAATCATAATTCTAAAATGTATATCATGTTAATATCGTTTGATTTATTAAATATTTTTGATTTATTAAACATTAAATTTGTATATTATTAATAATTAATAATAACAATAGCTGTGTTAATGAATGCGTACGCTATTGATGCATGTGATATCTAATTGCGTCTTATGACAGTATATACCCTGTAGGATATAACTCTACGTGTAAGTTTCTATACAATTAGATATACAATATATCTATATATCACGCATTTGAACTATTTAACTATCTACCTATACATATGGATATCATTTATCATCAGAGTTATAAATTTAATATCATAAATTAATATATTTAATTTGATATTGTCTTAAGTAATTAACTTATATCAATATTAGAAAAAATAAATTTTAATTTGACACCATAGTAATTAACAAAAAATATTCGTATAATTTGCGTTATTCTATCTCTTGAAATACATAATATTATACATAATAGTATTTACTATGATTCCGTATATACCTTAAACCAGGGTTGTTCGGTTTTGTTGACGTTTTTTTTGGTTTTGTTGAGCAAACAAACCATGGTTTTTTTGGTTTTTTTTGATATTTGAATATAAAATTATTGATAAATATATTAATTTCAATATTATATCATTTAAAATTAGTATCACTATTAATAATAATAGTATATTTTATGTATATTATATAAATTATACCTTATAATTTTAAAATATATAAGGCAGTATTATTGGTTTTTATCATTTTAAAAAAATTAATTTAATAAACAAGCCTGGCCGAAAGAAAATAATAATTTGGATAGAATTTACTGAATCCTTGTCAAGGTTTTTCGGTTTTTTTGACATTTTTTAGATCAAAAAAACCATGGTTTATTTGATTTTTTTGATTTTTGTATATAAAATTATTGATAAATATATGTAGTATGGTAACTACGTAGTATGAATGTGAAGTGGAATATTTGATAAAATGTTTTTGTAATTGTAAATAGTTGGCGTGGTTTATAACTGAATTAACTAAAATGTATATATTCGTATTATTATATATGATAGCACGAAGATTTGAATACTCGTTGGTATCATATACCTTAATATATATTACTATACATATATTATTAAATTTCAAAAACTCTGGTTTATTCCATGAACTTGCTATTGTCAACTATCTCTATAGAAATGTATATTGACAATGTCAATTCGACATAAATGTATTTATATGCCATTAATTTAACCATTAACCAAGAAATACTTTCTTTATATCAATGCCATTGTTAGAAGGCTGTTATTTTGAACATTAACCTTAAATCAATCTAATTCAAATATAAAATCCACAAATGGTATTATTCTTGTTTTGGAGTGCATTTTTATCTTGCTATAAAAGCAATTGGGTCACTACACAAATGAGAGTGATTACACTAGAACCCTTGACACAGTTGATCATAATATTTTATTTTCCGATTTTACAACCTGACAATAACTATCATTCTCCGTGGATAACATATTTTACACGCGAGATAACTTATATTAATTTTAATATTATATCATTTAAAATTAGTATAAATATTAATAATAATAGTATATATTATGTATATTATATAAATTATATCTTATAATTTTAAATTATATAAGGCAGTGTTGTTGGTTTTTATCATTTTAAAAAAAACCAAAAAAACCAAAACAAAAACAACAAAAATCAACAACCCTATCAATATTATTAATAATTGTATAGGATATGTGTATTATATAAATGTATTAATTTATTAAACAAGCCTGGTCGAAAGAAAAATATAATTTGGATAAAATTTACTGAATCCTTGTATAAATTATACTACAATACTTTTTAATATAATATACACAAAATATCTAATAATAATCATATATCTTAAGAAGTATTTATTACAAATAGCATTTAATATATAAATTTATTAATAATTATTATTAATAATAATTATTTAATAAATAAAAAAACCAATATTCTTCAAAAAAAAACCAAATAAACCGGTTTTTTTGGTTTTAAAAAAAAATCCAAAAAACCAACAACCCTGCATTAAACTAATATTCATATTTTCAACATAACAATTACTCATAGAAAACTTAGAATACGGATACCATTTATTATTTACATATGCAATGTATACATAATTTCAATTAAACTCCTATTATAACAATTAGTGACATATATGATATATGTTGTTTTGTATATTTGAATATAGTAATAATAATAATAATAATAAATTGTTTATTTAGCACTTGACTAATAGTATGCTATATGTAATCTCTAGCGCGTGTAATCGTATATAGCCATGCGATACAACGTTTGTTAGAACACAAGAGTTAATAACATTATATCGGCGAGATGTTTTTTCCATTTTTCTAAGATTGAAGTATGTACGTATGTAATACATACAATGTATGCATGTACGGCATAGAGTACTATTATATAAAAACGTATAACTACTACTACATCAGAGTATAACTATAATACAGCATACTATACTACTAGTTAGGCGAGTTGTTAAGGGATGGTGAAACTTATGTTGGTGGAACTGTGATGGTGGAACTTATGATGGTGGAACTTATGATTTTTAAAATAAATATATATTTTTATTAAAAAATAATATTATATTAAAATCATTAAATTTAAATATATATTTAAAATTATAAATGTTGTCTTGGTGCATAAAAGTAACTATAGGCATTATAAATGAAACTGTATACAAATAAAGATTAAAATGATAGTACAATATTTATAATTTTGTTTAAAAACTGATATTTTTGCTATTTTTTTTAAATTTAATTTTAAATATTTGAATCTCTATAACTAATGATCTACTTGATATGACATTTTCATAACTTAATCATAATAAATATCTCTTCATATATATTAAATATGGCCAAAAAGTAAAATTAAGTTAATGGAAATTACTAGAAATTTTTTCATTTAAAAATTAGTGTTTTGTAGGTCCCATTCTCATCATCTAATAATATATATATATATAAATACCTATTAAGTATATATTTAATAAGTCGAAACAAAATTTAGTAATTCTATTATTTATTTCAGAAGTTATCATACTTTTAGTAAAATATGTCCTCTCTTCACCAGGTATTCATATGTTTCGCCGGGCCTTAACAAACTCTTAATAACAATATTGCCCCGCCCCTCCCACATTGTAAGCGTAACATCGGCCATGATTAATATGCCATAACATCCGCTCGCACTATCATTAATACATTAATACCATATTAACCGTCGCGTCTAACACACCCGAATAACTCCCCCTAATTCACCAGGTATCGAACTTTGTCAAGGACAAGATCACAGCGCTAAGGTGTCAACACCGCGCCGACCCCGCCCTGTCCACCTACGCCAACGTAGCCTGCGTCCGTACCAACGCCATGAAGTACCTGCCCAACTACTTCCTCGGCGGTCAGCTGACCAAGATGTTCTTCCTGTTCCCCGACCCGCACTTCAAACACGCCAAGCATAAGTGGCGCATCATCTCGCGGCAACTGCTCGACGAATACGCCTACGTGTTGAGCGTTGGGGTTAGACCCCTTACCCCTTACCCCATACCCCTACCCCTGTTACCCATGTTACCTGCTACCCCATACCCCTACCCCTGTTACCCCACACCCCTACCCATGTTACCTCCTACCCCATACCCCATGTTACTTCCTACCCCATACCCCTACCCCTGTTACCCATGTTACCTGCTACCCCATACCCCTACCCCTGTTACCCCACACCCCTACCCATGTTACCTCCTACTCCATACCCCATGTTACCTCCTACCCCATACCCCTACCCCCCTTACCCCATACCTCATACCCATGTTACCTCCTACCCCTACCCGTGTTACCTGTTACCCCATACCCCTACCCATGTTACCTGCTACCAAATACCCCTACCCATGTTACCTGCTACCAAATACCCCTACCCATGTTACCTGCTACCCCATACCCCTAACTGTGTTACCTCCTACCCCATACCCCTTATTAAACTGAATGTTACCCATACCCCTAATTAAACTGCATGTTACCCATACCCCTTATTAACCTGGATGTTACTACATACCCCTTATTAACCTGGATGATACCCCATACCCCTTATTAACCTGGATGTTACTACATAACCCTAATGTATCCTAATACAGCGACATACGTCTATCAATCAATGATTTGTATGGTAAAATAACCTTCACATATATTCATAGTAGTTCCAGGCCATATTTATTTTGAGTTATTCCAATTCGTGAAATTTAATTATTCATTATTGAAATGATGGTTACATTTTAGTTAAACAACAATGCATCGATAGTATAGAAACTCTATTAATATATTCTTGTAGTTTGAATGTATCTATATGTGTGTATACCGATACTTGTATAGGAATATATTGTATGAACATATGTATATTGACAATAGGGGTGTAGTATCAAATCTAACAATATATTTACCAAGTAGGCTTCGATAGTATAGACAATGATGTTATTAACTAATGCAATCACTCACCAATTATCATTAACAAATGTCTGCAAATAATAATATATGTAATACGTGATGATAAATACGTCATATTATACAGATATATCACGAGCGTATATTACCATTATATTTGTATCTCATATTACCACGTTATTATAAACACTTTTGTTAATCATCATTTAAAAGTGTATAAACCAAATACTAATAATAATAACAATGAGATGTATTAAGGCTATGTACCGGTATGGACTGTCTAATGTATCCTAAGAATAGGGAAAAATGCCCTAATGCTAAAGCCTACTTCTCATTCAATAATTAATGGATCGTCCTAAAATAAAGTATATATTAACGCCGGTATCGCCCCCTATTGACAGGGTTTAGTGTACACTATAACGGATGTGCTCGAGGTTCACGAGTGGATGGTCATGCATCTCGGGGAGCACGCGCTGTTCGAAAGACTCACTTCCGACGAACAGGTTCCGTAGTCAACCCTTACCCTCCCACCGTCCTCACTGACTACTCGTGACCACTACACGCTTACTATCCGATAGACTGCTGTGTGTGTGTGCTCTCCACGTTCATGTTTACGCCCACCGATACCTCATCAGTAGTTCACAACCTTTTTCACCATGACACTTTTTTGTTAATTAAAAAAAATATACCTAATGATAAATTTAATTTTTTTATCAATAAAATGTAGTCATAAACGAATAATATAAACTATAATATATATATATATATATTTTTAGAAATTGTCTCATGACCCAACAAAAAAAACCAATTAACAAAATTTGGGTCATGAGCCATAGATTAGGAACCACTGCCCTACATAGTTGTGTTCGCTCTATTCACTTGATGTGAATATCTATTGTGCAATATATTCATGCTTAATTCACTATCTAGTATTTATAAACCTTTTAAATTATTCCAAAAATAGAATAAATTGTTATTTTTACATCAGTCATCACTCCATTGCGTGCCCTGACATGTAAATAGATAGGCGACATTTGTTACTAGCATAAATTCTATTTTGAGAAAAATAATTGGAATATTGCCAAAATGTTCTTTATAAATTAGACATATAGTTCTATAGATGTAAAGATAGAATTGTTAATAAAATTCAATATTATGTAATTCATATTTAAAATTTTTACATTTATTTTTGTCTACAAAATTATTAAATTAATGTCACTTTTTAATATATACATGACTAGAGACTAGAGATCTGGCATGCTTTTTTGATATATACTTGATACATCTTCTATCTATTTGATACAAATTATTAAATAATATTAACTACTCTCTAAATATCAATTTGAATACTAGTGAATGTAAGAAAATAAGTATTTCAAGATGAATATTCATAATATACTAGCTAGGTAATACTAATATAAAATTATACTAAAATATAGTCATCAATGAATCTATATATATTTTTTATTAAACCTTTATAAAACAGATTATTTATGCTACTAACATACATTTGAATATACATTGAAACTTTTTATTTATCATTTAATTTAAAATATTTTCTTTACATCTGTAGAAAACTACAATAAGACTAATATAAGCTAAATATATAATCCTGCCTACTTATATTACAACAGGACAAAGACCCAATCGTACCCCATCTATTCACAAGCACCGAAGAGGGACAGAAGGTAGAGAGGCAGGCGGGCATAAAGTTGTGTGCAGTGTTCAGGAGGAAGAGCAATCCGAAAGGAATGCCGCTCAGAGAAAGAATCCGATTACGAAATCAATGATCACGCTATCATATGTGTATATTTATGTATATAGATAGTAATAAATAAATAATAAAGTTCTGTAGACTTTTTAATGCGTTGATGATTTCATATATTTTCAATATATACAAATACTTAATATCACATTTTCCTAAAATAAAAATATAAATCAATCGAGGAATACTCCACATAGTAGTAACTGTAAGTATATATAAATATATATACAATGAAGTGAGTATAAAAGAACATTGAAATAGGTATAAGGTATAACTGGTATTGATAATAGATCACTGCTTGACGTGAAGCATCGTATTATCACTACCTAAACGATTAAAACTGAATATCAAATAACTGAGATCCCCATCATGTGATCTAGCCTACATGCGCTATACATACTGGGTATGTATAGCACACAGTAGCTTATACGCACGCACACACACACATGGGTGTGTGTCGGATGTGTGCAGATGAGATATTTATGATGTTAAAGATCTTTGTAAAAGGGGGGGTGACGGCGGCGATGGGAGGAAAGGGCCGTGTTCTAGTTCTCTTGGAGGTCTAGCCACGGGTCATAATTATAGTAGTGGTAGTAGAAGACTTAGTCGGATGGTGTGAGTTAATCGGATATCTGTATGGGACGTTTCTCGAAGCGAATACGGTTGGAGACGCGCTTCTCGAGACTTTGTTCCTTGCACACCTGACAGATGAACTCCTCGGGTATTTTGCTACGACGCACCTTAGCGCAGGACAGATGTATCCACACCAGACACTTGCTGCACTCTATCATCGGACGGCCGGAGAACGGCTTGTGGCAGAAACAGCTGATTAGGTTGTAGGACTCTTCGCTGGCTGTATAGGGGGGTTAAATAAGATATCACGCAATTAACAAGTAATAAGAGGCGATAACAAATATCCAATCATAAAATTAACTGCCATATATTATGACATTTTTGATTTTTTTAAATAAATAATTAACCAAATCATAATTTATATTGTAAATTTATAATTATGAAATTATATTAAAAAATATTATAAAAATGAAAAATAAAATGTTGGAAATTATTATAATATATAAAAAATATAAGCAAAAACAATTGGAATGTTAAATCCTGATATTATGCTAAAATAAAGTATTTAAAACAAATAGAATATAAACTATTAACAAACTTAAACCTGTGATCTCAAGGTCCCTGCAATTGAAATTTGCTATAATTATTAATATTAAAATTTACATACAACAAATTCGCATATAGATATATATATATATATTAATTTTAAATAACAATTGAACTAACAAAGATCTTCGGAGTCATCATTGCAGTCGCTTGATATCTCAGATTCATTGCTATCGATGCTACTGCCATTAGGTGAACCTTTATCGATATTACGTACCTATTGTATGTATAATGGTTACTACAATTGCATTTTAATTAGTAGTATATATATAGAAACCTTAGCCATGGTTCTTTTCGGAGATGGAACGAACTCGGTGTAGTCTAAGACAATGTTACAGAAATTCAAGAAATTTTCTTTTATCTTATTCTTCTCCATGCCCGGCCACGGTTTCGGCTATAGATTGTTTACATTAGAATCATGATAACTACATTGTAATGTTATATATAGATAATATCTATTAGATATATTGAATATTTAAACTAACTTCGTTTATCCTAGTCACACCGATATTGGTCACGCCTATGTTTGACTGCATGCCTACTGTATAAAGAATGAAATCGTATTATAAATTATATTACAACTTCGTTTCGAATACATATATATATATATATTTAAATTATAAAAAACATATTGTATCCTATTTTACAAATATGTGTTTATATTTTTATATATGATTGATATAATATTATTATATAATAAATAAATAATATAATTCTGAGTGTTAAAATCTGAATATTAAAATATAAAATATATAAATAAACCATTATAATATATATTCAGATAATTCATATTTAATAGTAATTATTAGTATCTAATGTTATCAATAATTTGTATAGTATTACGTTAAAAGAGTAATCAATATATGAGAGCATTAAGTATGTACAATGACATATTTTAAATGTGTATATATTTTATTATAACATTTATATTTATTTTTTATAAACACATGCTATTCAATATACGTATATTAATTAAATATTCTAAAATTAACAATATCAAATAATTTAGAATCAATGTATGAATAATTGGAAATATAAATAACTAAAAATTCTGATATATCATACATATAGATATTAATAAATTTAAATATAAATTGATGTTAGATTAAATTTCTTAAAATAACGGATAAATTTAGAACTAATAACAGATTCACGATGGTATAATTGAAATAACATTTATATGATATTTAAAATAGTATTCAAAATAGTATTCTAATAAATAAATGAATATGAAATTAAATTATATATATATTAAAAAATTTCTTATAAGAAAATTATTTAAATCATTATATTTATTAATAAAACGATTATTTATTGAAAATTGTATAATTTTATTTTTTCGGACAAATATGGGTAATTAATTGCTGTTTAACATACATTTAGATAAATATATTAAATTACAAATGTATCAAAATGATCTAACCCTTATTGTAATCAATAGACATATTAAACTATATATTTATATAGTAAAATAAAAACGTTAGCTTTAAAATAAGATAGAAATATATAAATTAATAGGATAACGAGTAATAACGCTGTTAAAAAGGAGTTCATGACCCCGTCGGTGTAGAATAAATTCGAATAATGTATAATTTAAAATAATTACATTACTAATAAATTAAATTCAACCAGAAAACTATATTTTTAAATATCTATTTCATTTTGACAAGTATTTATTCTGATTAATATATTTGATATTTATAATGGAATATATAATAATTATTTAACTGAATCATTATTTTGTATTAATATTATTGTTTGTTGCTATGACACGATTTAATAGAATTTAATTGGATGGAATTTATTAAATAATATAAAACATAATTTGAAATATATAGATATATTGTATTCTTTTATCATATACATAGAATTATTTAATAAATTGTATATGTCATATTTATATATATACTATTTTTATATACATATACAACAATATATGAAGATAACAATTATAAAATTTAATAAAATAATTATATATTCCATTATTTAAATGATTATGATTATAATAATCATTATCATTATGATAATGATAATGATTATTATAATTATTATAGCATAATTATTATGATAATAATATGGTCATCTAATAGATTAGCTGTATCTAGACAATGAATTATATTTGTCAAAATGTATATACCTATACAAGTGAAATATTTTGATTAAATGTAAATTTGTAACCAATACTATTACATTAAAATAAACTATCCTATTTTAGGATAATCCTATGATTATCATATATGTAGTATAATTATCATATATATAGTATATCATAATGATATACTATAAAAATTAAAATATAGGTGACGTTAATGATATACAAATATATCGAAAACGAGTATATTTTATTATAGGAGCTAGAGCATTACTCTCAACATTGTATTGTGTATTAAATATGCGAGTATATATTATATACACAATTATTTTATATTTAAGGTATAATGATTATAATAATCAATACATTAGCTTTTAATAATATAATAATTATTTAGCTGTAATCATATATTATCATAATTAAATTATAATAATAATTATGTAAATATTATTATAATTATTTATAATTATAATAAAAATAATAATAATAATCTTGAATTAACTATAGAAATGTAATTTTAATTACTAATTTACTACTATATTTAAATTTAAATTTTGTTAATTGAATATTTAATAAAATCATAAACCGTTAGATTCTTAAAGTGTAAGACGCTGTAATATATTCGAGTGTATCAGTTCATATCATGATACATTTTTAAATTTCCTTAATTCATTTAACTGTTTCACTGAATTTTGGTTTAATCATTTCAATTCCTATATATCAATATTCCTATGTACTTTTCATTTCAATAACAGCCATATAATTATATAATTAATCATGAATCTCAATCATCTATAGAAAACAATTCAAATACTGTACGTGTCTAAGATTACAGAATTCATCGTTATCAAGTTACTCGTCACTTTCTCATTTATATAATATTTGTATGTACATAATTTATTGTACATTACTTTTTAAATGCACCAATAATGTTAAACATCATACTATTGCCAATTCAATTATATTATATACATTTAATATCATATATATATATATATATATATATATTCATAAATAGTTTGAAATGATACAAATATTAATGCTGAATATCAAGTGATCAATATTTTAATATTCAAGTTTATATATTAGACTATAAATAGTGACCTACATTTTACAATTACGAACTTCCCAGATAAAAATAAAAACAAATATATTATCAAACCGAACAGAAAAACTAAGTATTTTATATTTGTGATCGATGAGTTGAACTGACAATTACACTTATAGGCCTGAGACTCAATTCAACTCAATTCAGCTGACCATTATCTTCTTGTAACACCAATGTTCATATAGACGAGTGATTCTCTTATTTCAATAATGGTTTACTCGCGTATATTATAATATCTCGCTTTTACGATGCAAATTTCGTAAAAATAATATTTTTTATTATCTATTAATCTTTATCGAGCATATGTAAAAATAGTATACAAATAGTGGTGTATCGATATGAAAAGCTTCATTCAAAAGAGAGTTATATGATAAATGTGATGCGTTTATTTTGATTGCTTCATAGATTATCAATACTAGGGTCTTACACATAGTAATAGCCACACCCGGGTTTTAAGTAATACATAATAGATTTATTAAATATATTAAAACATTTTTTTTTAAATGTAATAAAAATAATAAAAGACATTAATCTTATAATTTCATAATATTTAAGACTACATTATAATTCATTTTATTTTGTAATGTATTTATTAATTCTAAACTGAATATCTACTTTGGGGTATGATTTTTTAACATATCCTAATTTTATAAGTGAAAAAATTCTAAAAACAGATATTTAATAAATAAACATAATATTATATAAATGGTAAATTAATGGATAAGTATTATTATATATTTATTGATTTAATTTTTTTAATTAAATATTTTAAAAAATACTCATTATATCGATGTATGTTTGTAATAAACTGTGTGGAATTCTATAATAATAATAATAATAATAATAATAATAATAATAATAATAATATCAGCATTTAGGCAATACCATGGTAAATAAAGAAGCGATAGAGCAAAAAACGTAAATAACTAAGAGATTAGTTGTTTACCTGTTATATATATATATATATAAATATATATATAAATATATATATATATATATATATATATCTATTATATAAAAGAAAGTCTATTTAATTATATATATATATGTGTGTGTGTGTATCTGGTGAGGTAACTCGAGAACCGGGGTACGTCGCGAAAATATTTTATACCCGATCTTAATAAATTTGCAACAGTATGGTCTTGGTCCGGAAAATTTTTTGAATTTTATACCGCGTACCCCAGAAAAACCTGAAAAATTGACTTTTTGCCATTAAAATGATTTTTTGTCGTCCAAAATCTTCGGCGTCGCATTTTTGAAATATTTTTTTTACATTTTTTCGAACTATTTTTTTGAATTTTTTTTGATTTTTTTTTGAAATTTTTGGAAATTTTGGAAATTTTTTGAAATATTTTTGAAATATTTTTGAAATTTTTTGAAATATTTTTGAAGTTTTTTTTAAATATTTTTAAACATTTTTTTGAAATTTTTTTAAAATATATTTTGTAATATTATTTATATTTTTTGTATTTTAAAAAATATTATTTGAAATAATTTTTTATATTTTTCAACTATTCGTTGAAATATTATTATTTTAAGATATAATTAAAATATTATAATTATATAATAAATATATAAATATTATAAGATATAATAATATACTTTTTAAAATATTTGTAGAACATTTATAAAAAATATATTTTGTAATATTTGGAAATATTTGTTGTATACTAGGAATACAGAATCAGGAATAGCTATAATTAATAAATAATAGATAGGCAAACAATCAAAAATCGATCAACGCAGGGTGCGGTTTGGGTTTTCGATATTTATTAAGTACTATTTTGTAATATTGGAAATATGTGTTGTATTTTTTTAAATATTATTTGAAATATTTTTGAAATATTTTTCCACTAATTTTTGAGATATTTATAAATGTATAAATTTGTTTGAATTTTAGCAACAATTTATGTTATTGTATATGAAAAGCAGAATCATGAATATCCATAAATAATAAATAATAGATAGGTAAGCTATCAAACAACGAGTAAAGCAAAGTTGGGTACGGCAAGAAATTCCAAATCAGGAATAGTTATAATTAATAAATGATAGATAGGCAAATAATAAAAAACCGAGCAACGCCGATTTGGAACTGTTTGGGTTTAGGTTTTCAACATATTTTGGAATATTTGAAATATCTGTTGTATTTTTTGAAATATTTTTTATCTAATTTTTTAAATATTAAAAAAAATATGTTTCTACATATGTTTAATTTTATTTAATTGTATATACTAGAAATGTAGGATCAGGAATAGCTCTAATTAATAAATAATAAATAGGCAAACAATCAAAAACCGATAAATGTCGAGTCGAGTACTGTTTGGATTTGGGTTTAGGTTTGAGTTTTCGACATTTTTTTAAAACATATTTTGTAATATTTTAAATATTTTTTGTATTTGTTAGCAATTATATATTTTAGAATAATCAGGAATAGCTATAATTAATAAAAATAAATAGTCAAACAATCAAAAACCTAGCAACGCCGGGTAGGGTATGACTGCTAATATGTTGAAATATTTTTTATATTTAAAAAATATTTTTAGACACTTTTTAAAAATATATTTTATAATATTTTAAAGTATTTTTGTATTTTTGTATTTTTACAAAATATTTTACGAATAAGTCTTAAAAAGAACAACGCTAGATCTACATCGGATACAGTTAGATTTATTAAATATTAGTTAGAAGACATCAATTAAAGAATAGCTATGCATAATTAGGAATAACTATAATTAATAATTGATAGGCAAATAATAAAAAAACGAGCAACGTCGGGTTGGGTTCGGCAAACAATTCTAAATCAGGAATAGTTATAATTAATAAAGTATAGATAGGCATATAATTAAAAACCGATCAACGCCGTTTTGGGACGGTTTGGGTTTGGGTTTTCAACATATTTTGTAATATTTGAAATATTTGTTGTATTTTTTAAAATATTTTTTGAAATATTTGTTCACTAATTTTTTAAATATTATAAACAATATTTTTCTATATTTGTTTGTATTTTAAATAAACTTTATTTAATTGTATATACTAGAAATATAGAATCAGAAATTGCCCTAATTAATAAATAATAAATAATAGATAGGCAAACAAACAAAAACCAAGAAATGCCGGGTCGGGTATGGTTTGTTTTTAAAACATATTTTGTAATATTTTATATATTTTTTTGCAATTTTTAGCAATTATATATTTTAGAATAATCAGGAATAGCTATAATTAATAAAAAAAATTAATAGGCATTAAAAATCAGGTATGGCTACTAATATGTTGAAATATTTTTTATATTTCTTAAAATATTTTTAGACACTTTTTAAAAATATATTTTGTAATATTTTAAATTATTATTTGTAATCTTACCAAATATTTTACAAATAATCTTAAAAACGAACAACGCTGAGTCTACATCGGATACAGTTAGAATTAGTAAATATTAGTTAGAAGAAAACAATTAAATATTAGCTAAGTATAATCAGGAATAGCTACAATTAATAGGCAAATAATCAAAAACCTAGCAACGCAGGGTAGTGTACGGTTTGTGTTTGGGTTTAGGTTTGGGTTTTAGAAATTTTTTTAAAACATATTTTTTAATATTTGAAATATTTGTTGTATTTTTTAACATATTATTTGAAAATGTTTTCTACTTTGTTTTGTATGTCAGCTAACATTTATTTTATTATATATATATCAATTAAGAATCAGGAATAGCTATAATTAATATATAATATATAGGAAAATAATCAAAACCGAGCAACGCCGGGTCGGGTACGGCTATTTTTTGAAATATTTTTAAAAATTTTTTTTCAAATATTTTAAAACATTTTTTTGAAATATTTGTAAACATTTTTGTGGACATTTTTTTGAAATATTTTTTTATATTTTTCAACTAATCTTTGAAATATTATTATTTTAAGATATAATTAAAATATTATAATTATATAATAAATATATAAATATTATAAGATATAAATATTATACTTTTTAAAATATTTGTAGAAAATTTATAAAAAATATATTTTGTAGCAATACAGAAATACAGAATCAGAAATAGCTATAATTAATAAATTATAAATGGGCAACAACAATCAAAAATCAAAAATCGAGCAATGCAGGGTGCAGTTTGAGTTTTCGACATTTTTTAAGTAATATTTTGTAATATTGGAAATATGTGTTGTATTTTTAAAAATATTTTGTGAAATATTTTTGAAATATTTTTCCACTAATTTTTGAGATATTAATATTTGTATAAATTTGTTTGAATTTTAGCAACAATTTATGTTATTGTATATGAAAAGCAGAATTTTGAATAGCCATAATTAATAAATAATAGATAGGTAAACTATCAAACAACAAGTAAAGCAAAGTTGGGTACGGCAAGAAATTCCAAATAAGGAATAGTTATAATTAATAAATGATAGATAGACAAATAATAAAAAAACGAGCAACGACGATTTGGAACTGTTTGGGTTCAGGTTTTCAACATATTTTGGATTATTTGAAATATCTGTTGTATTTTTTGAAATATTTTGTCACTAATTTTTAAATATTAAAAAAAATATGTTTCCACATTTGTTTGTATTTTAGATAAACTTTATTTAATTGTATATACTAGAAATGTAGGATCATAAATAGCTCTAATTAATAAATAATAAATAGGCAAATAATCAAAAACCGATAAATATCGAGTCGGATACTGTTTGGATTTGGGTTTAGGTTTGAGTTTTCGACATTTTTTTAAAACATATTTTATAATATTTTAAATATTTTTTGTATTTTTTAGCAATTATATATTTTAGAATAATCAGGAATAGCTATAATTAATAAAAACAGTCAAACAATCAAAAACCTAGCAACGCCGGGTAGGGTATGGCTACTAATATGTTGAAATATTTTTTATATTTAAAAAATATTTTTAGACACTTTTTAAAAATATATTTTATAATATTTTAAATTATTTTTTGTATTTTTACAAAATATTTTACGAATAAATCTAAAAAAGAACAACGCTAGATATACATCGGATACAGTTAGATTTATTAAATATTAGTTAGAAGACTAAAAATTAAAGATTAGCTATGCATAATTAGGAATAGCTATAATTAATAATTGATAGGCAAATAATTAAAAACCGAGAAACGTCGTGTTGGGTAAGGCAAAAAATTTAAAATCAGGAATTGTTATAATTAATAAATAATAGATAGGAAAACAATCAAAAACCTAGCAACGCCGTGTCAGGACGGTGTGGGTTTTGGTTTTAGACATTTTTTTAAAACATATTTTATAATAATTGAAATATTAGTTGTATTTTTTAATATATTTTTTAAAATATTTTTCCACTAATTTTTTAAATATTAAAATATTTTTCTACATTTGTTTGTATGTCATCTAACATTTATTTTATTGTATATAAATAATAGTTAGGAACAAATTAAATATAAATATTTAGCAATGCAGAATTAGTAATAGCTATAATTAATAAATAATAATTGGCAAAAAATCAAAAACCGAGCAACGCCAGGTCGGGTACGGTTTGGGTTTAGGTTTGGGTTTTCGACATCTTTTTAAAACATATTTTGTAATATTCAAAATATTTATTGTATTTTTTAATATATTTTTTGAAATATTTTTCTACTAATTTTTTAATTATTAAAATATTTTTCTACATTTGTTTGTATTTCAGCTAACATTTATTTAATTGTATATATAACAATGAAGAATCAGGAACAGCTATAATTAATAAATAATAGATAGGCAAAAACAATCAATATCCGAGCAACGCCGGTTTGGGTACGGTTTGGGTTTAAGTTTGGGTTTTAGACATTTTTTAAAACATATTTTGTAATATTTGTTGCATTTTTTAATATATTTCCACTAATTTTTTAAATATTTTTCTATATTTTGTTTGTATTTTAGCTAACATTTATTTTATTGTATATATAGCAATGCATAATCATGAATAGGTATATAATATATCTATAATTAATAAATAATAGATAATAGGCAAATATTCAAAAACCGAGCAACGCCGGGTCGGGTACGGCTAGTATATATATATAAATGAATATAAATGAGTAAGAAATATGATAATATATTTTGAATTGGTAAATTATCATGAAATAATATAACATTTATTGGATAATATAATAACATATGAATATTAAAATCAAATACATTAAAATAAGAGAATACATTAAGAAGAGATAACTAAAAATACCAATTTAAATAAATAATATTTTATTATTATTTATTTGCTTTTTTATATAATAATCAAATACATGAATAATTAATAATGAATAATAACGAGTATTACAATATATTATTAATAATAATTCAGTATTACAATTATTTTATTAAAGTGATTAATAGTTTTTATTAGATATTATCATGGTATAGGTATATATATTGATATACATATGTTTATTTTTATTAAGGGGATTAAGTCATTATATGATAAGTCGAATATTCATTTGAATAATGTCTGTTGTATATCATAGATAACAATAATATTAATATGTTTCATAAGATACAAGAAATGCATACGAATCTTGGCTGCAAAAAAAGTTCATATGGGCATTATAATTATTTATTATAGCATAATTTTTATAGTTAAAATTCATTCTTAATTGGGATAGTTTTAAAAAATAATTAACAACATTATTTTATATATTTTCAGCATAAAAAAAATAATATTTAATTTTTTTAATAAATATGTTTTTTAATTTTGTTAAAAATGTTGTTAATAAATGTGTTTTATAAATAGTTAAAATAAAATATAATTATTTTATATAATACCATATACTTCTTGTTGTGATACATTGTAACTCCTTATTGTATTTCTAGGTAATGAATTAATATAATTTAGAAATAATTTAAGTTAACACCATATTGAATAAATTAGCAAGAGATATTTGTCTTTAATACATAAGTATAGGTAGATATTAGTGCTGTCAATCTCAAATAACAAATATCAAATATATAATATATTTTGTTCGGTTCGGTTAAAATTCTTTATTTTCTGATAACCTGAGATTTTTTCTTCTCAAATATTTATTTTTAATAAATTTTCGTTTCGGGTAAATCTTCAGGTATCACTTCGGTTAATGGTTCGAGTAATGGTTTAGTTTATGACATTATTTAGTAAGTTTCTGTACCTATTTTACAATGTTAATAATTTTATTTATATATACCTACTAATAATTGCATTAATAGTTCTACTATAGTAGGTATACCTTATAGACTCTAGTACATGGTAATATTTTAAAAATAGAATTATTTTTGGAAATTATATACAAAATACAGCAAATTTGTCCTACATTATTATAAATTGATTAAAAAATGAATACGTCTATTCCGAATCCTATCTGATATAATATCATCAGAAGAAGATGAGAGTTGATATGTGAAGCTGAGTCAGAATTATGGTGTATACAAGTGTATACTATTGTGTACTATACAAGTATTTAATATATTGATCTTGTACTACGTGGCAAATGATTCATTCCTAAAACCGCTAAAACTCTATTTTACGATAAAATAGATTTTAAAAATATGTACCTTAACTTTATGAACCAGATGAGTCATGAATCATGACTCATGATGTAATATTTGTACCCAATTATTATTATTATTATTACTATTATCATATTTAGGCTTTTACACAAGGGTAAGCATAGAAGATTAAGTTTATCAGAATAATTACCCTTAATTTTCAAGCAAATACAAATAAACTATATAAATAAATAATAAAATATTATTTAATTTCTTGTTTACGTATAATAAAATACAATGAATAAAATACAAAATAATATAAATTATTTGAACTTGTCATAAAATTATTAAATCATTATTTAATTATATATTTTAATCCTATAAATAAATAACTAAAATAATTAATGAATAGTATATATATATATATATATTTATAAATATATACATAAACAAAAATATAGATAAAATAGTTAAAAATAAAATAAAACATAATAAAAAATAAAAAAAGTATATCCAGAAGGATCATAAAAACTTTTTATAAAATCTATTATTTATTTATTTCATTTATTTATTGTTTAATTTATTTAATTTTTTTTGTATATATTTCATGTCAGTAAATAATATCATGTAATTACAAAAATGAAAATAAAAATGTAAACATAAGACATATTTTATTTTTGTCAATAACAATTAATTAATTTTATTAAATAATTAATTATTAAAAACATTTATTTTTAAGAATAATAATATTAGAATATCGAAATAAAGTTATAAAAGTAGAAATTGAATAATTCGATGACAATTTCAAAATAATGTATTTTATTTCTATTTTAGATTATTTTTACGCTCTTATATTTCTATTTTCTATAATTTTTCGTTTATTTTTACTATATAATTTATTTCTATTTTCGATTATTTCTCATTTATTTTCATGGTAACTGTAAAACGTTTAATTTCTTTAATTTTTTAATTTCGTATTATTCTTTATTTATTTCTATAACGTATGTTATCGTTAGCAAATATTTATACTTTCGATTATATTTTCTAATTATTTATTATTATGTATTTGCTTAAATAAATTATCAATAGCAAATTATTAAATAATTAATTAATAATTATTAACTATTTAATAATTATTAATTATTTAATAATTATTAATTAATTAATATTTTTAATTATTTTAAATTACTATTTAATTTATTACTTATTAATTAATTTCCAATCTCACTATGGCGATCTTCTAAAATCTTAGTGGACCAACTAAAAGATGAAATGGTATGCACATCGATGAAGAACTATAGCTTGCCATGAGTGATATAGATGGTTGGACATGACATATGTTATGTTAAAGGTAAGGCCCTTACCGTAAGGGACATAATTAAATAATAATTATTTAACAATTATTAATTTTCTGATAATTATTATTTATTTAATTATTTAATAATTACTTAATAATTAATTATTAATTATTTAATATTTGATAATTATTATTTATTTCAAAATGATTAGTTAATTATTTATCAAGATTATTAGGTCATCCTATATATGTACCCAAATAGATACTTTTCAGTTGTTTATTTCATTATATTTCAATGATTACAATCTTTTAATAACAATTATCAGATATTTTTTTTATAAAATAAAATATAATCATAATTTAAAATTTGTATATAAATATTTTATTAAAAATACAAATTTATTTAAAAATTCCGTTCGAATTCAAAGATTTATTTTTTTCTATTTTATTTATTTCATCATTATAATTATAATGTGTATTAAATTATATTATGTATTTAATATAATCATAATAAAATCTTTGATCTAAAAACGAGTTTTTGTATCAAATCAAAATATGTAGGCTACTACATAGACCTACTCATGGACCTACTCATGGACCATGATGCAATATGATAAAGTTACTTAAAAATAACCTACAAATTTCATAAAATATTACAGACTAAATATCTAGGTACATATACATATACCTATAGGTAGGGGCATCGGAATGATATTTATTAAGGGGGGGGGGGGTATTTATTTATATTATATATATATATATATATATATATATATATATATATATACTATTTGTTAATATATATATACTATTATAATTAATGGAAAGAATATTACAAAGAATTCTATATACTCCTAACTATCCAATACATCTAGATGAAAATATACTTAATGATGATCGAGGTGCATGCGTAGAAGAGAACTTGCCTATTTTAAAATCAGAAGTGGAACATGCAATACGAAGTCTAAAAAAAGGAAAATCAACAGGTAAACATTACAAGTAAGATAATTATAAACGGCAATTCACAAATGGTGACAACAATTGCATTAATGCCTTTACTTTGCCAGAAAATATGGGATAAGAAAGAATAGCCCGATGCATGGGCACATTCATTAGTTATTACAATACCAAAGAAAGGTAACCTAATAAAGTGTAACAATTATAAAACTATTAGCCTGATATCGCACCCAAGCAAGATCATGCCTAGAATTATTTGGAATCGACTCAATCAAATAGCAGAAAATATCCTAGCAGAAGAGTAAGCAGGTTCAAGAAAGAAAAGTAGCACAATAGAATAGATATTAAACTGCAGAATTATGGCAGAGAAACATATTGAAAATGGAAGATAATTATACCATAACTCTGTTGACTTCAAAAAGACATTTAATCGAACCTAGCCCGAAGGATTATGGAAAGTAATGAGATACTTCAATATAGATGAAAATATTATTGTAATAATCGAAAATCGTTATAACAAAATAAACAGTGCCGTTTTGGTTAACAACAAAACAGAGTCTTTCTTTACTACATCGGTAGGAGTACGACAAGGATTCCTTTTATCACAAATATTCATTAACATCTTCCTAGAAAAGATAATGCAAGATACGCTAGAAGACCATTGTATCACTATAGCCATTGGAGGATATGAACTATGTAACCTAAGATTTGCAGACGACATCCACCTGATGCCAGGATTAAACACAGAGCTGCAATAACTCACAAACAAACTATTCAAGTGATCAGCGACATATGGTATGGGGGGTCAGCTACGAGAAAAGAAAATATTGGTCAACGAATTCGAGAATAGTGAGATAGCTGATGTGATAATGATAACAATGAACGATACACTCTTGAAGTAGTAGATAAATTCAAATATTTGGGTGCGATTCTAATGAAAGATGGAAAAAGTGAAACAGAGATTAAGATTAGAATAGTGACAGTAACCTCTGCGTTAGTTCGCTTAATCGCTATATGGAAGAATCGAAACATATCACTACATACAAACATACTAGTGTAATAACATACTACTACTGTACAAATCACTAATATTATACATACTAATTTATATCTGCGAAACATGGATATAAACAGAAAGACTGGAAAGAAAAATACCGCATTTGATCATAAACTATATAGAAAAATCATGGGAATACCTATATGTATGTATACAGAGAAAGAAAAACAAATGATTATGTATACCAAGGAATTGTTGAGTGCATAGGTCAAGTTGAGCATCTCCTATCAACAGTAAAGAGAATAAATATATAATATTTTGGTCACACGATGCGTCATGATAGTCTTAATAAAACTGTGATACAAGGTTGCATTTTTGGTGAAAGAAGAAGAGGACGGCCCATAAAAAACTGGATGGATAACATAGTGGAATGGGTGAGGTCAGAAATGGATCTGATCTAACTACTGGAGGCTACACGGAACCGTGACGGATGGAAAATAACTTTGTTGCAGCTATTCATATTCCCCCTACGATCAACCGGTCAAGGGACTAAGTAAGTAAGTAAATCCAAGCTTTCAAATATCAAACTTTAAATATTCATAGAAAGAATATTTGACTTATTCATATTTTTTAATAATAAATTTGCAATATATTTTTGGTCATTGGTAATATAATCTAATTCTTTATATTCTTTCAGTGCATCTATTATACCACTATATTGATCTAGTGTTGTTTTAATACATGATTTTCGCAGTACATCTTTTTGGGCAAAATGGTTTCAATTTATTTGCTTTATTATTATTAGTTATGTATAACATACATTCCGGAATTTTATAGTTTGCTCATATAATAATCCCAAATCATGAACCACTCTCTAGGTTTTTCTTATATATTATTATCTAATGATTATACTAAGATTGTATTACGTTTGAGCGATGAGCTCCACAGTGTGTATAAAAGCTATTGGCTGTCTAGTCACTATTATAGTATTTACACCATTACAATAACTAGACATATTAGCTGCACCGTCATATGATTGTCCTCTTAATTTAGAAATAGGCAAGTTAAGATGTTCAAGTTCAGATAACATTACATTAGCTATATTTTCCCAAGTTGTAGCCTCAGTCATATTGCATATTCCTATACACATTTCTTTAATTTCTAGTTTTGATATAAAATAATGAACCTCAACAATATCCTGCTCACTTCCGAGTATATCTTGAATTGCATCACATTGAATTGAGTTAACGTCACATTAATATCTTTCAATAGATATTTAATAATACAGTTTTATATAGTTGAATAATTTTATTCTGAATATCGCTAGATAAAAAGTATCTCTCATAAATAGTATCATATTTCATGGAGGGTGAGGGGGGGAACAAATAGTTAGCCCTCCCCCCATATTTTTGAATGGGGGGGGGTCCGATACGCCCCGCCCCCTCTTCCGACGCCCCTACCTATATGTATCAACTGTATATACATAGTATGCAATGTATCCGTACATATACCAATACCTAGCTCTCTCTATATAGAGCATATGCTACCTATCTAGTATGCAATATTATCAGATTCAAAGTAAACCATCTTAAAGGGATAAGGGTAAACTACGCCAGGTCACAACTTATCCTCCTTTTCTTATTTAATATGTTCTTATATTTACGGATATTCGTGGCTCTCCAACTTATGTTAATATCGTGGTTAAATTCCTAAATAACTTCAGTTCCATTAATGTTCTCCCTTCTCAGAATTCCGTAAGTAGAATTTCTTTACCTCATGGTATACCTATAGGCCATTTATTAAATAATATGTGATTACGAAAAGCTAAATTATTAAATAAATAAACTATAATGGAATTATTCTTTAGGAGTAACATTTGATAGTAGATTATACAAATTATTAGTAACCGTACATATTATTAACCGTACAATATATTAAGTGAGTATTGGTATCATGAACAATATTTATTCGTAAAACTGTTACATTGTTTACTCTATAATTGTAATTGTCGCCAGAGACTTGTTCACGAATTACGCCTGCTTAAGTCTTCTCCGGAATGGAATCCAATTGATGTTTTGTTTTATTTTTTGTTTTATTTTTTCCAGGAGATTTAGTGATGGCCGCTTTGGTTCCCTTGAGCATGGCCTCTCTCTTGATAGGATCAAGCCTTTTACGGGGCATGATACGGAGGTGTTCCTGTTTCCCGTTGCTTCCAACACTGCCAGAATTCCTGAAAATAATATCGGTACTCTTTTAGGTATAATTAATAATATTATCTATTATATTTATATATATATATATATATATATATATATATATTATATAATATGTTTTATCGCTTCATAAAATATTAATATTTTCATATCTTTTTAGTTATATCATTTTTATTATTAGCGTCACATAAATAACTTCAAATTAAGACTTAGAGATTATTAACGTTATAAATTAAGACGTTTTAGTTATTTATATAAATTAATGTATATATATATATATATATATATATTGATTATATAATTTTTATTTTTAAATGTAATAAATAATCAAATTATTTGTTTACATTAAGAAATGTAATATAAATAATAAATTAATTCTAAAATATATTTAAATTATCAAAATTGGATGTTAACACTAAGGTAAGATAATTTATTAGAAATATGTAGATCTACGTACTTATATATTTGTGCACATGTTCTCATACATATATATATATATATATATATATATATATATATATATATATATATATATATATATATATATATATATATATATATATATATATATATGTCTAAGATAATGTCCCATACATCAATATTTATATATATATACAATATTAAAATCAGATTTGGCAATTGCCTGGTCGAAGGAAGAAGCAGAGCTTATCAAGTCTTTCACCAATTTATGATTACGAGGATAAAAAATTATAAAGGAATATAATTAAAAACAAGACATAGTAGAACAAAAAATAGAGAAAAAAATTCAATTATTAAAATAAATCATCAAAGCATAAACAACCATAGTATATCAACTTTTCGAATGTGGATTCTTCAAGTCCAAAACCTTGGGAATATACTTTCGCTAATAGTATATATGTATATACATACACTGGTAACTTTTGAGGCCAGCAAATGCATACATATATATATATATATATATATATATATATATATATCATATATGATATTTTCTATGTTGAAATACTACACATCGCATTAACGATGACATAATGGTTATATAATTAGATATATACTATATTTAGCATAATGTAAACTTCTTGAATTGTTGTCTGATCTGGTGAAGTTTGAACGAGGTGTAAGGTTTCCATGTCCTTTGTTTGGACATAGCCGGTGGAGACGGCAGTGTGTCTACGGCATTTCCGGTTTGCATGGTTACCTTGGTGGGTGGTATCGGTATAAACATAAACGTGTATATAGGAAATAACATTTATGGTGATCCGCGAAGTTCGCAACATGTAAAATATAGGGAAAAGGGATATTTTTTATTAAAGTCTATAACATTTTTATTTATGATTATTTAAAATGTTGTTGTTGTTGTATATATCATTATATTATAAGTATCTATAGTTACATTATATTTACTATTGATTATTTTGTAGTGTATATATTTCTATAAAATGTTCATATATATACATTATTTGTGGGTATTTTTTACATATTTATATGATAATTTTATAGAAATATATACACTACAAAATAATCTATTAAAAATAATGTAACCAAGTATTATAGATATATATATATCACATTTATCTATACAAACATAATATTAAATAAAAAAAGTTTATAGTATACAAAATAGTATATATACTCTCAGGGCCGGCTTAAGGGGGGGGCAAATCGGGCAATTGCCCGGGGCCCCAAATTTTGGGGAGCCCATGAATTATTTGACATTTTTTTTTTACTATTTATATGAAAAAAAAAAATTTCTTAACTATTTTTCTTATATATTATTAATTCTAATTAAAAAAATAAAAATAATATAATAAATTAATTAAATATGAGTCATTTAGGCCGATTTGAAGAGTGAATTTTACAAAAATTTCTAAATTGACACGAAGATATGGTGGAAACAGCTACATGAAGATTTTGGAGCACATGTGCATGCATTCTAATAGTGATAACATAGATCTTCTCACACATCTCTGATTGTTAGATCAAATAGTATGAAACCGATTGATAAATAATTGTTTGATAAACTAGAAGGTGATAAATGATAAACGTATTAAGGTATTATTAACCATAGTTAAATTTTAACAATTTATAATTCTATAATTAGTTTACAAAACAAAAAGTATACTTTTTTTTATTAAAATTAAATATATTTTATAAGATATATTTTAACTATGATTTCTGATATTTGTAAAGGATTATATTGATTATAAATTACGAAAAAAACGATATTCTATAGATTTATAATTGTTATAGTAATTAAAAAAATAGATATTTTCAAAATAATTTTTCTCAAAATAATTAAATTTCTCTATCTTATGCTCGTATTAATCAAATGTGTATATTCTCATAGTGTATATATTATTATAGTTGTATTAGTAGTACTAATTTAGTACACATAATATATATATATATATAATAGTTTTAATTTAAATAGGATTATTCTGCTTTAGGTTATTCCTATAGTATTGTTAATAATGTCTATTGATGAAAGGGAATTATGTACATAAAATGATTATCTTTTTCAACATACTATGATTACAGAAATATATTATATTTATTGAAATAGATATTATTTATAAATATATATATATATAACATACATATAATACTAAAGGCATTTTTGCAATTATCCACCTACTTGCAAATGAATGTTTAGATTGACATAACCCTCATCTATCTATTTACAAATAAATACACACAATGGCGATATTCTTATTGGAGAATAGGTGATAAGTTATCACTGATAAATACATAATTGAAGAAATATAAAATTCAAAATATTATATTATATATCAGTGTACTCAATTCCATATATATCACATCGATATATATTATCGTTATTTATATCAAGTTAGGTAGGTATTATAGCATACTATTATTATATAGATATTTATTGATTTACGACGTACGTTTGTACGTTGAGATTCATTATCACTGATAATTTATCAGTTATAATTTATCACATTGGTCAATATTTAGCTACCGATCTATTAGAATTTTTTCAATAATAATATAATTATAATAGATTATAGAGCTCAAAGTTATGAAAATGCCAGCATATGTCTGGAAGATTCAATGACATGAAATATATTATAATAACCATAGTCCATCGTCAATATGGATTCACATATCTACACTGTGTATTCCTTAAATCTGATTAGGCAAAATGCCGTTAAATCTTCGACAAGTGTAGCAATATTCTTTGCCTTCATCCCAAATCAATATAATTTATTTAGCCAAACTATATAAAGAATATATTATCATATAGATTAAAGAAGAATATAATATTTTTTATTAAAAGCATTATCGAATATAAAATGGTGATCGCAAGCAGATTCTGTTAGTGCAGTCTCTTGAGGACTTCTTATAATTACATAATTTATATCTGATATTATATATGTTAAAATATAACTTAAATTACATTACTAGAGTCAACGTATTTATTCAATAAAATGCAATTTTAGAATTTGAGACTTCGATATAATGAAAACCATGGAGCTAATTACTTTGTAGAATAAAGTCGATCAGAAAAGTATTGCAATTAGGTTACATTGAGATAATAGCGGTGATACAAAATATTGATGCACTCTATAAATCAGTGGTTCCCAACCTATGGGTCATGACACATGAGTCATGACCCATACTTGGGTCATTGAGTATTTTGTGTAGGTCCTGATCCAATTTCTAAAAAATAATATACATGCTTTTATATGCAAATTGGATTTATGGTCGAGAAAAATTTAAGATGGAAATATATATTTAAATATATGAATATTAATTTTTATATGATTATTTTATGATTAAAGTATAATAATAACAAAATAAAATTTGTGATTGGGTCATGGTATATTTTTTAATTAAGAATTATAAAAAAAAGGGTCACGGTGAAAAAAGGTTGGGAACCACTGCTTTAAATATATATGCGAGAAAAGAAATTATTATGAGGAGTTGATTAAAGTATACAAACAAATTACAAAATAATTAGTATAATGATAACATATGATAAAATTGAAGAGTTATAAATATTAGTTTTTGCCAAAATGGCCCATTTAATATGTTATTAAATTATTATGGGGCCCATGCGTTTTTTTTGCCCGGGGCCCATAGTATGCTTAAGCCGGCCCTGTATACTCTATATATACTCAGGCTATATATAGCTATAGCCTTTAGAAATAGCCCTATTCCCTATATTTTACATGCTGACTTCGCGCGTCCCCTTAAGTTGAAATACAATAACGCTTCAGAGTCAGTCGTTCTGAGAAATATAAATTATCCTAGGATAATCCTAAGACAATATGTGATATCACAGTGTATCTAAGACATAGATAATACTCCTAAGATCATTTATATTCTCAAAAAACTTAGTTCGGATCTATACTCACTGCAATGAGTATTTATTATATGTACTATTATGCATTTATTTACGCTGGAATATATACTTTTTCAAGGTATGTTTTCTTTTTCGGAGAGTGATTACAAAGCTCAGGGCTGTTCAACTATTTACGTATACCCCATATAGTTTGCTCACCCCCGTCATGAACTATACGATAACATCAATAAACTGTAGTCAATATGCTAATAGTAAGCTGATCATGTGCACTATTACTAAGGATTGTTGCCATCTTTAGATAATACTATTTAACACGAGTTCAATATGCGATCTAGATAAATAAGCTTATTTAATATACGAGTCTAAACTGGTTTTCTATATACAGTTTATTTTCACTAAATAATGTAATATACCTTATGGCCTCGAAGCTAAAGGATGTCATGCATATCATATTATTATGTATCTAACCGGTTTCTTACAGGAAATACAATTGAATTGCGTCATTTTCTTTGTGATAACCGAACTATCCGTTACTTGGTAACTTTCGTCTTGATCTATAATTTGATTACAATTTTATATTTAGAAGTGTAACACTCGTATTATTAAAATTAAATCATGAATACCAAGTTTATTCGGTTATTTATTTGTTAATAACTTATTAATAAGTTAATAATAACTATCCCTATCGAAGAAATTATCATAAATAATAACAAGTAGTAATAATAGAACATAAATGAGAATTAATACATATATATATAAATATATATCAATAGAACAAATATATCCCCATTTAAAAGTAATTTTTTCCTATTTATTTGCAATTACCTCGTAAGCTACACTTTTTAAACATTTTATATATTTTAACAATACGGTTTTCAAAATGTGAGTTAAATTTAACCTTTAATATTAACGAATAGTAAATACATTATTAATGGAAATTTGTTACTCATTTTTTAATTTATCTTTAAATTAACTATTTTGTTAGTCTATTTATATAATATGATTCATTAAGTTTATTAGGAATACAACATAGTGTATATACACATCCATGGCATGTGATACCTATGACGTATACATTATATAGTTAAACAGTATAAGATATACAGAAAATTTGACAAGAAAATAAATTAAAATAAATATAATAGAGGTAGAGTATAGTGTATATTCTTTAAGCTAGGTTATGAAGGAAGTATAGAAATGGGCTGCACACTGTGCAGTGCACAGAGAGGTCAATGGAGATAAATCCATAGTGATACATATATATGTGATAGATTAACTAAAACAAAATATATTATAAATTATGATATATATTATCAATGTAGATAATTCCATGGTGATTTTTCATACACATATATATATGTGAAATATTAACTATAACAACATATAACTTCTAACTTCTCTCTAATCGCTTGACCACTCTGATCAGTACGGACATGTGTCTGTCGTGTTCCTCCTTCACGTGGTTGAAGTCCTTGTGGCTGAGTTTGTCCGCCAAGTTTGTCGTCAGGCTGGTGAACGTGTTCCTCAGAGTGTCCTCCTGATACGTTATTAAGGTTAGTTTCGATGCTGATATATATATATATATATATATATATATATATATATATATATTATTATATTATTATTAGTAGATCATATGTATTGGGTATTGGTATTAAGGTATTGGGTTAATTAAAAAATTATATAAATAATTTTAAATAAATTATAATTGCAATACTTTTCAACAACTTATATATATATATATATATATATATATATGACTAACATTAAGTCCTATTCTCTCCAGTAAAGAATTCAATATCCTGTTCATGTCTAAGATAATTTCATCGAATTCGGTGATATCCAGTTTCTTGACAATGTCTTCTTTGTCTAATTTCTGAATGAGGTATTCATTAGTAAACGTGAATATTATAAGTACTCACACACTCTTGCAAATACTATAAATATAGATATATATATATATATATATATATATTTAATTATATTAATAGTACACGATTATATTACATTATAATTACAGACATTTATGAATGGATGCACTTACTTCTGCGAGTTTCTCTATTACAAAAGTCTTATCGGCTTTGTTGTGTTCATGATCTTTGGTGATTTCTTGTAGTTCTAGAATTTCTATTTGCTTAGGCGTATTCCCGCCTAAATTCAAAATAATCAATACGTATATATATACGTATACACATGCGAACATAAACGTATACATTCATTACTATATTTAATACTTAGATTGAATATTACACATATGTAATAGGGGAAAGTAACCGAATACGGACAGTGTCCAAATACGGATTGTAATTTGTCTGATTGATTCATAAATACTATATAGTTTATCTATATAGGGTGTCCGGCGGACAGTGTCCGCGGACAATACGCGTATTATAACACTGGGTGTCCGTATTCGGATATGGGTACCCGTTATCTATGGAATTAAAAGATAAAATAAAATGTTAAAATCACAATAATATATATATAATCATATAATATTAATATATTGTAATTTTTGAATACAAATAATGAGTCATAAAATGTTAAGACAATTTATTGTTAAAGTGTTCGTATTGGGTTACTTTCCCTTACGTATAATGTATCATATAGGCTAATATACATATATGTGTGTGTTTTATATGTGTATATGTTGCATAACACGAACTTATATATAGAGCATGTTAGGGGAAAGTCTCCGATTACCGACCCGAATATCTCAATAACTATAGTTATTATATATAAGAGATATCAAAACATTATATATAAATGAACTGTTAGTAATTTAATGTTAAATATGAATAAGTATATTGTTTTAAAAAATACTCAATCCTACAATTATTATTTGATCAAATGTAATATTCAGTTTTAATATTTTAAATATTTGAATAATAACCTTTTTTATATCATTATAAATACTTTATTAATTAAAAGATAATGTAATACTGCGCATAATATTATTTTAAAGAATATAGATCAATACAATGTTTATAACTATTATAAAAATAATTTAATTTGAATAATTATTAAACAATATAGGGGTCGGTATTAGGCACATGTATCCGATTACCGACCCCCTGTTTATTCTTGTATATATAATGATATCAACAATTTAAAATAGCAACATTATTCACGGCCATAATATAACCCAAACTACAAAATTTCAAATAAATATATTTAATATTGAATAAGTTATTACAAATAATCATTTAGGGGTCGGTAATCGGAGACTTTCCCCTATGCAACATATACTGTATATGCACACACACATATAAAAACACACACACACACATACACAGACACACACAAACACACACAAACACACAGACACACACACTCACACACACATACACACATACACACATATATACACATACACACATACACACATATATACACATACACACACATACCCAAACACACACCCACGCACAAACACACACAAAAACACACACACACACACCTACACACACACAAACACACACACCCACACACACCCACTTCTGCCTTTTCTAAAATCTATTCTTTCCAAACTTGACCTTGACCCTAACACTATTACTACTATATCTTTTAAATCTAACCGCGCTTTTCTTACATTATCTTCTCCTTTTATCTATGACGCTATAATATCTTCTCGAAATAAACTAAAAGATAGTAATTTTTCTAAACTATTCTTTAGACCACAATTATCTGATACTGCATTCATGAATGGTAGAGTACTCTTTCATGCATGCAAATCAGGTATAGTCACGGGTCATAAATGTATTTTCAATTATCGTACATCGCGTTATGAACTCAGACCATGTAATGATTCAAAGATTGATTGGAAATGTGAACCGTTGTCACCATCTTCGGATGAACTAGCTCTATGGGAGAAATCCTTCATAGAGTACACAGAAATTATTAAATCTAAATCCAAATCTACGTCTTCTAAATGACAATCACATAACACACCAATCTATCCTACTATCTTTCTTTTAAATACTAGATCTCTTAAAGCTAATATTGACCTTATACTGGACTTACTTACTGATGACAAACCCGACATTGTACTACTTACTGAAACCTGGATTACATCGCGTGATACACATATTTTTTCATGTATTAATAATATTAATTACTGTCTAACCCTTCTTCCTCGTGACAACCGTCGTGGTGGGGGAGTTGGCATATTAACCAAGAAGTCTATTGTTATAATTGAATCTAAACATATGCCTTTATATTTATCTGAATGCTTACGTTTAAGTGTTAAACTCTCTTCTATTAACTTTACCTTCTTTTTAATTTACCGACCTCCCAATACTAATATTTTACCTTTTTTCAATGACTTTACTGATATTATTCATTCTATAAATAATACCAATTTTCTTATTGCCGGTGATTTTAATTTTCATTTTGGAAACCCTTTCCCTCCACATTCTTCTTTTAGTGATTTACTTGACTCTCTTTCATTAGTACAAAATGTAAATTTTCTAACCCACATAAGTGGTAATACGCTTGACTTAATCATAACTCCTATTCTTAATAATGTTCTATTTTCTAAACCTTCTCTTTATTCTCTCATTACTGATCATTACACTATTAAATTCTCACTTATTGCATCTTCATTACCTACTTCCAAATCAAAAATTCACTATCGTAAACTATCTAACATTAATTATTATAATTTTCTCTCTGATTTATCTATATATTTGCCACCTTTCCCACCTTGCATTGATACTCTTAATAACTTCCTTATTATGACACTAAATACCCATGCACCGATAAATACTAAATATCTTTCAGTACATCCAAATACTCCTTGGTATAATAGCGCTCTTTCCTCTCAAAAACGTACCCTTCGAAATAAGGAACGAATATATGTAAAGTGTCCTACATCACTGAATCACGATACATTTAAGATATATAGATCAATATATAAAAGTGCAATGAACGAGGCAAAATCTATTTTCTACCAAAATAAAATTAATGAATTTTCCCGGTCACCTCGTCATCTTTTTAAACTAACTTCATCTCTAATGGGCACTAGTAAGAAAAGCCAATATCCCAATATCCCTGCTCACATTCTTTGTACACAGTTCTCAAATCAACTTAATGGTAAAACTTTAAATACACTTAGATCTATAGCATTTAATATAGCAACTGTTTCTCCTCTTTTCTCCAATTATGATATAAATGTTTTCTCTTTACCTTTATCGTGTTCCTTTACCAGTTTTTTCAGTACTTCTTTAACTGAGATTTTATCCTTATTAAACTCTGTTAAATCTACTTCCTCTGTAGATCCTATCCCATTATCAGTTTTTAAAAAATCATCACATTTTATTTCAAATCAACTACTATCTATCTATTCGCACTCTTTAATATATGGTATATTTCCGGCATCTTTTAAACGATCTCATATAAAACCTATCCTTAAAAAGAATAATCTTGATACATCAGTCTTAACTAATTTTAGACCAATTTCTCAACTTTCTATTATGAGTAAGATTCTCGAAAGAATTGTTTCTAAGCAAATTTTTAATTACCTTTCTGTCAATAATATCCTTGACCCTCATCAGGGTGCTTTCAAGAAACACCATTCAACTGAAACTGCACTAACATCTGTTCTAAATGACTTACTTACTACTCTTGATGATAACCAATGCATACAGATGGTTCTTTTAGACCTGTCATCTGCTTTCGATACTATTAACAATGATATACTTATAAATAGGCTATATCTTTTGGCTACTATCAAATTTTCTTCTATTAAATGAAACTAAGACTGAACTCATAAATATTTCTCATTCTCAATCCACATTTCCTCCTCTGTCTGTAAATAATTCTTTAATTCAACCTAAACCTTTCATTAAAAATCTCGGCTTTATCTTTGACACTAATCTTAATTATGACAGGCATATATCTAATATATGTAAAATATCTAATTTACATATATATAAAATTCGCTCTATTAGAAAATTTATAACTAAAAAATCGTGTTCTATTCTAATAAACTCTCTTATTTTTTCTCGTCTCGACTACTGTAACTCTCTTCTCTGCTCTCTTTCTTCTATATCGATATCTAAAATTGATCGTATTATTCGTGCTTCTACTAGACTTACTTTTAATTTATCTTATTCTGATTATACTACCTCTGTCTCTTCACTTATGTCCTCACTTAAATGGTTAACTTTTAAAAATCGTTGCCTATTTAAACTTCTATGCCTCACTCACAAATTATTACTTACGCACCAACCAATTTACCTGTATAACCTATTAGATCCTATTAATCCTCTTAACTCACTTAGGTCTACTAGAACCATTCGACTAAAAACGCATCCTTACAAAAAAAAGATATTTGGTGGTAGATCGTTTAAATGCATGTCCCCTATTAATTGGAATTCCATTCCAATTAATATAAGGAATATCAATAATCACGCCACCTTTAAAACTCGACTAAAATTATTGTTATTACGTAGGCAGCACTGAATGCTATATAAATCTAAATTATGACTATTATTATTTTATTATTTCATTATCGTTTCTTGTTCTCGTTTGTTTATTATTATATATATTTATATTTATACTCATCCATAGCAACTGTTTTGCTGAATATCTGTATATTGTCTATACACTTTTGAGATATGTTTTTATATATTTAAGTGTTTAAATAAACCATTACAATTACAATTACAATTACATAAACACACACAAACACACACATATAAACTCTCAACTTAATATACTGAACTCCTCACCTAGACAGACCCTACTTACTTACAGGTGTATCAGGAAAATAAATATTGATGAATTTTCATCTGATTTTATCTCTATGATAAATAAAACCCAAATTACAGTACTCAACTTAAACACTATACTTAAACAACTATTAAATCAACATGCACCACTGAAAACAAACTACTTAACTATACATAACGAAACTCCATGGTTTAACTCCAAATTAAATAATTTAAAAGTTTTATTTAGAAAATCATGTAGACTTTTTACGAAATCACCATCACACTCAAATCTAATTGACCTACGAAAAAATAGATATATATACAGGAATGAACTGAAATCTACAAAAACAGACTACTTTACTAACAAAATTAACGATTGTTCACACGACTATAAACGACTCTACTCAATAACTAAGACCCTCTTAGGAAATAATAAAAATTCTACGCTCCCACATTTTCCCGATGATCAACTATGTAAGAAACTTGCAGAATATTTTAAAGACAAAATTAACACCATTTGTAATAGACTCTCTTGTACATTTGACCCTCTTTATAATGCACCCCAAATATTACCATGCACTTCGACACTAACACATTTTACTGTACCTACTAATACTGCAATCTACAATTATATTGTCACTGCTAGATGCTCTTCACCACACGACCCAATTCCTCTATACTTAATAAAAAAACTAGCATCAACTCTGACTTTGACTTACAAAAATATAATTGATGACTCACTTCTAACAGGAACTATTCCAAATTTACTAAAAAACGCAATAATTACGCCAATAATAAAAAAAACTAATCTTGACTCTTCTGAATTCTCAAATTACAGACCTATATCTCAACTACCTCTACTAACTAAAATTCTTGAAAAAACTGTTTATACTCAACTTTCACACTACTTAACTGAAAATATGTTGCTGGACATACGACAAAATGCATTCCGTAAACTACATAGTACTGAAACTACCGTACTATCTCTTTTTGACGACTTATATAACTCACTAGACACTGGACAACCAATACAGCTAATACTACTTGACTTATCCTCTGCATTCGACACCCTTAGACATGACATACTGCTAGAAAGACTTAGAAACATAGGAATTCAAGATGTAACTATGGAATGGTTTTCTAATTTTATTAAAGATAGAAATTATTCCATTAAAATAAGAAATAATTACTCTAAATCATATACCATCGATCACGGTGTTCCTCAAGGTTCAATACTTTCCCCAATTCTCTTCTCTATATATCTTATTCCATTACAAACAATTATGAAACGTTATCCATCTATTACTTACAACTTATACGCAGACGACATAGAACTACACGCAACGATAACAAACTCTACCCAACTACAAGACTGTTTAAATGAACTACAAAACTGGCTAACAAATAATAACCTACTACTAAACCACAATAAAACTGAACTATTAAATATAACTAATGACCCAAATACTTACTTCCCTGAAATTATTATTAATCAACACAAAATCATTCCCACCAATTCTGTTAAATACTTAGGCGTCAACTTCAATAATAAACTTAATCTAGATAAACATTACAGCTTACTTACTCAATCTACGACTGCACAGCTATTCAATATTAAAAAAATACGACTATACTTAAATAGAAATACTACAAAACTACTGACTCAGACTCTCATACTTTCAAGACTACAATACTGCAACTCACTATTCACAGGAACTGAAAAACTGAAAATAGACAAACTAGACAAAATAATTAACCGCTCAATTAGAAATATATACCGACTACAGAAGACTGACTATACAACTAGCATTACTGACTTACGTAAAAAACTTAACTGGCTAAACACTGAAGACTCTATCAACTACAAAATACTTACAATACTTAAAAAGACTATTACTTATAACTTACCCTATAATTTACGAAACAAAATAAAACATAAACCAAACACTAGACTTTTACGTAATAACAATTCCACTATACTACACCAACCTATTACCCATTGCATCAAATACGAAAGAAGAAAATTCAGCTCTTCATCAATAATTAGATGGAATAAACTACCCCCGCAACTTAGAAATCAAAATATATCAATTAATATCTTTAAAAAGAAATTAAAAAAATTTCTTATCGACAAACATTGATATTCGTTTATTCATAATATTATCGTGCGAATTATATATATATATAATATTATATATATATATAATGTATACATTCGCTATTTTTATCTATATGTGATATATATTGTTAGATACACATTATAGAATTATAATTATTAATGATGTGATTAAAATAAATACTTAAACAACAACAACAACAACAACACACACCCACACATAAACACACACAAACACACACATACACACACCTACACACACACACACAAACACTACCACACATACACACACGCACACACAAACACTACCACACATACACACACGCACACACCTACACACACAAACACACACACACTCACACACACCCACACACAAACACACACACACAAACACACACCCACACACACCCACACACACCCACACACAAACACACACACACCCACACACACCCACACACAAACACACACCAACACACACAAACACACACACACACCTACACACCTACACATACACAAACACACACAAATACACACACAAACACCTACACACACAAACACACACACACACACACAAATTCTTTACCTTTTTTCAATGACTTTACTGATATTATTCATTCTATAAATAATACAAATTTTCTTATTGCCGGTGATTTTAATTTTCATTTTGGAAACCCTTTCCCTCCACATTCTTCTTTTAGTGATTTACTTGACTCTCTTTCATTAGTACAAAATGTAAATTTTCTAACCCACATAAGTGGTAATACGCTTGACTTAATCATAACTCCTATTCTTAATAATGTTCTATTTTCTAAACCTTCTCTTTATTCTCTCATTACTGATCATTACACTATTAAATTCTCACTTATTGCATCTTCATTACCTACTTCCAAATCAAAAATTCACTATCGTAAACTATCTAACATTAATTATTATAATTTTCTCTCTGATTTATCTATATATTTGCCACCTTTCCCACCTTGCATTGATACTCTTAATAACTTCCTTATTATGACACTAAATACCCATGCACCGATAAATACTAAATATCTTTCAGTACATCCAAA
Source organism: Osedax fenrisi (assembly GCA_964019155.1). Taxonomy (NCBI): domain Eukaryota; kingdom Metazoa; phylum Annelida; class Polychaeta; order Sabellida; family Siboglinidae; genus Osedax; species Osedax fenrisi. The sequence continues at coordinate 16,604,014 of OZ025240.1, forward strand.
TACTCCTTGGTATAATAGCGCTCTTTCCTCTCAAAAACGTACCCTTCGAAATAAGGAACGAATATATGTAAAGTGTCCTACATCACTGAATCACGATACATTTAAGATATATAGATCAATATATAAAAGTGCAATGAACGAGGCAAAATCTATTTTCTACCAAAATAAAATTAATGAATTTTCCCGGTCACCTCGTCATCTTTTTAAACTAACTTCATCTCTAATGGGCACTAGTAAGAAAAGCCAATATCCCAATATCCCTGCTCACATTCTTTGTACACAGTTCTCAAATCAACTTAATGGTAAAACTTTAAATACACTTAGATCTATAGCATTTAATATAGCAACTGTTTCTCCTCTTTTCTCCAATTATGATATAAATGTTTTCTCTTTACCTTTATCGTGTTCCTTTACCAGTTTTTTCAGTACTTATTTAACTGAGATTTTATCCTTATTAAACTCTGTTAAATCTACTTCCTCTGTAGATCCTATCCCATTATCAGTTTTTAAAAAATCATCACATTTTATTTCAAATCAACTACTATCTATCTATTCGCACTCTTTAATATATGGTATATTTCCGACATCTTTTAAACGATCTCATATAAAACCTATCCTTAAAAAGAATAATCTTGATACACCAGTCTTAACTAATTTTAGACCAATTTCTCAACTTTCTATTATGAGTAAGATTCTCGAAAGAATTGTTTCTAAGCAAATTTTTAATTACCTTTCTGTCAATAATATCCTTGACCCTCATCAGGGTGCTTTCAAGAAACACCATTCAACTGAAACTGCACTAACATCTGTTCTAAATGACTTACTTACTACTCTTGATGATAACCAATGCATACAGATGGTTCTTTTAGACCTGTCATCTGCTTTCGATACTATTAACAATGATATACTTATAAATAGGCTATATTATTTAGGTATATCTGATGCTCCCCTACATTGGTTTAAATCTTATCTTTCAAATCGTTCCTCCTCTGTACAAATTGGTGAATCGCTATCTTCACCTATACCCGTTACTTGTGGTGTACCCAGGGATCGGTGCTTTACTTTTTACTCTATATATTCTTCCACTATCTAAACTAATTCAATCCTTTCCTGACATATCTTATCATATTTATGCTGATGATATTCAGCTTTATATAAAATTACCTATTAACTCCAGTCCTGACTCTAATTTATCTCTTTGCATTAGACAAATTGCATTAGACATATTAACTTTTGGCTACTATCAAATTTTCTTCTATTAAATGAAACTATGACTGAACTCATAAATATTTCTCATTCTCAATCCACATTTCCTCTTCTGTCTGTAAATAATTCTTTAATTCACCCTAAACCTTTCATTAAAAATCTCGGCTTTATCTTTGACACTAATCTTAATTATGACAGGCATATATCTAATATATGTAAAATATCTAATTTACATATATATAAAATTCGCTCTATTAGAAAATTTATAACTAAAAAATCGTGTTCTATTCTAATAAACTATCTTATTTTTTCTCGTCTCGACTACTGTAACTCTCTTCTCTGCTCTCTTCCTTCTATATCGATATCTATATCGTTATCTATTCGCACTCTTTAATATATGGTATATTTCCGACATCTTTTAAACGATCTCATATAAAACCTATCCTTAAAAAGAATAATCTTGATACACCAGTCTTAACTAATTTTAGACCAATTTCTCAACTTTCTATTATGAGTAAGATTCTCGAAAGAATTGTTTCTAAGCAAATTTTTAATTACCTTTCTGTCAATAATATCCTTGACCCTCATCAGGGTGCTTTCAAGAAACACCATTCAACTGAAACTGCACTAACATCTGTTCTAAATGACTTACTTACTACTCTTGATGATAACCAATGCATACAGATGGTTCTTTTAGACCTGTCATCTGCTTTCGATACTATTAACCATGATATACTTATAAATAGGCTATATTATTTAGGTATATCTGATGCTCCCCTACTTTGGTTTAAATCTTATCTTTCAAATCGTTCCTCCTCTGTACAAATTGGTGAATCGCTATCTTCACCTATACCCGTTACTTGTGGTGTACCACATGGATCGGTGCTTGGTCCTTTACTTTTTACTCTATATATTCTTCCACTATCTAAACTAATTCAATCCTTTCCTGACATATCTTATCATATTTATGCTGATGATATTCAGCTTTATATAAAATTACCTATTAACTCCAGTCCTGACTCTAATTTATCTCTTTGCATTAGACAAATTGCATTAGACATATTAACTTTTGGCTACTATCAAATTTTCTTCTATTAAATGAAACTAAGACTGAACTCATAAATATTTCTCATTCTCAATCCACATTTCCTCTTCTGTCTGTAAATAATTCTTTAATTCACCCTAAACCTTTCATTAAAAATCTCGGCTTTATCTTTGACACTAATCTTAATTATGACAGGCATATATCTAATATATGTAAAATATCTAATTTACATATATATAAAATTCGCTCTATTAGAAAATTTATAACTAAAAAATCGTGTTCTATTCTAATAAACTCTCTTATTTTTTCTCGTCTCGACTACTGTAACTCTCTTCTCTGCTCTCTTCCTTCTATATCGATATCTAAAATTGATCGTATTATTCGTGCTTCTACTAGACTTACTTTTAATTTATCTTATTCTGATTATACTACCTCTGTCTCTTCACTTATGTCCTCACTTAAATGGTTAACTTTTAAAAATCGTTGCCTATTTAAACTTCTATGCCTCACTCACAAATTATTACTTACGCACCAACCAATTTACCTGTATAACCTATTAGATCCTATTAATCCTCTTAACTCACTTAGGTCTACTAGAACCATTCGACTAAAAACGCATCCTTACAAAAAAAAGATATTTGGTGGTAGATCGTTTAAATGCATGTCCCCTATTAATTGGAATTCCATTCCAATTAATATAAGGAATATCAATAATCACGCCACCTTTAAAACTCGACTAAAATTATTGTTATTACGTAGGCAGCACTGAATGCTATATAAATCTAAATTATAACTATTATTATTTTATTATCGTTATTATCGTTTCTTGTTCTCGTTTGTTTATTATTATATATATTTATATTTATACTCATCCATAGCAACTGTTTTGCTGAATATCTGTATATTGTCTATACACTTTTGAGATATGTTTTTATATATTTAAGTGTTTAAATAAACCATTACAATTACAATTACAAACACACACACAAACACACACACCCACACATAAACACACACAAACACACACACACCTACACACACACACAAACACTATAGTGTTTGTGTGTGTGTGTAGGTGTGTGTGTGTTTGTAGGTGTGTGTGGTATACCACACATACACACACGCACACACAAACACTACCACACATACACACACGCTCACACCTACACACACAAACACACACACCCACACACACCCATACACAAACACACACACACACAAACACACTTTGTTTACATATCAACCAATATATAGACGTGTTTTTAACAGCTTAGCTTTTAAATATCTTTTAATTGTATTACTATTATAAAGATAAGTACGTATTCATTTATTTTTTATATTATCTATTATATTAATATTATTTACATATTAATATCTAACTTGTTTGAAATACATAATAGTTGTCTTTAAATTATAATCATTTCTTATTCAGATATAATTATATTTAGGATTTGTTTTCATTTTTAAGGGCACCAGCTACTTATAAACAGTATACATGTAAAAGATAGGGAAAATAGCATGTTTTAAATGTATAAACTCTTATAATATTAAAGTTTTTGTAATCATTTTTTAACAATCTTATTATAAACATATAGCTTTATCATATGGTTGAATATATTTTAATAATTATTAACATAAATAATATAAAAATGATTAATTATAAAAAAAATAATTAATTAAGATATTTATCACAAATTATCACTAAATTTACAATTTATATAAATTTACATATATTATATATATATAATAATTAATCATACTGTTCATTTATATATTATATATAATATTGTGAAAATTTGAAGAAAAAATATTCAATATTGAATAAGAAGAGACATTAATTGGAGATATACAAAATGCAAAATAATTATTCTGAGTAAATCAAGTTTCAAATATAATATATGAATATAAACAATATGATTATATAGGTACAAATAATATAATATAAACAAAATGAATAATGTAATGAACATAATTTAAACACCATTTTAAAGATAATATTTTGTATAAGTTACATATAATATAAAAAAAAAAAGTTTAAATAATTTTTTTTACATAATTTGAAGGGTAGCCCGTCCCCAACAACTTTAACAACAAAACAAAATTTAATAAAAAATAAAAAATAATTACAAAGATCATAGAATTATATATTTTTTTAATTTGATAATTCAGATATATATCATATACTGTTTATGTATATTTATAATTAGATCTATTATTTATTCGTATCAAATTGATAAATTATTGTTATCATAATATCTAAATTTGATATACTCACGTGGATCTCCCGTGGGAATTTACTTTTGGTAGTTGGATCTGCCAAACTTCATTTGAGGTTAGCTACCATTTATCACTTACATAGTATCATACTATGTAACATAGTCTCCTGTTTTGCCTATATTACTACAGATCATAAAAGCATCGATAACGACCTGAGAAACGAGTAACCTGATAAGAACATGGATTCAAAATGCATTCACTGCAACACATCGACAACAGCTGAAGCATCACATGCTGAGGGACACGTCGTATGCAGATGTACAGCTACAATACACTATAGATGTCTCTATCCGGCGAAAGAAATATCGATGCAATGGGGTAATAAAAACTGACCTTCAAAACTATTAATAGCATTTATGCAATCAATAGCCTTTAAATATACATGCCCTACCTGCCGTACTACTAATAATACACCCATACCAACTACTAATACTACACCCATGACAACTAATAATACTACACTAATACCTACTACTAACCATAATATAACGACTACATCTACTGCATCTAATAACATAACCATTGAAAATAAACTAAATGATATACTGAAAATACTAGACATACATACTACTCAGATTAACAATATCAAAAAACGGAATATTACAACACCAACAAAACTAACGAATAAGACACTCACTACCTCATATGCACAAGCTGCCAATACACCTACTACTAACCATACTAATACCGACATAAGATTAATTACCGATAATGATACCAACTATACTGCTACTATTGAAAATATAGCTAAAGATAATCGTAATCTAAACTATATAAATAAATTTATTTCTAATTTTAATATAAACCCCTCTTCGATATCTAAAGTTATATTTAAAAATAGTTATTGTTTTATATCATTTACTACTCTCTATGCTAAAGATTCTTTTATCTCACTCAACCCATTACTGAAAACTTCTGACTATAACCGACTTTTCCTACATAACTATCTATCACCCGAAATAATACGACGAAAACATATATATTTTCACGCTATAAAAGCTAATCTAATTAAGGGATATAAATGCTTATTGAACTTAAAGACAAACACATACGAACTCAGACAAAAAATAGATAATAATAAGGTTAACTGGAAAACAAAACCACTAAATGTTCCAAATGAATTATTTACTGATTGGACAACTTCTTTTACAAACTATATTAATAATAAGGATGAACTAACCTCCACTACGGATGAATTAACTTCCACGAATAAGCATACATGATTAAACAACAGCATAAACTACTTATCTCTTACTTTAATAAATGCCCGATCTTTAACTGCTAACATTGATATTATTACTAACTTTATTATGGAATATCGCTTTTCGATTATAGCAAGTACCGAGTCTTGGCTAAAAAATATAGACACCGTCATTCCTGCTGGTCTTAAAAGCCTTGGATACTCGTTTATACAAAAGAGTAGATCAGATGGTAGAAATGGAGGAGGAATAGCTTTGTTAGTAAAAAATCACATCACAATTATTCCTTAGCCCGAGATTTGTACATCAACCTGCGACTTTCTTTTTACTAAACTGAAAATAAAAAATAATATAATTCCGATCCTACTAGTATACAGACCACCAAATAACTGCCATACAACGTTTGCTTTAGAATTTACAAACTTTATACATGAACATAACTATGACAACCTGGTCATTCTAGGAGATTTCAACTTCCACTATGACTCTGACAAACTACACCACCAAGACTTTAAACGACTTTGTAACGAACTGAATTTAACTCAACACGTTAATTTTGCAACTCATACCCACGGACATATACTAGACCTGATACTTACATACAACCATTCTAATATACTAATACATAAACCAACACGCTCTACATTACTCACTGACCATTACGCAATAAACTCTCAACTTAATATACTGAACTCCTCACCTAGACAGACCCTACTTACTTACAGGTGTATCAGGAAAATAAATATTGATGAATTTTCATCTGATTTTATCTCTATGATAAATAAAACCCAAATTACAGTACTCAACTTAAACACTATACTTAAACAACTATTAAATCAACATGCACCACTGAAAACAAACTACTTAACTATACATAACGAAACTCCATGGTTTAACTCCAAATTAAATAATTTAAAAGTTTTATTTAGAAAATCATGTAGACTTTTTACGAAATCACCATCACACTCAAATCTAATTGACCTACGAAAAAATAGATATATATACAGGAATGAACTGAAATCTACAAAAACAGACTACTTTACTAACAAAATTAACGATTGTTCACACGACTATAAACGACTCTACTCAATAACTAAGACCCTCTTAGGAAATAATAAAAATTCTACGCTCCCACATTTTCCCGATGATCAACTATGTCAGAAATTTGCAGAATATTTTAAAGACAAAATTAACACCATTTGTAATAGACTCTCTTGTACATTTGACCCTCTTTATAATGCACCCCAAATATTACCATGCACTTCGACACTAACACATTTTACTGTACCTACTAATACTGCAATCTACAATTATATTGTCACTGCTAGATGCTCTTCACCACACGACCCAATTCCTCTATACTTAATAAAAAAACTAGCATCAACTCTGACTTTGACTTACACAAATATAATTGATGACTCACTTCTAACAGGAACTATTCCAAATTTACTAAAAAACGCAATAATTACGCCAATAATAAAAAATACTAATCTTGACTCTTCTGAATTCTCAAATTACAGACCTATATCTCAACTACCTCTACTAACTAAAATTCTTGAAAAAACTGTATATACTCAACTTTCACACTACTTAACTGAAAATATGTTGCTGGACATACGACAAAATGCATTCCGTAAACTACATAGTACTGAAACTACCGTACTCTCTCTTTTTGACGACTTATATAACTCACTAGATACTGGACAACCAATACAGCTAATACTACTTGACTTATCCTCTGCATTCGAAACCCTTAGACATGACATACTGCTAGAAAGACTTAGAAACATAGGAATTCAAGATGTAACTATGGAATGGTTTTCTAATTTTATTAAAGATAGAAATTATTCCATTAAAATAAGAAATAATTACTCTAAATCATATACCATCGATCACGGTGTTCCTCAAGGTTCAATACTTTCCCCAATTCTCTTCTCTATATATCTTATTCCATTACAAACAATTATGAAACGTTATCCATCTATTACTTACAACTTATACGCAGACGACATAGAACTACACGCAACGATAACAAACTCTACCCAACTACAAGACTGTTTAAATGAACTACAAAACTGGCTAACAAATAATAACCTACTACTAAACCACAATAAAACTGAACTATTAAATATAACTAATGACCCAAATACTTACTTCCCTGACATTATTATTAATCAACACAAAATCATTCCCACCAATTCTGTTAAATACTTAGGCGTCAACTTCAATAATAAACTTAATCTAGATAAACATTACAGCTTACTTACTCAATCTACGACTGCACAGCTATTCAATATTAAAAAAATACGACCATACTTAAATATAAATACTACAAAACTACTGACTCAGACTATCATACTTTCAAGACTTCAATACTGCAACTCACTATTCACAGGAACTGAAAAACTGAAAATAGACAAACTAGACAAAATAATTAACCGCTCAATTATAAATATATACCGACTACAGAAGACTGACTATACAACTAGCATTACTGACTTAAGTAAAAAACTTAACTGGCTAAACACTGAAGACTCTATCAACTACAAAATACTTACAATACTTAAAAAGACTATTACTTATAACTTACCCTATAATTTACGAAACAAAATAAAACATAAACCAAACACTAGACTTTTACGTAATAACAATTCCACTATACTACACCAACCTATTACCCATTGCATCAAATACGAAAGAAGAAAATTCAGCTCTTCTTCAACAATTAGATGGAATAAACTACCCCGTAACTTAGAAATCAAAATATATCAATTAATATCTTTAAAAAGAAATTAAAAAAACACACACCCACACACACACACACACCCACACACACCCACACACACACTCACACACAAACACACACCCACACACACACACACACCCACACACACCCACACACAAATACACACACACACACACCTACACCCACACACAAACACACACACACACACACCCACACACACACACCTACACACACATATGTGATGTCGATTACATAACCTATGACTTGTTGCGTGGCGTTAGACAACTTGTCCATTTCACTCTTCAGTCTGATCACGATCAGCATCAAGTGTTCCATGTGAGAGGTATCCTTGCAAATAAGTTATATATTTACATACAATTAGTTATACGTGTATCGTATAGAAAACATAGATATATGAGCGAATGAATGAATGTTTATTTATAGGTTATAGGTTATACCCTACACAAAAATAACGTTAGACGTTCTCTATTGTGTAAACAAAATATATGAGCGAATTACCCCACTTAAATGTATACGTCTTTATTAATATGTATATAATATTACGTCATAATATATACTATATAAAGTATATTTTAAGATTTTATATTAGAGAATGCTGGATATTGTAAATGTATTTTAATTTAAGAAACATGTATTTAGTTTTTAGATATGAATGTTATGTTATTAACCTTAAGATGTATATATGCCTACCAGTATATGTACAGTAGGGCAGCCCGTTGTGGTACATATTTTATTTCCCTTTATAGAAAAGTTCTAGCTATCTCGAATTACTTCTCTTATTTATTCCAAATATAATTGAAAACAGACACAAATTTAGAAAGCAAAACAATACTTAAAAAAGATAGGAATTTACATTGAAAATTAACAAAAATTAAATTATAGATATATGAAAGGAAAACATTTTTACAAGTAAAAATTTCCTTTTAGCATATGTAGGATATACAAAAATCCTTAAAAAATATAAAAATATTAAAAAAAAATATAATTAAATAGATCTACGGATATTTTAATTTATATTTACATTTTTTCTAAATCGAGTAACAAAATTTGCAATGGAATAATTTAAAAAATAAATGTTATATTATATATGTCTATCATAATTATATGAATATAAAATTATAAATAATAATATAAAAATAGCATATATTTATTCAAAAAATTACTTTTAACGAGCATTTTAACAAAAAATAATTTTTTCGATAAACTAGTCGTACAATTTTTTTTATTTGAAAATTAATTTTTTATTATTATTATTATACCTAGTAAATATCCATTATAGGCTCACAATAAATTGTTATGCTTAGCTAAAATAATTTATCAAAGAAATAATCGAATAAATTATATTAATTAAAAAATATAAAAATTTAAATTAATTTGAAATTTTTATGTAATTTTTTACTTTATTATTTCAATTTTCTATTTATAGAAAATTACATTGTATCATACATACAAATATATCTTCATTAAAGTGCTTTTGCTTTATCAATATTAAATATTTTTTGATTCAACTTCAAAAATATATATTCACCTATATGTTGATTATGCCATTTATGACCTACTGTGAGCGAGCTAGCAAAACTTTTAAAAACGGGTTACCCTACTGTACATTGTACAGTGTACAATGTGAATTGTACACTCATACACACACAAACACACACACACACGTACATATACACACAGACACACACACATATATATATATAAACTGAGCCACACAACTGCCTGTGTGGCTCAGTGGCTAAGGCGTCAGACACACAAGCAGTAGTACACGGGTTCGACCCTCGTCCGGACCATTAATTAATTTTATAAAATGGGTCTTAAAATATTATTTAGAAGTGATCTTATATAATTGTGTATAAATAAATTATCGGCTCTCGTTAAAACCATGGATGCCTTAACATGAAGCGGCTTAGAAGGGACATTAGAGCTATATATGGTTATAAGTGAAAACTTCATCTAAGTTCCTGGATGGGATGAAAGGACTCCACCAAATAAAAATAACAATAACAATAACAATATGTGTATACACACATACCCACACACAAACACACCCACACACACACGTACACACACACAAACACACCCACACAGACAAACACATACACACACATACACAAACCTCCTCGGTGATCTCGGGTCTGTCTCTGATCTGCAAGACGACGTCGTAGAACTTCGACAACTCTAGTGCCAACACCCGACACCTGGCGGCGCCGTCGTTCAACGCTATATTGATCTCGTTACGCATGCGCGAGAACTGATCGCGCACCGTACGAGAATGTCGCACCGTCACAGCAGCCCTGTACCCCTCCATCGCCCCGTAACTACCCCCACCCTCCTCGTCGTTATACTCCATCAGCAGACTGTACTTGGTGACCATCGGATGGCCGCCCACACTTACCGCCGCCGCGTTATCCTGACTACCGGCGCCGCTACTACCAGATGACGTGCGACGTTCGTCCGAGCTTACATCCGCCATCGTGCCCGCTACTTGGGCGGTGACCTTGGCCGTGTCCTTGGCGACTTCTCGTAGCGCCGACTCCAGCCGCTCCAGCTTCTCGTTGACCTCTAAGTCGCGTAGGAATAGGGTATCTAGATCGGCGGTCAACTTGGACATCGATTTCGAATCCTTTACGGGCATCGGATGGTGGACTACTGATGCGGTTTGTTCCGTGCGCGTACCGTCAGAGGGCGATGGTGATCTGGACGCGAACTCGACGCTAGATGGCGATACCGATGGTGGCACTGACACGGAGAGTGACACTGACACCGGCTCCGAAAGAGAGATGGCCGAAGCGCTGTAGTTCGGGATGGATTGTTTTATCATCGCCTCGGATAGTATGTCTGCGGGTTGTTCTGATTGACCTGGTAACGGAGAGAGTTATGAACGTTAATATAATGCACGCAAACACACACATATATATATATATATATATATATATAAATCATACAGACACAGAGGTAGTCCTATATGACGCATGTTCAAGCTTCGTCCAGACCAATCATAGAGCTATAGATAGAGAGAAATTTCTCTCTATGGAGAGAACTTTCTCTCTAGCTCTATAATACCAATACAATAAGCATTACAATATAGAAGTGATTTTATATAAATGTGTATACATCAATTATCTGATATCGTTAAAACCATGGATGCATTAACATGAGAGCGGCTACGAGGGGACATTAGAGCCATAACTATATATGGTTATAATTGAAAACTAGTTTAATTTTCTGGTGATGTTTAATGTATAATAATTAGTTAATAATTAAGGAAAGCGTGCGTTATTGTCCTATAGGTACACCACCTACTACTGTATGCTTAATTTGTTTATTTATATATTGGCATGGTTTGTTATTGTTTATCTTTGTTATTTATGATGTGACGTCATTGGTGATGAGTTATGTCCTATAAGTTATGTCCTATAACGATATTAAAAAAGTATGACGTTTGTTATTCTTTCTTTTATTATAATTTATTCATATTATTGTATTAACAGTGCACATTTTTATATATATATAAATATTTATCATATAATAAATAAATAAACTAAAATTGAATAGGTAAATATAATACGTATTCATATGATATTCATATAATACTTAATATGTAAATATTTATAATATGTAATATTATATATATATATATATTAATTCATTAAAATATAAAAATAAAATAACTTTTATATCTTTTATAATTGTTGGAAGATATTTCAGTTTTCAATAAATCAACTTGATTTTTAATATTTTCCACCTATACATTTAGATGTATTATATTACACATATAGATTAGTATATATATATATATATATATATATATATATAATCATTATGACAATGGATGACCTAAACAAAATCATATATATTATAACCAATAGTATAACGTTTACTTTTAAATCTCATTCGTTAGAAGGAAATTAGCATTGACTAGGGTTAATACTATAGTATAGTTAATACTATAGCTATAGCTAGAGAGAAAGTTTATCTCTAGCTCTATTAGTTAATATGGCGAATGCCACGAGAGTTGGTAGGTATGTAGTTTGAAAGGTAAGTATATACACTGTTTTTATAGGTTTATTAATGCTATAACCATTTTGGGAAACATCCTTAAACAAATATTTGCAATAACCTGGTTATAATAACCATAGCCCTTTGGGTATAACTGGTTATATATATATATATATATATATATATATATATATATATATATGTAGGGGAAAGTAACCTAATACGGACACTTTAACAATAAATGGTCTTAAAATTGTATGACTCATTATTTGTATTCAAAAATTACAATATATTAATATTATATGATTATATATATTATTGTGATTTTTAAATTTTATTTAATATTTTAATTCCATAGATAACGGGGGTGTCCGTATTCGGTACCCATGTCCGAATACGGACACCATGTGTTATAATACGGACACCCTATATATAACTAGATACACTATATATTATTGATGAACCAATGAGACAAATTACAATTACGTTATTTATAATTAATTTAATAAAAAATATATTGTAATTTAATTAGTTAATAATTTATTTATTTTTATTATTTTTTAATTAATAATACAATTTAAGTATCTAAATAATCATTTTTTTTAGATTTAGTTTTATTGGTGGTATTAATATTATATCGCACGCGATTTTTATGAAAATCAGAATTGTTCATACGCTACGCTGATTGGTTATAGGGTGTCCGTAATAAGACATTTAGAGTGTCCGTATTAGGAACTTATATGACCTCTAGATATATGCTTACAACTTAATGAATATTTGATAACAAATATATAAATTAAAAATATAATGTTTAGAATGCTTTATTTTTTAATAATATAGTGTTATATTTTATATCGATACATTTGTATAATCTTTTGAAGGTTTTAAGTTGACATTTTTTTTCATAAATTTAAAAACGTAATAAAAAAATCAGTTTATTGGATATATTAGCAATATTTTGTATAATTCAAAAATAAAAATACTTTTTTAGACTATTTTTATAATTATGAATATGTTATTCATAAAACATTTTATTGTAGGATTTATCTATTGTTTCTGAGATACCGAGAGTGTCCGTATTCGTCACTGTCCGTATTCGGTTACTTTCCCCTAGGGGTTGTGTCCAATTTTTGCAATACCTTACAAGAAACAAAATATATCATACTAATATTGAATATTATGATTCAATAATTTGTATATAATATTACAATATGTTGTTCTAAATAATGGCTATCAACATTTAATAATTTAATTTTTAGTATTCAATTAATTTGATTTTTTTATTAAAATGTAAATTTTCCGCATAAATAGAGATAAAATACACTATAGTGCGGGTATTATGGCCGATAGTTCCGAAAGCGCCAATAGGATCGCGACATGTATTACAATATTTAATATTTATATATTCAGATATTTGATGTGGTATATGTATAATGTACATTTTACATGTATTTAAATAGGAACATATAACCATGTCCTTGATATAACTACATATCATGGTATCTTGAAATAATTAATATTTAGGCAGGCCGTTTAATATCGACAACTGCAATCATATAATAAATGTATTTCAATGATTTATTAAAGAATGTATTTAAATAAACTTTTTACGATACGCTTACGAATTAAAATTATCTCGATGCTGATTGGTTATTAATCGGCCACAATAGCCGCCTCGCACTCGTTGGTTTAAATAACATATTACTATGCCATTAGTTTATTATATAATATTGTTATAAATTTAATCTGATAAATTATGTATTACCTTAACTGAATACATTAAAAATACATAATTTTATTCAATAACTTGCCTATAAAATAAAGTAAACCTTACGTTTTTTTTCGATAATTTGATAATTTTATTTTTTTCTCTAATCGAAAATCAATAATTAATATCGATATAAATAAAAAATTATTTATACTATCATTCTTAGAATTCAATTATCTATATTTGATGTATATATCATTTTTTTGATAACTATAATAGTTTTTGAAATATCGTTATCGGCCACAATACCCGCATCGTCCACAATACCCTTCTCTACCCTATATATTGTTGTATTGTTATTTATAGTCATTGAATATGACCTGCGACCCTTGACATATTTCATATTAACTTCCTCTTGTAAATAAATATATATCTAGTTAGACGTGTTTTATTAATATATCAAATCTTCGTAGCACAAACTCGTAACTTAGCAATTCTTTGCATCCAGATCTATTCCGTTATAGTTAGAACAATAAACTATCATAACATGGTGACAGCGGTAAAAAAACGAACGCCAGAATCAGACATTTAAAGCCTTTTTAAAAAAAAAGCACGTGTACGGAAAATTTTTTTTTTTAACAAATTTAAAAAAAATAATAATTATGGACGGAATAAGGACCCCGAGCATGGTATGGTCAGGAGACCTACCCCACGAATTAATGGCATTTAAACAATATGTTACATTAATATTCAAGGGCCCGTTATCAAAATTGAAAAGCGAAGAGAGGATGACATACGTCCTCATATGGATCGGTGAAGAAGGGCTGAGAATATATAACACGTGGAACAATGAAACCAAAACTCTAATCGAATTTTGGGCCCACCTGAGCGAGGTCCTAGAGCCAAGGTCTAACTACAGACTGGCCAGACTACTACTAGAAAAGATGAAACAAGCCAAAGACGAACTAGTAGACGAATACATGACTAAATGCATGCTCCAAGCGAAGAAATGCAAATTCCGTGATGAAACCGAGATAGAAACGCGCCTGATAGAACAAATAATCAGAGGAGGCGCTCACGACAAAGTCAGGGAAGATATACTCTGCAAGGACAACACCCTAACACTCGACCAGGCCATGCAAATCGCCCGTACCTACGAAGCACTACAGAGCGAGCTCAAGGAGTTCAAAGCCGGCTCAAACACCCATATCGATCATGTTAGTAACAGACTTAGTGATAATAAACCTAAGACCGCATATCGGAAGACTAATAATCGCATCGATAAATCACATAATGATAAGATTACTAATTATTATGTTACTTGTAAATATTGCGGCCTGAAACACACGGGTACCCAGTGCCCCGCCGCACAGTCCGAGTGTCGATTTTGTCACAAAATTGGTCACTGGGCTGCGGTGTGTCGCCAAAAATCTAAACCACTTTCTGCCCAGTACCAAAACAACACAGGTCACGCCCGAAAACACGATCGCGGACACGACCGCACATACGATCGCGGACCCGACCGCACACACGACCGCTCATACGACCGCACGTTCGACGAGCTGAAATTCAACGACCTGAAACTCGACGAGATCGCAGCAGACCCGACAAGAGTACTGAACACCGTCCTACGCTTCACGCTGAGAGGGCTACCCGCGACCATGAAGGCGAAGGTAGACACAGGCGCGGAAGGAAACATCCTTCCACTACGTACGTATCTTCGAATGTATCCCGAGCACTGCAACAACGCACGACCAACGCTTGGTCACCTAAACCCAAGCCGAACCACGCTGAGCGTCTACAACGGAGACAAGATGGTCCACTACGGAACAATCGATATCGACATCACGCTAAAGAAAGTTACAACACGAGCTACCTTCTATGTAGCTGAGACAACAGGTCCCATAATATTGGGCCTACCATCAATAACCAAGATGAAGGTTATTACGATAAATAACGTCAAGACGAACAAGATCAAGACTTCAGACGACCTCGAGAACATGTACCCAGACCGATTCGAAGGGATCGGCAACTTCGAAGGCACTTACCACATAGTGACCGACCCCACGGTACCCCCAGTAATACACTCCCAGCGAAGACCCCCGATATCGATGGTACAAGAAATTAAAGATGAACTAGACCAGATGGAAGAAACCGGTGTGATCAAGAAAGTCACAGAACCAAGAGAATGGGTCTCAAGCCTGGTATACGCACGGAAGCAATCAGGCAAGTTAAGGATATACCTCGACCCACGCGACCTGAACAAGGCAATAATGAGACCCCACTACCCGACAAAGAACTTGGAAGACGTATCCTACAAACTCAAGGGTGCAAAAATATTTAGCAAACTAGATGCCCGCCAAGGTTATTGGGCAATACACCTAGACCACGAATCCAGCCTGAAGACTACGTTCAACAGCCCACACGGAAGGTACCGATTCCTGAGGCTACCCTTCGGCTTAAACCTTAGCCAAGACGTCTTTCAACTCAAGATGGACATGATAATTGAAAACTGCCCTGGAACCCTCGGTATAGCCGACGACATAGCTGTCTTCGGAAAGAACGAAGAAGAACACGACGCAAACCTCCACCACTTAATGACCCGCGCCCGAGAAGGAGGACTCATATTCAACAAAGAAAAGTGCACGATCAAACAGACCTCTATACACTTTTTGGTCTCATATTCAACGAAACTGGAGCGAAACCAGACCCGGCAAGACTAGATGCGATAAGAGACATGAAATCACCAACGAACAAGACCCAACTACAAGAATTCCTGGGCATAGCCACATACATGAGCCCATTCGTACCAAACTTATCCACACACGCTGCGCCGCTACGAGACCTGCTCAAGAAAGAAACCGACTTCACCTGGACATCTTCCCACGAAAAGAAATTCGATGACATCAAGACCTTGATCTGCAGAGACAGCGAACTCACATACTTCGATCCCGCAAAAGAAATCGTCATCCAAGTAGATGCATCAGGAAGAGGCTTGGGAGCAGTACTGACCCAATCTGGGAAGCCCATAGCCTACGCCTCAAAATCACTCACCGAATGCGAACAGAGATACGCAAACATAGAACGCGAGATGCTCGCCGTTGTATTCGGATGTACCCGTTTCCATACTTACATATACGGAAAACGGTGCACCATCCAGTCAGACCATAAGCCGCTCTCGATGATAATCCTCAAGAATATCGCGAGCGCCCCCACTAGGCTCCAAAGAATGCTCCTCAGACTACAATCGTACGATATCGACATAGAATACATACCCGGAAAATGCCTACCACTACCAGATACACTCTCGCGACAACCACTGCCAGAGAATAACGAGATACTGTTCGACAAGCAGATATCTTACACCCGCTTCAGTGAACCCAGAATAACGCAAATCAAGAACGAAACAAAGAAAGAAAAAGAACTTCAAGAACTAAGCAGCATGATCATCAAAGGATGGCCCAAAGAAAGGAGAGATATCCCCCAGACAATACCAGAATATTGGCCTTTCCACGACGAGCTTACCATAGAGAACGGCATGATCATCAAAGGAAATCAAATACTGATCCCTACACATCTACGACCCGATATATTAAAAGATCTACATATTCCACACCTAGGAATCGTAAAGACCAACCTACTCGCAAAGACCTGTATATATTGGCCAAGAATGAACAAAGACATACAAGACCTAACAGGAGAATGTAGCGAATGCCAGACCCACCAAAGAAGGCAGACCCCCGTAGCATTCGTCAACAGAAGATTACCAAGAGAACCATGGGAGGCGATTGCAGCCGATCTGTTCGAGCTCAACAAAGAAAATTACCTGCTAGTCGCCGACATCTATACCAAATTCCCAATCCTAAGGAAACTAAGAAGCACCCACAGCAGCAGTATCATCCAGACACTAAAGGAGATATTTTTAGAACACGGAATACCGAGACACTTCCATTCCGACAATGGACCACAATTCTCGGCAACAACCTTCGCACAATTCGCTGCGAGCTGGGGATTCCAGCACAATACCAGCTCACCACACTATTACCAAAGCAATGGATTCATTGAATGACAGATACAAACCATAAAGAGAATCCTGACAAAGACCGACGATCCAGAAAAGGCCCTACTATTCTGGAGAGCCACCCCCCTAGAAAGGAACCACCCCTCTCCAGCCGAACTCCTATACGGAAGGATCATCAAAACGACGCTACCAAAGACCAAAGTACCAGCATCTACAAAACAAGACAAGCTGCTCAACGACCGACAAAAGAAAGCATCCGACCGCTATAACACCAAGGCACGAACAAACAAACCGGCACTTAATAGTGGACAACGCGTGTTCATCAGAAACCCCATCAACAGCACATGGAGTCCCGGCACTATCCATGCGGAACACCCGTCCCCGAACTCGTACATGGTAGACTCAGATCTCACCGGCTCAAGATTCCGACGAACCCTGACAGACTTGCGTAGAGATGACACTACCAGCGAAGACCCACCGGTCATCGCACAACCCGATGTCGCATACGAGCGACCATCACACCAACGCCGACCACCGAGTCGCCTTGACCTATGACATGCGCAATAGCACATCACCCAAACTACGTATCCCTCACGACAAAACACAGTCCTGAGGTTGATTATTATTATACTTACATCGGTGTCGCTATGACAACCTAGCATGTACCCCCATGTCAACAGACCTGACTTTGACTAACAAAGGGGGATGTTGTATTGTTATTTATAGTCATTTAATATGACCTGCGACCCTTGACATATTTCATATTAACTTCCTCTTGTAAATAAATATATATCTAGTTAGACGTGTTTTATTAATATATCAAATCTTCGTAGCACAAACTCGTAACTTAGCCATTCTTTGCATCCAGATCTATTCCGTTATAGTTAGAACAATAAACTATCATAACATATATAATCCCTTTTCAGGGCTTTGCTATAACTATGTTTATAATACAGGGTTATATCACCGTTTACTATATGGAATACAATGATATTTGATAAGGTGATGTACTCTCCTGATCTAGTATATGTTACGCGTAATATTTATATGTATATACGTATATATATATATATATATATATATATATATGTGATCGAATTATGCTACTGAGGGGGCTACTAATTTTCCCGTAAGATTAACAATTGTTATCCTTAGAGTTCGATGAGAAGTAGTCTATCCTAGATAATAGGAGATGACTTAATCAACGTTTTAGGTCTACATTTGTATAATGTTTATTTGAGTTCCTCGCTGATTCTATGACTTATGATAGAAATGAAGTGTACGAAAGAAAGAGATGTGTTGATAATAAAACAAACATGTCAGCACTATGATATGGGGGGGGGGGGTTACGTTGACATGGTTAGGTGTACTTTGGGGAAAGGAGGAATGGGATGTGGATAGGATGGAACGGTAACCTTGGAAGAGTTGATGAGTGTACTTATTTATACTGTATAAATTATAAAATATGTATATATATATATATATATTGAAGATAAGCTAATTATATATAAACTTTATACAAGCTCAATCACTTAATTATCTAAGGTAAGTAATGTATATATTTGAATATAAATGAGAATGAATTGATGAACACTGACTGATAACTGAAGATAATGGTTGTATGTATTAGATAATAAGACATGACCTAGAAATAAGTCTTGGGGAACCAAATCTTTAGTATTAAGGTAATATATGTAAAGGTAATATATTACCTTTACAAAATGTGATGTAATCCTTTCCCTAACACTAAAGATTTGATTCCCCAAGACTTATTTCATATATGATCAGTTATGTATGATGTACACGATTCTATGAACTTATATCGAATGTTAAACATATTGAATAGCTTATATTGTGATATACCACACACACACATACACACATATATATATATATAAAACCACATATATTAATTATATTATATTATATTATATATAGTTATTATATTATTATTGGCAGATAATTATCTCTACTTAAGTAGAGAAATATCAGTTTGCAGTGGACATACATACATACAAATATATATACACATATACATATATATATATATATATATATATATATATATATATATATATATATATATATATATATATATATATATATATATATATATATATATATATATATATATATATATGATTACTATTATATGATATAATGAATAGCAATACGCTTATTTAAACATTCCCGAACAAACGATAACAAACCTGCGAGGATAGTTTATCGAGTGCACTAGGCTCGGCAGGATGTTGTTGTTGTTGTTGCGTAATCGATTGCGTAAGCTTATTGTAGTCGTCGGTAGGCATCTTCATCATCTTGCCGGAGATACCGAGATGATCGAATGTCAGCCTCAGAAGACACTGCAAGTTCTTGATATTCAGCGGCGATAGCTGTGGTATCGATTGCATAGATATAGGACGCATTTATCTAATCTAATATTTACGAAGACCTTATATGGAATATTTGTATTATATTGTGTATACACCTATACATATGCATATGATTTTCATGTATACATATACTCATACTCGACTATATATATATATATATATATATATATATATATATATACCTATATATGATTTTCTTAATAAAGTAGAAGTAGATGTTATCATCTTTAATGATTATAATATGAGCAATATGATACTGTTTACACTGATGGTGCACCATGATGATTATAATAATAATTATGATATGTCGTATGAAGATATTAATAACGAATATATATTATTTAACAATACAATGTAATGTAATATATACTAATACACGCTAGTACACACTATTAGTAGCAACTAATACTACGGAATTTAAACATCGAATAGATTACATAATATACGCGTACCGAATTAGTAGACAACGAAAGGTCGAGCATCTTATCTAGTTGTACATTAGTTGTTTCCGTTGAAGTCGGAATATTGTCCTGTACGGGAGGGGCTTCCGGTGCGCTTTCTACTTCCATTCCGAGTGCGTGTGTACTTACAGATTAGATGTGTGTATTCGTGTAGTCTATTAAGTATACGTTACCGTAGTCTAGAAAGTTATTTAGAAATGCAAGTTTATAACGCACAATATTTAGCGAAATAAAAACTATTAGATTTTAAATTTTTATTCGTTGTTTATAAACATACATATTCGGATATTAAAATATTGTATCTATTATTTAGCTATGAATAAACTTTACATATGTTCATGTTAATTATTAAGTATTGAATACATTTTATATATTGTAAAGAGTTATTTATGTAAAATCACATAAATATTATAGAATTTTACATTCGAAAATGTGAAATTTGGTGGCCAAATTTCGATGAGATCATTTGTGATATGGATTCTGATTCGATAAATAATACATAGGTAGCGCCTATAAAGCGGTGTACACGTCGCTAGTATCAAACATGACGATTTGTTACTGCACTTGTTACTGCACTTTATGCTCAGTATACATTATTATGTGTGCCCAGATAGCGAGCATCAAGTACCGCGAGTGCGGCGACTTGTTACTAGAGGCCGGCGACTTGTTACTAGAGGCCGGCGACTTGTTACTAGAGGCCGGCGACTTGTTACTAGAGGCCGGCGACTTGTTACTAGAGGCCGGCGACTTGTTACTAGAGGCCGGCGACTTGTTACTAGAGGCAGGCGACTTGTTACTAGAGGCCGGCGACTTGTTACTAGAGGCCGGCGACTTGTTACTAGAGGCCGGCGACTTGTTACTAGAGGCCGGCGACTTGTTACTAGAGGCCGGCGACTTGTTACTAGAGGCCGGCGACTTGTTACTAGAGGCCGGCGACTTGTTACTAGAGGCCGGCGACTTGCTACTAGAGGCCGGCGACTTGTTACTAGAGGCCGGCGACTTGTTACTAGAGGCCGGCGACTTGTTACTAGAGGCCGGCGACTTGTTACTAGAGGCCGGCGACTTGTTACTAGAGGCCGGCGACTTGTTACTAGAGGCCGGCGACTTGTTACTAGAGGCCGGCGACTTGTTACTAGAGGCCGGCGACTTGTTACTAGAGGCCGGCGACTTGTTACTAGAGGCCGGCGACTTGTTACTAGAGGCCGGCGACTTGTTACTAGAGGCCGGCGACTTGCTACTGCGCTAGTTACCGAGCAAATTAGTACGGCGACTTGTTACTTGAAAAGAGAACTTTTCATATATTTTAGCAGGCGAATTGTTACTGAACATGATGCTAGCGCCGCTAGCCTTTATATGGGACTTTGAGTTAAGGGGAGGCCGCACGCCGTCGCCATTTTGTTTATTTTACATGTATTAGATATGAAATTCATAGTGTAATAAGACCCGATTCTTGAATTGGTACCTCCAAGTGTATCGGTAATCACATGGATAGCGAAGTAAAGGATTGTGTTACATTACTAACGGTACAGTTACAAATGAATAACCCATAGTGGAGCTCACGACGTGCACAGTGATAACTAGCCATGCATCGTTCATATGACGGTTTTGTACATTTAATTATGCTCTCAGAATGTCTTCCGATTAGTTAATATCTCACTGTATAAACAAATTTGATAATTCTTTAAGAAATTCTCGTGAAGAATTGTTTCCACATAATTAAGATGAATACTCGCATTATCCGTCTGCTTTTCCAATGCACGAAGTGGGAATACACCTGGGCATTTATTTTCGAAAGTTAGGATCTGATGAGTTTTTAACTTCTGTTAGTCAAAAATTACGTTTAATATCTAATTTATAAATACCGATAGATGGTATATAACATATGCTATAGCATGTACTATAGTACAACACTAGTATCTTTGGGTTGTGTGAATAAATAATAAATCAGATTTATTATTTCATATTCTAAAGCATGACATAATGGAGAAGTTAATAAACAAATGTATTTTTTTTGCGAGAACTTCCCCAATCATCATATTCTAGATACTTTAGATTATTACGAGTATAAAAATGTAAATATAAATAATTAATTAATTAAGTTATATATATATATTTACATTCTAGATGAACTTACGAGCTTACTGGTGAAATACTATTTATCTTACACATACATTTAGCCACATCGATAATCGATTCATTATTCGAAACAAATATAGATTACTTTCTCTATCCGGAGATAATACTGGTATATGGTTATTTATCTTCCCGAATCAATAAAGTCTCATTATAATGAGACTTTTTTTAATCCCATAGAATTTAGAGTTTTGCTCAGACACATGTTAGCATTACGTCACTTATAATTAAAGATATTATGTCATATGGTAGACTATTCCATAGTCTAGGGGCAGATAATGAAAATGCAGTTTCTTATTTTCTTGTGAGGTTGCGGAAGTTTTGGACGAATAATTTGTATTTGTTTATGGTATATTGTGGTCTAGAAGGATTATATTTATTTAGTAAGTCAGTCAGGTAGTAGGGATTATTATAATATGTGGCATGGTGAATCATAAGTGATATTTTATATTGGATACGCTGTGTGATAGGGAGCCAGTGCAGTGATTTTAGGTAGGGGGTTATGTGGGTTCTAGAGTATTTGGGAATTCTATATATATATAGTACATGCAGCAGAATAAAGTTGTCTATTGAGACTCAATAATTGAGTGGTATTATTGTGTTTCTATTAGATTTATGTAGAATGGAATTGCAATAGTCGAGATGAGGAAGTATTAGGGCTGTTATGAGAGATTTAGCAAGTTCTGTTATTATTGAGGGTCTCATTATTCGTAGTGTATGTAGTGTGCGGTTCATATATTTGGATATTTCAGTAGTTAGTTGGGAGAATGTTAGTTTGTTGTCGATTATTATTCCGATAGTTTGATGTTGTGGTTATTGATGTGCATGGGTGGTATATAGGGTAGGGTATGTGATGTGTTGATCAGTATTGCAGTAGTTTTTTTCACTATTTAGTGCTAATAAGTTTTCTGCTAGCCAATATATTATCTATTCTAGGCATTTATTTAGTGTAGATACGTTTAAGGAGGGGTCCGGTAAGTTACAATAAATTTGTATGTCGTCAGCATATACATGGAAGTTGATGTATGGGCATTTATCAAAAATATCTAGTTTGGGAGATACATATATATTAAAAAGAATGGGGGCGTGAACGGATCCTTGTGGAACTCTGTTTGATATTAGTCTTGGTTTAGTTAAGTGTGATTCAATTCTAATTGAGTAAGAACGGCTATCAAGGTATGAGGTGAACCATTATAATGTTGTACTGGAGAAACCAATGCATTGCAGTCGACGGATCATGATATTGTGATCTATAGTATCGAATGCAGCTGAAAGGTCAAAAAGGACGATGATGAAGCAGTATTTAGTGGGATATAATAGGATATTATTTAGTATATGGGTTAGTGCAGTTTCCGTATTTTTGTTAGTAGTATAGGCACTTTGGAATTTATTTAGTATATTGTTGTCGATAAGGTAGTTATTTAATTGTGCTGCTATAACTCTTTCAAGTGCTTTAGATATAAAGGAGAGGTTTGATATTGGACGGTAGTTTGAGAGATCTGATTTAACTATAGAAGACTTTTTTATTATGGGAGTAATGTGTGCCAATTTCATGTAGGGTGTAACAACACCCGTTAAAAGGGAATTCTCAATTATACTATTATAGAATGGGGAGAGAAAGGAGGAAAGTTTATGTAATAATAGTGTAAGGATAGGGTCTAACATGCATGATGATTTGACGGCTAATAGAAGTTTATCAATGGTGGCTATAGAAGGGGTATAGAATGAGTTAAGTGAATATATTGGTAATATTAGTTGTGGTAGTATGGGTTTGTCTAGAGAGTTAATGATTCTATGAATCTTGTTATTGAAATAATTATGAAAGTTGGTTGTTTTGATAGATGGAATATAGTCAGGAAGTATGCGAGGAGTAGGTTTATGTGTCTGAAGAAAGAATGTAACAATATGATGATCTGTAATTAAATTTTGAAAGGATGTATTCGATATAATATTGGAAGTAGTATGGGAGATGATTAGGTCTAGTATGTTGCCAGAATAATGAGTATGTGAGGTAATAAGTTGAACACAGTTGTGGGAATTAATTGTTTGGTTTAAAAGTGTGGCATAGGAGGATGTGAGAGAAATTTGTATAATAAAGTCACCTAGAAGTATATGTCGACTAGATAGAGAGGATAATATATTATCAATTTCTTCTAGAAAGCATGGAATTGGGTTTTTTAGAAGTCTATATATGGTTATAAGCGTGAAGGGTAGTGAATTGACCGGCTGGAAGTTGCATTTAAAGTGAGACATAATATATCTAATTGGAGGTAGTGGAATAGATCAATAGTAGTTTCTACTTTATTCCTTATAGATTATTCGTTTAATGTAGCAGCTTTTAATAGGGAATTGTGGTATAAAATCTTTAAGAGTGGATATATGGAATATGTCGAAGAGTTGATTTTGAAATATGAATGATATATAGTTGAATAAATGAAAAAGTTGTAAGTGAAAAAAATAATTAATAAGTAGATAATGTGTGTTGTAGGTATTATGATTGTAATATAATAGGTGGGAAACTGATCTTAATGTCGGATTGAGCATATCAATGATATTTAATATGTATTGTTTGATTGCAATCATTATAATGATAATTGATTAAGTAAATATCTAATAGAAATATGTTATCGAAAGTTTAAAGTATAGATATTTTCTAACGATTATATACGTTATTGAAATATTATTATAATAACAGTAGCAAAGATTTTGCGAAGCCTTAGAAAAATATTTGATAGAAGTTTATTAAGTTTATTACTATTAACGATGTACGCATTTCTATAAAATTACAAAACATTAATAATAACATTATTTCAAGTTAATATTAATACCAGCAATTACTGGTATTAATATTAATAAATAAGTAATTACATCGATCTATATTTGAATATGCTTATTAATATTATATATATATATTGAAATCTCATATATATATATATATATATTAAATATAATATAAATATCGAATACGCTTGTATACATTAATAATAACGTTATTTCAAGGTAATATTAATACCAGTAATTACATCGATCTACATTTGAATATGCTTATTAATATTATATATATATTAAACTGCCTGTGTGGCTCAGTGGCTAAGGCGTCATACACACAAGCAGTAGGACACGGGTTCGACCCTCGTCCGGACCATTAATTAATTTGATAAAATGTGTCTTAAAATATTATTTAGAAGTGATCTTATATAATTGTGTATAAATAAATGATCGGCTCTCGTTAAAACCATGGATTCCCTAACATGAGAGCGGCTTTGAAGGGACATTAGAGCCATATATGGTTATAAGTGAAAACTTCATCTAAGTTCCTGGATGGGATGAAATGACTCCACCAAATAAAAAATAACAATAACAATAACAATATATATATATTTATTGAAATCTCATATTTATATATATATATATATATATATATATATATATATATATATATATAGTATATATATAGGATATGATAGGATAGGATGGTTTATTTATACACCAAATATGGTAAAGAAAGATTACCCTCACTGGTGTTGTGAACGAACAAACAAAACGAAACAATAACATTAAATAAGGTAGCAATATAATATATAAAAATAGAGATGGAACCAGATCAACATCAAGGAGAGGGTTACTTTAATTTTAAATTTAAATAGTCTTTGAGACTATTAGCAAATACGTGAGGCGACTTCAATCTTCTTAGGCGGTAAGGCAACAGATTCCATGTAGTAGGAGCCATGCTTGTAAAGGAGCGAGAACGCATCACGTTACGAGTAACAGGTAAGTCAAGTAGTGTGGCATCAGACGAGCGCAGATGTGGGAGGATGTTGCGACGAGTGAGCAATGCACGTAAGTATGCAGGTCTGCCTAGGAATAGTGTTTTATGTGTTAAGCAGAGAAGCCTAAATTGGCACCGTTTTCTAAACGATAGCCATTTCATATTGCATTGGTGGGTGTCAGCATGATCCCGTCGCTTAAGCCTATGAACTAATCTTACGGATGAGCGAATAATTCGGTCAATTTTAATAACTTCAGAGTTCTTAATTCCGTAGAATAGAGAACAGCAATAGTCTATTCGAGATAATACTAGGGCATTGAGAAGGCGCTTAGTGATGTTGGGCGAACAATAGTTTCTAATGTGACGAATTTTTCTCAAATAGAGATTAGCGGATTTAGAGATTGCATTTATATGAGCACCGTACGATAGAGTACTATCAATTAAAACACCAAGATTGCGCACAGATTCAGAAGGTTTAATAATTATACCGTCAATTGACAGAGTAGGGAAAGTGACAGGTACCTTCGAGATGTTAAGAAGTTCAGTTTTGGAAGTATTGACTAAGAGGTCATTAGTTAGTAACCAGTAAGTGATCTCAGAAGTACAATCTGACAGCTCAGAGTTAGAGTTCATAGAGTCAATGGGCAGTTTCAGTAGTAGTTGAATGTCATCAGCATATATGTGGTAATAGATATTAGGGTATTTGCGAATAATATTAGAGATAGGACGTAAGTATATAGAGAAGAGAAGTGGCCCAAGAACTGACCCCTGAGGGACCCCTTTAAGAATATTGGTGGGAGGTGATATGAAGTCATTGATTTTAACAGACGAAGTTCGATCAGTGATGAACGACATCAGCCACTTAAGGGGGGAACCTTCAATACCAAGTTCGATGATACGGTTAATTAGGATCGAATGGTTGAGCATGTCAAATGCACTAGAAAGGTCAATCAGGAGTAGTTGTACGCAATGAGAAGAGTCAAGCGAGTTATGAATCAGGTCAGTGACATGTGTGAGGGCAGTCTCAGTAGAGAAAGATTTTCTATAAGCACTTTGAAAGTAATCAAGCAGATTGTTATTTTCAAGGTAATTAATGAGCTGACGACACGTTCCATGATTTTACTTAATATTGGAAGTTGCGAGATCGGTCGGTAATTGGTCAATACATCTGGATCAAGATACGGTTTTTTTAGAATGGGCTTAATAATGGCATATTTCAAGGAACTGACCATGATTCCATCGTCAAGTGATTGAGAGATCAAGTAAAGTATTGCATTTTCAGTTATAGGGACAATGTTCTTAAAAACAACGAGTGGTAATGGGTCAATTGGGGAAGTGGAATTAGCAGTGAGAATCAAGTTACGGATTTCGGTAATAGAAGGAGGAGTGAAACAAGAGAGTTTGCAAGATATAGGGTTAGTCGTTATATGAGCATAAAGTGTCATCGGTAATTGCGCCAATTTAGAGCTGATGTTGTCGAATATATGGGAGAGCTTAGTAGACAAGGAGGAGACAAAAGAAGAACACAGAGCAGCATCAGGTAGTGCAGTAGACTTAGATTTGATGTTGGTACCAAGGATGCTATTAGCCATTTTAAAAATTTTTCGAGTGTCATTTCCACAAGCATTAAATTTCGATTCATAATAGGACGTTTTATGGAGATTTAATTCATGTTTATAGGCTTTCCTCGCTATCAGAAATTTAGATTTGTGAGAGGGGGACATGTTAATCTTACGCTCAAGTTTCCTTAATGAACGTTTCATTATAGCAAGATGAGAAGAAAACCAAGGTGATGAAGTATGTAGAGTGAAGTAACGAGATTTTAAAGGAACTAAGTTATTCAAAGTAGATGAAAGACAGTAATTTAAAAAATCAAACGATATGTGATCACTGGATAATCTATTCTCAAATTGTAGGCCTAGTTCATGATAGTTTAATTTCCTTAACTCCCTATAAAAAACTAATGACTTAGTTGATACAGGTTTCCTTAGAGAAATAGATGTATGAATCAGATAATGATCAGTTAAGAGATCAGAACGAATACAGGGTGAAATGAACTGAGTGGGTGTATCATTAGGAGTAAAAATCAGATCAAGAATATTGCCACTTGTGTGAGTAGGACAGGATATATGTTGATGAAGACCAAGGGATTCAGTTAATTGCCTAAATAAGGAATGGGGTTGAGACATGGAGTCAAAATGATAATTGAAATCGCCCATACAAATGAATTTAAAAGAGCTAGAATGTAAGCCATTATTTATGCAATCAGAGAATTCATCAAAGAAGATGGAATAATCAGGCCTAGGAGGCCGATAAATAACTATAATACGAAGTATATCGAAAGGGAAATTAAATGTGCAAGATAAGCAATCACTATAAGAAAAAGTAACAGAAGAAATGGAAGGCGTTGGTAAGTCCATATGAATTAAGATACCAACGCCTCCCCCACGACCATAATTACGAGGTTGGAGATAAAGATTATAACCCGCCTCGCAGCACAATGAGAATATATCCGTATCATCAATGCTAATCCAGGTTTCAGTGATCCCAATAATAGAGATAGGTTTAATTTTTAGATAGGAAAGGAGTAGTACAATATTAGAGCGAAGAGATCGAATATTAATAAGGGAAATGCTAATTACATCAGATAACATACATAGTCACTTTTTATTAGACTCAGTCTCAGATTTTGATTTTGAAAAAGCCGCTTATTATGAAATATATTATATACTAGCTCGCTGGGGCCTGCTACGCTCGTGTTAGCTCGTAAGGCACACTAACAGTGTACCTATCTTCAACATATATTTTTTCGTACGTATTATACCCCAAGTCATAGACTTATACATGTTATACATAACTGTGAGGGGTCTCGGACAATACAATACACGTATATTTGTAATTATATAGTATTACAATATAAATAATAACATTTATTTTCTCGTGATTTGATTTATCGTTTATTTAGTTCTTGATAAACACAAGGGAAAAACAAGAACTACCTGGAGTATAATCCGGGACCTCTGGCTTACTAGAGTTGTGTTTTCCCACTGAGCCATAGACCCCAGATAATATATATATATACACACACACATACACACACACATATATATATATATGCTGACTATAGTTAATACACAATTATATAACTCATGTAATATAATAACAAGTGATATAGTAAACTAGTATAATATACTACACTAATAATAACTATAGTACTGTACAACTTTTAAGCATACCAGGTATCAACACTACATAAACAATATCTTATGCGATAACAATAGCTTACGTAACAATAGCTATAAGCGATAACAATAGCTTACATAACAATAGCTCTAGCGATAACAATACAATGAGAATACGTGGCAGTTGCGTTAGGAAAACTCGCGCATCGCGATGCTCTCAGCCCACACGCATCGTGGCGTGGTCACAACGAAGTGGTCGCATAGTTGACCAGTACGGTTCTAGTTCCAGTCGTGGCTACCACTGATATCGATACACGCACACTCTCGTAATGGAGATAAGCAATCACACCACAATAGATACTTTCACTACGAATGGTTAGTTTATTTAAAATAGATGTAACGATCGTATTTCAAATCTTCTATTATTTATATTTATAATAATATTTGTATATAGGGGAAAGTCTCAGATTACCGACCCATAAATGATTATTTGTAATAACTTATTCAATATTAAATATATTTATTTGAAATTTTGTAAATAGAGTAATATTATGGCAATTAACAATGTGGCTATTTTAAATTTTTGATATAATTATATTTACAAGAATAAACAGGGGGGTCGGTAATCGGATACCTGTTCCTAATACCGACCCCCTTCTCCTATTACCGATCCCCTAAAATAATCTTGGTATAAATAATTTTAGTATTATAATATCCAATCAACATAGTAGATATTCATAAATATAATTAATTATAACAAGCACGCAATTTATTTATTATTTAATTTATGTTTTAATAGTAATATTAAATTTAAATTTAAACTTTATAGTAATTATATTAACATAGTGTATATTATTATTTAATATTTATTTATTAATCAGTATGTATATAATCAACTGGAACCATGAATCCTAAATCTATATCAATGACACAAAAACAACTTACGAAATATTTTAAAGTAAAATACGGATCTATTTTGATTGGATATTATAAATCACATGGGGTCGGTATTAGGGTAATTTAGGGGGTCGGTAATAGGAAAATCATATGGATTGCTATAATTAAGATATATTGGTTAATAGTTATTCAAATTAAATAATTTGTATAATAGTAATACACATTTTATTGATCTACAATATTATGCGCAGTACTAAGTTTTCTTTTAAATAATAAATATTTACAATTATTTAAAAAAAGTTATTATTCAAATATTTAAAAAGTAAAAATAGAATATTACATTTTATTAAATAACAATTATAGGATTGAATATTTAAAAAAAAATATACTTATTTATATTTATCATTAAATTGCTAACAGTTCATGTATATATACTTTTTTGATATCTCTTATAGTAACTGAGATACGAGAGGGGTTCGGTAATCGGAGACTTTCCCCTACATAGGATATGAGAACATATATGATATGGGACTTAACCACATAATATTTTATTACGAAAGAATGAAGTTTCACTTCATAACTAATACATGAATAATTAATGATTAATATCAATATATAAAGGGTAATTGCCTAGATAAGTTTTCTATAGAATTACAATTACCGACGTGATAATATATATATATATATATATATATATATATATATATGTATTTTTTTATATGCTATAGCAATATAAATATATTTATATTTTGGTGGAGTCTTTTCATCTTATCCAGGTACTTAGATGAAGTTTTAACTTATGGCTCTAACGTACCTTCAAAACCGCTCTCGTGTTAATGCCATCGATATTAAGAAAGTTCTTTATATCGATGGTTAAGGCATCCATGGTTAAACGAGATCCGATTATTTATTTATACACAATTATATAAAATCACTTCTAAATATTATTTTAAGACCTATTTTAATGGTCCGGATTTGGCTTGAACCAGTGTCCTACTGATTGTGTGCACACGTGTCTGACACTTTAGCCTACAGGCTCAGTATACTGAGCCACACATGTATATATACAGGGTATGTATCCTATTCACTATAGTAATATATATATATATATATATATCATGATATATATATGTCATTACAATAGAAAAATACATAACCTGGAAAATGAGATACTATACGTGATATGCTACACATACATGTCCGAACTGAGATGCTCGTATTGTTTATCTTGTGTGTCCGTAACATAATACATTAGATATCATAGGACAATAACAAATATTACTCTATAGAATATAGGTGTTTTATCTATATATATATATTTATACATATATATATATATATATATATATATATATATAATATATGTGTCTTGTATCCACGCAATTCCTTTCTCAACTTATTCGAGAGTAATCGAGGGAAATTGATATTGTTATTTTAATTTCACGAATAGTAATTAATATTGATATCACTGTATAGTTATACCTATAGGTTAAGTAAATACTTGTATACCTAATGGGTCATGAACATTTAGAAATGCATGAGTTAATTTAGTTAACTTTATTTAAATAACTTATTTTAGTAAAAAATTGTAATATTCTATGAATTAAATGATCATAAGATAATTATCGAGCGGGTGTGAGATCCACACTGTGAAATGCAACTAAGGGCTTTGACTACCGGTGTAAAGAAAATGTAAATATTGATGCTCTGGAAATGTATTTAATTTGTTATAACTTGATACATCATATACGTATATCGTATACGACGTTATATATATATATATATATATATATATATATATATATATATATATATATAACACGTTACATATAGGTGTATTTATACAATATATATATTATTTACTACTATTTATAATTATAAGATTATCTATAATTATACGCATATTTATTATTGCGTCACACATATATATATATATATATATATATATATATATATATACCGTCGTAACCATCTGGCTGTTGGACGGTGTATCGTGATGGCATAGTCCTTATATAAATGGTTGGATAACTTCTCCGATAAAGGTGTTTCTGGTCGTGATTTTGTGGATATGGTAAAGCTTAAGCACGGTCTACTGTATTCACATTACAGATGTAGACGTATGTTTCCGAGTATACATATTAACTTATTAAGGCAAGGGTGTAATTATAGACATGGCTGCCTAAATCACACTACACAAACATTTGGATTTAATTATAATAATATTATTCGCATGCAAATAATTACGTTAACAATCTATTAATCGCTCTACTGAATAAGTACAAATTAAAAACTATACACGAACCACATATACGATCTAAATTTATATTACGAAAACCCGACTTACTGGCATACATAAATTATATTGTATATATTATAGATACTCAGATTTCAACTGATACACAATATCGACAAAAACTAACTATTACAACAAACCTGAAATACTCTCATATGCTACAAACTTAATGGTGTAAAGAAGGCTAAATTAAGTTCCTCTTGTTGGAACTAGTGTGGCACCCCCTCCTCCCTAACGTATACAGACCTAAATTAATTAGGCCTGAGAAAGCATGATATTACGCTACTCAGTATTCGTGTTATGACAGGTATACCTATATATATTTAGACCATAGTCTAAATATTTATCATACACAATGGTGCAATGTCCAATATAATATAAGTAATGTCCAAGTACAATCAACTACTTCGTCATATTTTCATAATATGTTTTACGATAATAAATGGGATAACTGGCTCTGGTTATTAACCAACCATTGTCCGAAATATATATATATATATATATATATATATATACCGTCGTGAATATCTGGTTGCTTGACGGTATATCGTGAATGATCATACCGAACCTCCCGTATATCTACGAGTACAGTGAATTACAGTAGTTGAATCTCGTTGTTACTTAATATTAAGGCCGCCTATAAGTTAGAATTTATCGGCAGGTAAATTGACAGACAACAAAACTCCCGGATAAACTGATTCCGAGTTCTGTCATGTATTCTCTAATTGGTTTCATCTTGCAATTATTGAGTGTACATTCCTGTTATAAACCATGATATACACCTATATATAATTGTGCACTGACCCATATCGCAATTATCTATAGATACGTAGGTATATATACGGGTATATATATATATATATATATATATATATAGTATCATATAAAGTGTATTGAACATGTATACATGATTATAGTCTGTAGTCAGACTATAGTCTGTAAACAACTTATTGACTCTATAGAGTATATATATATATAGTTACTTAACTACAAATGTCATTATTAATCCGTATAAGGATATTGTCCTCGTCGTATTACAGATAATGCGCTAAATACGATACTAACTTTTACTTTTACTACATTGACTCTTGAATCGTGTGGGAATCATCAGACAAGTATCAACAACAAATGTCTTCCATTTTTCGCGATCTTCCGTCATCCGTGTTAGTTCTCTAGTACTTCTATCTGTCTATTTACTTATGTTGTGCATCCACTTATTTCGTGGCCGGCCTTTTTTTCTCTTGCCTTCTACTTTTCCTTGTAGAATGGTTTTGGCCAGTCCATCGTGTCCACAAATATGACCATAATACTTAAGCTTTCTTTGTTTTATAGTGCTTAAGAGTGGTTCATATTTGCCTATTAGCTTTATCATTTTGTCATGGATATAGTCATTTGTTTTTCTCTGGCGATATGTAATACACAGTAATCTTCTATGAGATTTATTTTGGAATGCTTGTATCCTTTTTTCCTCTTTTTCCATTAAGGTCCAAGTTTCGCAGCCGTAGAGAAGTATTGATAATATAAGTGATTTATAGAGATTGTATTTTACATGGAATGCAATTTTTTTGCTTTGCCATATTGTTCCAAGTTTTACCATTTCTGAGGTTGCTGTTGCTAATCGTATTCGTAATTCGTTATCTGATGATCCATCTGATTTCAACGTCGATCCAAGATACCTAAATGTTTTGACATTTTCGAGTAGGGTTCCGTCCATCATTATTTTGCACTTTCGTTTTTACTATTTACTATTGTCTTGCTTTTCTCTTTACTTACTTCCATCCCATAACCTTTAGAAGCTTCAGAAAGTCTATTAGTAAGCTCTTGTAATTCAGAATTGGTTCCAGCGATTAGATCGATATCGTCAGCAAATCTAAAGTTATTTATAACCCTACCACCATCCTGTCACCTTTTTTCGGAATAGGAATTATTAATGATTTTGTCCATTGATCTGGCCATATTTTTATTTTCCATATATTTTGACATATCTCTGTATATATTTTGATTATGTTTTCTCCTCCATGCTTTATTAGTTCAGCTGAAATGTTGTCATTTCCTGGGGTTTTATCATTTTTTAGCATATTAATTGCATTTTCAACTTCCGATTTTAGGATTGTTAGTGTTTCTTCGATGTCAGTGTTATTTTGATTACGATTAGTTAATATTTTAATATTTAGTTTAATTGGATAATTATACAGATTATTGCAATATGCTGTCCATGTTTTTAATAATGATTCACTATCAGCAATACGTTTATTGTTTTGGTTTTCGTTTTCTATTATCATGGTTTTCCTTTTTATTGGATTTGTTAGGGTTTTAAAATTTGATATGCCCTTTTATTGGATCTACCTCTAGCCATATCTTCGTTAATAGCATTACATTGTTCTTGTATCCAATTTTATTTTGCATTTTTCATTTGTTTTCGGATTGAAATATTTATTTCTCTATATTCCTATTTTATGTCTGAATTATTCTTTTTGAATGCATTTAAAACTCTTCTTTTATCACACAAATCAAGTATATCGTTTGTGATCCAGGGTTATTTTTTTCTACGATATTTACCTATTATTATTTCCGCAGTAAGGTGTATCGCTTTTTCAATATCAGAAACAATTTTGGTCACATTATTTTCATCCTTATTGATCTGTGATAAAACTAGTTCGAGTTTTTCTTTGTATTCGTTTTCAATTTGTGGGTTTCGTAGCTTTTCAAGGTCGTATCGGATTCTATTATTTCTTTCTTTTTTCTTAAGACATAGTTTCATTTTGATATTGCATAGAACTAAATCATGGTCGCTATTTATGGTTGCTCCAGGATATGTTCTAGTACTAGTTTTAATTATATTAGATTTAAATCTTTGTGGTGTTAGAATATAATCGATCTTGTTATGAGTTTGTCCATCTGGTGAGTGCCATGTGGTTTTCCTTGACAATTTGTGGTTAAATAATGTATTGGATATAACTAACTTATGTTTTTCAGCAAACTCAAGTAGTCTTTCTCTGCGACTGTTTATTTTACCAAAACCAAAGCGTCCTATAGCATTCTGCCATATTGGATATGCATCTTCTCCGGCTTTAGCATTCCAGTCACCTAAGACCACAATACAATCTTTTTTAGGTGTAGTTTTTATGCTTTCATCTATTTTTTCATAAAATTCCTCAATTTATTATCTGAGTAGTCAGAAGTAGGAGCATATACCTATATTATAGTTACATTTTTCGGCTTTGCTTCTATTCTTATAGATATGATTCTGTCTGAGACATATGAAAAATCAAGTATTGAGTCTGTGATTTCTTTCCTTATTAGAAATCCAACACCATTTCTTTTTAGTCTGTTCTGTCATCTATATAGAAATGTATGTCCATTGTCAGATACTTCATCTCCTGTTCCTTTCCATCTTACTTCTGATAGTCCTATTATGTCCCATTTATAGTTTTTGAGTTCTCGACAGAGTTCTTCTAATTTACCACATTTTGCAAGAGATCTAACATTCCAAGTTCCAATTGTCGTAATATTAGATGCCATTTTTATTTTCTTAAATTCATTACTTATATTATCTTTATATCGCCAGTAGTACATTTTCCACCTCTATCCTGGGAATTTCCGATAGATAGCGCGATCGTTGTTAACCCGGGGCACGGCCGATCCGGTATGATAGTTTTGTTGTTGTTTGTTATAATTCTTTCAATAGGCATTTTAATCTGAGTGGCGCCTATATCCTCTCCCATACCCCTCCTACTAGTTTAGTCCATATGTTGATATGGTTTACCAGGGTGTGGCGCTTGGAGCCAGAGTAGGAGAGTTAGGTAGATCATAATGGTTAAAAGATATGACTGCTCAGATGAGCACAACAGCATATCTTCAATTTAGTTCCAAAATACAATACCCTACACCCATGTTTGACGGTATATCGTGAACGATCATACCGAACCTCCCGTATATCTACTAGTACAGTGAATTGCAGTCGT
Organism: Osedax fenrisi; assembly: GCA_964019155.1. Taxonomy (NCBI): domain Eukaryota; kingdom Metazoa; phylum Annelida; class Polychaeta; order Sabellida; family Siboglinidae; genus Osedax; species Osedax fenrisi. The sequence goes on from OZ025240.1 coordinate 16,641,332, forward strand.
TGCATCTCGTTGTTACTTAATATTAAGTCCGCTTATAAGTTAGAATTTATCGGCAGGTAAATTGGCAGACAACAAAACTCCCGGATAAACTGATTCCGAGTTCTGTCATGTATTCTCTAATTGGTTTTATCTTGCAATTATTTAGTGTACACTCCTGTTATAAACCATGATAAACACCTATATATAATTGTGCACTGGCCCATATCGCAATTATCTATAGATGAATAGGTATATATACGGGTATATATATTACCTTACCTTACCAGGTCCAGCTTGCTCGGCATTAGTGGAGAGCTTAGTTTCCATAGGATCCTCGGCCCACATTTCTTTATCTATATCCGAAGCGATAAGTGATGAATATATGTGGTAAGTGGTGACGATAACTCCAATCCACCGGCTCCCCGGGTTGCGGATAGGGGAACGGCCATTAGATATAATGGTTAGCTGCGAATAACCAATAAGCAGTGCTGGACAAAATACAGGCTGCCATTTGGCAAGGCATAGTACCTGTTAGCCACCCGATCAGGGTTACGTGAAGACATTGGAAGCAGGATGTTGGATGTGGTAAGGCGGAATAAGTTTCGGCGAGGCACATGATTCGGTAGAGAATACTGTTAACGAATGTATGGAGTGGCGACCGTATTCGTTCCAATAGCCACTGAAAGCAAAGTATATATATATATATATATATATATATATATATATAGTATCATATAAAGTGTATTGAACATGTATACATGATTATAGTCTGTAGTCAGACTATAGTCTGTAAACAACTTATTGACTCTATAGAGTATATATATATATATAGTTACTTAACTACAAATTTCATTATTAATCCGTATAAGGATATTGTCCTCGTCGTATTACAGATAATGCGCTAAATACGATAAATACGAATGATAATAATAGCATACTTGATATTAATCATTATTGATATTTTATTTAACTAGTTAATTTTATATACTTAATCATGATCTACTTACTACGAAATTATATGAGATCGACATATGCGTATATACGGATATAGCACGGTTAATGTCCTGCATAGCCCACGATTAACCCATACAGGTGTATGTATGTATAGCGTAAATCTATAAATAGCATATCCTAAGATTCATTTAGGGGCGTGAAAAATGCCACCGCCACCGCCACCACGTTCCACGTAAATCAAACAACGCACTCCATATAACTATAACAATAGTCTCATGTCCATTCCTTTTAACCGATCCTCTTACCCTAATATTTTATCACAAGAATTATACGAATATACCTTAACAATAAACTCGACAGGTATGCATTATCTTTATTAAAACACTGGACTGACTAATACTATATACTAATTATATTAAACATTATGACAATATATTATATGATGTAGTTAACAATTGTATTACGCAATACTGTACCTATTGTAATAATGATAATTACAGGATTATGTTATTAGTGGGTGAGTTAGTTATAGGACATACGTTAAGGACATACATGTGTTGCGTTATATTTAGAATAGTAATTCTTATCGTGATTATCACATCATTAATCATGTAATTATGATGACATAACTTCTAAGCCACAGCTTACGTAATAATTATGATAATCCATGACATGTATAGCATGGCATATACTTATAACAGATACATATATATATATAGTGCATATTAGATAGTAAATATACAATAAGTGATGTTAATGAAATAATGCATATGTATAATTATTATTATTAATTTGTTAATTGTATTCGATACACTAGTAAATTAAAACACATACATATATGTATATATATATATATATATATATATATATATATATATATATATACTAGGGTGGGTGGCCGGCGTTGCCCGTGAATGAGACTATTTTAGGTGTGGGTGTAATGGGTTAGTTGAGACTATTGGGTCTTTTTTAGATTTTTATATAATGTTTTCTAGCAGTCAGTGGGCCGTTATTTATCTTTTTTTTATTTTAATGAAAAAAAACAATGATAATTTCATAATGTATTTATTAAAACAAAACTTTAACTACTTTGGTCTACTATTACTAATGAGTAAAAGTATTTAACCCAACCTAACCACAACTGTGAAAATATACTTTTATAGGTTCACCCGGGAAGTAATGCAGCTAAAAAAAACCTACCAATATTTAAACTTAACTCAAACTAACCACAACTGTGAAAATAACAGGCTCACTCGGGAAGTAATGCAGCTAAAAAAAACCTACACAAATTATAACTTAACCCAACCTAACCACAACTGTGAAAATAACAATATAAATAAATATGCTTTTATAGGGCTCATTCGGGAAGTAATGCAGCTAAAAAAATCTACACAAATTAAAACCTAACCCAACCTAACCACAACAGTGAAAATATAATTGTATAGGCTAACTCGAGAAGTAATGCAGCTAACAAAACCTACACAAATTAAAACTTAACCCAACATAACCACAACTGTGAAAATATCCTTGTATAGGCTAACTCGGGAAGTAATGCAGCTAAAAAAAACCTACACAAATTAAAACTTAACCCAACCTAACCACAACTGTGAAAATAACAATATAAATGAATATGATTTATAGGCTCACACGGGAAGAAATGCAGCTAAAAAAAATCTACCAATATTAAAACTTAACCCAACCTAAACACAAAAGTGACAATAAATATAACTAAAAATATCAATATATATATATATATATATATATATATATTTACATAGACTCACTCGGTATTTAATGCATATATAATTATAGAATATATTTTAGAAACAATATTTTTTATAAATCTATATTTTTTTCTTTGACCTTTGACCTTTGATATATATGATGACATTTGGCGAAATATTAAAACATAGATGGAAACACTATTATTCATATTTTCATGATTTTTCTGATTTTATTACATGTATTTTCGTACTCCTAATCTGATAAATTCATAATTTATACGAAAAATTTACCGGAAGTCGGTCAAATAGACTATTCTAAAATCATGTATTTTTCACTTTTTCGGCCGTAGCTCGAATAATATTAAACATAAGAAGTCACAATTTATCAAAGTATATTCTATTTTAATTAACTATTTAATAAAGTTAAAATTATTGAAATCGAATAATTATTGTAGATTTTGATTTTTAAACATCACCTATGTTTAATAATTTATGTTTACATATCGTAGATAGGAAATAATTAATATAAACTCGTAACGTAAACAATATTAACTCGATTTTACTCGTTCTTGAATTTCACCTCAATAATACGGGTAAATAAATTCCGATGCACTTGTTTTTATTTAGATATTCAAACCGGAAGTACCATTTCGTAAATCTACGTAATGTATTCGAAATTAAAGAAACTCATTTTTACGAAATTATTTACGATAAAATTCTCCACGATAATGTTTGTTATTAAAAATTTGCGTCGAATTTAAATTTTTCGATTACGTAAATCGATTAAAAAATGACACTATTTAACGATTATTGGTATCGCGTGAATACATTTTCAAAAAAGTAAATCATTCATGTTACCCACGCTACCCCACTTTATCTCCCGACGTTTTCCTTACGTTTTACTTACGGCGAATTTTAATTATTTGAATTTATATAAAATATTAAATATTAAATTTTAACGATAAAAACCCAAAATACTACCAGAAATATTGCCCGTAGATGAAAATGAGTGTGCGCATACTATGTATTCCTAAATATATTTCGGGTAGCTAACATCATATATATACATTGGCAAAAAAAAATTTCAAATCGAGCATTATTTGAATTCAAGTATACACTTTGTTGAGATTTTTGACGGAAAAAGACTTTTATGGGAAAGAGATTTTGAAAAATTTTGAAAAAAAATTACACCTCAATTTAAAAAAATTATTTTCCTATCCGTTAACGTCGAGGTGGGGACGGCTCGGCCTGCGGCCTCGGCGTACGAGCCCGCCGCGCACCACCTAATTAAAGTATGTTTAGGCGAATATATATATAGATATGTGAATATCATTATATCGATTATAGGATACAAATAAAAGTAGTATTCAATAAATAACTTTAGTTTTATGGTATTGTCTGCAGGGTAATATTATGTATATATATTTATTATATATTATATATGATATACAAAGACGTTATACATTACTAGATATATATATATATATGATTATATATTATACATTATATATTATAGCATATAATAGAATATATTTATTGAGAATTAATTTATAATTAGTTTTCATATTATTCAAATTTGATCTTGTCATTCTTTTTGGGATCTGCGAAGTAGAAACATAAACCAAAACAAATATACTGTGATATATGAGGCAGGCTATATTAAAATTGCAGTGCGTGTGATAACTTATATCTGTAAATAAGAATTAATTCACATTTACAATAGCCTATAGGATATATATCAGATTAATTTGGTTTGGTTTAGTTTGGATTGGTTTGGTTTAGTTTAGTTTTAATATATATATATATATATATATATATATATATTATATTATATTTTCATTCGTGTATTTGATTTCATTCGTGTATTTGATTTCGTGCTGAACGGTCGTGTTTATTTTCCATTGTATTGATATGGCTATTTCGAATAAAAATATTCTAGACAAACTAAATTCTTTAGAAATAAATATATCAAAATTAAACGATATAATCATTTATCAAACTAAAATTATACAAGATCTACAGGGAGACAACATAAAACTCAACGATAAGATTAGTGGTTTATTTAACAATATTGATAATTCAAATATTATTCAATCAAATAAAATTGATAAAATTATTGGTAGTAATAATAAGTTAAATTCTTCCAATATCAATAATTCTATTGTTTTGACTGATAATAATATTGAAATAGATTCAATTGATTATTCTTCCAAGGATAAAGTAATTGATTTATTTAAAGATTTAGTTGATATAGATATATCTGATAATAATATCGTTGATATACAAAAATTAAATAATAAGGAATCGAGTGAAAACAAACATACACATTATATTATTAAATTAAGTGATATTAAATTAAAATCTAAATTATTACATAACAAAAAAAATTTAGTAAATACTAATTTATATATACAAGATTCGTTATCGAAATACAGTAATAATCTATTTTATATCGCTCGAACTTATAAAAAAGCAGGCAAGATAATAGCTACCTGGATATATAAAAGTCAGATATATATAGAAACAAATAATAACAATAACATTTTAATTTTAAACGAAACACAGTTAAATAATTTCATTTAATTTTAATTAATTGATTTTATTTTTTATTTTTATATTTCTTTTAAATTTTTAATGAATACATCACTAGAAAATAACACTTTTACTTATTCTAATTCTAAACAAAATTCTATTCATGACTATTATAATAATGACGATTCTGATGTTAATTTCACAGATGATTGCTTTTACTACGATGACATAAATATAAATTCATGTAAATATATTCACAATAGTTTTTCTATAATACATATTAATGCTAGAAGCTTAGTTCGTAATCATGATCAAATTAATCTATTTTTAAATAGTATTATACATAAATTTTCCATAATTATAATTACTGAAACATGGTTAAAACATTCCAATCAGAATATTTATAATTTCGATAATTACAATCAAATCAATACTATACGATCTGTAGGTAGGGGTGGTGGAGTCGCTATATTTATATTAAATAGTTTATCATATACAATTATTAATGACTTAAATATATCAATATCAAATTTTATTGAAATAACAACTATTTCATTGAAATTTAATAATATCAACTATATTATAAGTGGTATATATAAAACTCCTACTGCAGATATAAAACAATTTTCAGATTTCATTGTAAACTCATTTGAAAAGTTGGCAAGCAATTGTAATCGTTTGTATTTATGTGGTGATTTTAATATTAATTTATTAGATCATAATTATAATAAACATGTAAAATATTTTATTGACTCCATATATTCATTAGGGTGTCGTCCTTTAATAGATAAACCAACAAGAGTGACTAATGATAATAATTCTTTAATTGATAATATTTTTACAAATAATAATTATTCTCATAAATATAATGGAATATTACTTAATGATATAAGTGATCACTACCCTATTTTTACTTTTTTTGATTTAAATGTTAACAATTCCAATGAAAAACAAACTAAATCTAATTCTAAAATTAATAGAGTTAATAACTCAACTATAAAGGAATTAAAAAATTGCATTCTTCATCATAAATGGGATTTTTCTGATATGGATACAAATACTGCTTTTAATTATTTTATAGATATGTTTAAATTAATGTTAAATAAATGTTGTCCTTTATATACTCCCAAAATCATAAATAATAAAATTAAAAATCCATGGATAAATAATTCTTTATTAAAATGTATCCACCATAAAAAAAAATTATTAAAATTGTTTATAGCTAATAAAAATGATTTTAATCATATTAAATATAAAAAATATAGAAATATTCTAACTTCAGTACTAAGAAATGCCGAAAAATTATTTTATAAAAAAGCTCTGTCAAATTGTTGTAATAATTCAAAAAAAACATGGTCTATTTTAAATAATATAATTAAAGGAAGTACTTTTTCAAATTATTTAAATACAACTTTATCGGCTGATGATTTTAATCTATATTTTAGTAATGTTGGAAAAAATCTTGCTAAGGATTTTAATTCTAACTCTGGTTTTAATTCAAATTTACATGTACATTATTTATCTTCTCATAACACAAATACTTTTTATCTTACACCAGTTACAAATTCCGAAATATTTAATATAATAATTCATACGAACAATAAAAATAGTACAGATATTTATAATATAAATATGAGCTTAATAAAACAACTTAATACAGAATTAAGTCCTATATTATGTTCTCTATTTAATAAATCATTCAATGAAGGAGTATTTCCTGATTGTTTTAAAATTGCTAAGGTTATACCTTTACATAAAAAGGGTAATAAAAATATATTAGATAATTTCAGGCCAATATCTCTTCTCCCTCAATTCTCAAAAATTTATGAAAAATTATTTAAAAAAAGACTTCTTTGTTTCATTAATAAATATAAAATTTTGAATGACAATCAATTTGGGTTCAGACAAAATTATTCAACAGAAGATGCATTACATCACCTATCAGAAACAGTATGTGCTGAGTTAGAAAATACTAATAATTGTGCAGTTTTATCTATTGATCTAAAAAAGGCCTTTGACACTTTAGATCATAATATATTGATAAATAAATTAGATAATATTGGTATCAGAGGTTTACCTAAAGTTCTATTATCTAGTTATTTATCAAACAGATCACAATATGTAAAATTAAATGGGGCTATTTCAAATATGGAACGCATATCATTTGGTGTTCCGCAAGGTTCAGTTTTAGGGCCATTACTTTTTCTAATATATATTAATGATATGCCTAATATATTGAAATATTCTACACCTATAATTTGTGCAGATGATACCAATTTAATTTTCAGTAGTAAATCTTTTGATATTCTGCAAACTAATATACAAGATGACCTTTATAATTTAACTCACTGGCTATTTAGTAATAAATTAACATTAAATGTAAAAAAAACCAAAGTTATGCTCTATAATATTCGAAATTCTAAATCAAAAAAGAAACTAGAATTAAAAGTTTATAATGAAATTATAGAGCAGGTGAATCATTTATCGTTCCTTGGTATAATAATTGATGATAAATGTAACTGGAATTATCATATAAATTATATCAGATCAAAACTAAGTAGATCCATTGCTATTATAAATAAAATAAAACATAAACTACCTTTACAAAATCGTATACAAATATATCATAGTATTTTTGAAAGTCATCTAAATTATTGTTCATCTATTTGGGGTAGTACATTTTTGTCTAATATTCAACCAATTATTATATTGCAAAATAGGGTAATAACAAATTTGTTTTTTTCTTTTAATGTAGATATAGATACAATTTATAAAAAATTCAATCTTTTAAAATTTCAAGATATTATAAAGATTAATATCTTAAAATATATAAATAGATATATGACTAAATCTTTGCCTATAATTTTACAATATCTTTTTACACAAAATTCAAATATTTATAAGCCTTTATCTAAAAAATTGGTTTTACCCAAAATTAGAACACATAGAAAATCGTGTTGCCTTACTAACAAAGCTCCTGAGATATGGAATGCATTACCAGCTTATTTTCACAAATTAATGAATAAAAAAACTTTTAAAACAAATATTAAATTATTTATTACCTCTTCGTATTAGATAACTTTTTATATTTTTTATTGTGTTTAGTTTCTTTATCTTTTTCTCTTTCATTATTATATTTTTTACATATTTTATGCATTTATTTCATTTGTTTTATATATTTTTCTTCTTTTATTATACATTTATTTTATTTATATATACTTTTATTATTTATTATATTTTATTTTGTATTTAACTGAAAATGATGACCTCTCCTTGATAACAATATTCAAGTATATTCTTACTTATTTATTCAGCACGATTTTCATTTACACGAATCACATTTACAAATCAAATAAGTTTAATAATATATACAATAGTATATATATATATACAAAATTATAGTTCTAATGATATACAAAATTGAAATTTTAAAATAAGTTATTGTCATTTTATAATTTACTAATATTTTTTTTATTTTTTATTCTTGTAATGCTGTTATCAAGTTGAGTGGGAAAATACCTAGTCAAGCTTTGCTTTTGTATTTTCCTGAGTGTTTACACTCTATCTGATTCACATATATATAGGGTGAAGAAACATAATACGGACACTTTACACACTAAATGATTTTAACATTTTATGACTCATTATTTGTATTCAAAAACTACATCATATTAATATTATATGTTTATAGATATATTGTGATTTTAAAATTTTATTTAATCTTTTAATTACATAGATAACAAGGGTACCCGTATTCGGTACCCGTGTCTGAATATGGACACCCTGTGTTATAATACGGACACCCTATAGGGTATATATACCACTATATAAACTATATATTATAGATGAATCAATCAGACAAATTACAATTTCATTATTTATAATTAATTCTATGAACAATTTATTCTAATTTAATTTGTTAATAATTTATTTATTTATATTATTATTTTAATTAATAATACAATTTAAGTATATAAATAATAACAATTTTGATTTAGCTTTATTGGTGGTATTAATATTTTAACGCACGCGATTTTTATGAAAATCAGAATAGTTCATATGCAGCGCGCTGATTGGTTATATATAACCTTATATATAACCCTATACACTGTTAGAAATAAATGGTATAACATTGATTAAAAAATGGTATAACCCCGTGGCGCCCTGGTATACCATTTACGGTATAACTAATTAAAAAAGTTATACCATATTTTATAAAAAGTTATACCATATTTTATATAAAGTTATACCATAATTTATACCATATATTATATAAAGTTATACCATATTTTATAAAAAGTTATACCAAATTTGATATAAAGTTATACCATCATTTATTAAAATGTATACCATATATTATATAAAGTTATACCATAATTTATTAAAAGTTATACTATTTTTATTTAAAGTTATACCATAATTTATACCATATATTATATGAAGTTATACCATAATTTATTAAAAGTTATACTATATTTTATTTAAAGTTATACCATAATTTATTAAAATGTATACCATATATTATATAAAGTTATACCATAATTTATTAAAAGTTATACTATATTTTATTTAAATTTATACCAGTGTTTAAAATAACTTACTATTCTATATTATTAATTTATATATGGAATCAACATTTATAATGATCATTTATTTTCTAAAAACCACATATTTTGGTGTAGAAATATTGTTATTTTGTTAACAGATACATTTTTAAATAAATAACGTGATACAAAATTACATAAACAATTAATGTTTGTAGGACATGTTATGTGAAACAAATAAATGTATACCACTTAATACAATACGAAATCAATTATTTTGAACGAAAACAAAACAATTATCGACACACATAATAAGCATCATCTTTTCTCATATATGAAGTCATTATTTCCTGCAATAAAAATTCAAATATTTATATAAGTTTATTTATATTTATTATTAATTAATAAAATATAAATAAAGTACTATTATATATAATATACTATAATATGGTATATTATATAATATTATATATATATATATATATATATATATATATATATATATATTATAAGATACTTTATACAGTTGATATCATACTATATAAAGTATACTCTTGAATTGTAATTAGAAAAATCCATTATTTTATATTAATTACTGCAGTTATATATATATATATATATATATATATATATATATATATAATAGAGTATACTATACTTTTAAATTAGCATACGAAAAATCAAATATTTAAAATAACTATAATATTAAATCTATAGTTATTAAGTAATTATTAAGTAACCTTATCTTTATATTGATATTTCATTGATACTAGTGAAAATTCATTTTTCAATAATTCGTAAACTCCCATCATAAAATATAAGATTTCCGCATCTATTTTAGGAAATATTATATTATATATTTAATTATACACTTTATAATCTATATTTTATTAAGGATATAATGATATTGATAATATTTGTACAACAGTTAATATTATTTGTATATATACCTATTAGTAATATAATTTAAATTTAATTACATTGTGAGCTAAAAATAAAATAAATAATTGACCATATATGGATATATAGTATACATATCATATCCATGGTCTAATAAAATATAATTGCATATTTATTTTATATAGATATTTAACTAATGTTATTAATTATATTACCTGTTTGATCAGTTTGCGTAGTAGCGCCACATAGTACATCAATATATTCGTCTATATATGTTTGTATATACGTTATATGCTCTAGCATCCCCATCAACTCACTATTCTTCTCCGGGATTTTTTCTAATATTTTAAGTGAAATTTGAAATTCTGCAAATAATTCCTCAGTTTCCTGCATATTAATATATAGCATATAGTAATCATAATTTTATAATATATATATATATATATATATATATATATATATATCAGAGTTGGAAAAAATCATGATTTTTTAAAAAAAATCAAAAAAATCAAAATCACATTGATTTTTTTGATTTATTTGATTTTTTTGATTTTTTTGATAGAATAAATAAATAAATTTATCAATACAAATTTTATATTATTTAATCAGTTTTATTTATTAGATTTATTAATAATAGTAATCCAAACTATTAATTACATTTTATCAAATTATAAAAAAGTTGATTTATAATCAAAAAAATCATGATTGTTTTGATTTTTTTGATTTTTTTGATAGAATAAATAAATAAATTTATCAATAAAATTTTATATTATTTAATCAGTTTTATTTATTAGATTTATTAATAATAGTAATCCAAACTATTAATTACATTTTATCAAATTATAAAAAGTTGATTAATCAAAAAGTTTATAATAAGTTATAAGTTATAATAAGTTATAAGTTATAAGTTATAAAAAGTTTATAATCAAAAAAAATCAAAAAAATCAAAAAAATCATTGATTTAAATGATTTAAATCAATTGATTTAAACATCAAACAACTCTGATATATATATATATATATATATGTAATAAAGTGAATGTTCTAATACAATTTATTAATCAAAGCAAAGACCTGTTGAACATAATAATAATAATAATAATAATAATAGTACCTACCCGATGATATGCAGAACGAAGAATGAGGCAATCTCGCCGAGTGGAATTTATTCTATAGAAAAATACCGAAATATACTTTACAGACGATACAAATATAAAATACTAGAAAAATAAACATTTACATGGCTATGGCTATGCAATTAACACAGAGCGTGACACATACATCTAGTTTAAAGTTGTTATGTTGATAGGCCTATATCGATTTATGTTACGTAATGTTAAATGCATTTAAATGTATATTTAATCGAATTTATTATAATCGATATATCTACAACATGGACTTTATAACATATATATTATATAAACTTTTATATTATATATAATATGATATAATTTGTATATATATATATATATATAATATAAGTATAAATACCTTATGTATATTATAATGTGTTGAAAAATAGATGCTTCTCATGTTGAGTGTAGAGTGGAAATAGAATGTGTTAATAAATAAAATAGAATTATGGAACTATGGGTTGATTATGAGTTAATTTTGGGAAATATATATAATATACAAATAATGCCTATTAGCTTGTATTGTAAATAAATTTATGAAATAGTTTTTTTATAGTTCTATCAGGGATATCTCCCTTGTTCTATTCCAAATATCACCTAGGTTTTTATATGAGGGATTATTTAAATCAATATGTTATCATTAATATGTTATCATTAATATGTATAGTATATATATATATATATATATATATATATATATATATATATATATATATATATATATACGTAAATAGATACATACATACATCCATACATACATACATGCATATATATATATACTCGAATACTTATAAGTATTTGTATATAACATATAGGAAATATGTATATGTATACATATTTCCCTATAGGTAATCTATATAGTTTCTGAAAGCCAGTTTAATTGAAATTAGAAGCAATAAATGCTATGTCTATAATACTATAACACAACAATAAGTAAACTGTTATATTAAGGATACTATGATAACTTATATTTCCTATACATTTTATTTCCAATCAAATATAAACTTAATTTCAAAATGTTATGGTATAACTGGTATTTCCATATTGTATACCATATAATTCATAAAGTTATACCATTATATTTAATAGCTAATGGTATAACTAAAAATTACAATTGTTATACCATATAATTTGTAATCTTATACCATTTAATTTAAGCTATATGGTATAACTAAAAAAACAAATGTTATACTATATAATTTGTGATCTTATACCATTTCAATTAAGCTATATGGTATAACTAAAAAATCAAATGTTATACCATATAATATGTGATCTTATACCATTTAACGTAATTGTATGGTATAACTCATATTTCCATATATTATACCATATAATTAATAATGTTATACCCTTATTTTTAACAGTGTAGGGTGTCCGTATTAAGACATCTAGAGTGTCCGTATTAGGGACTTATGTGACCTCTAGATATATGCTTATAACTTAATGAATGTTTGAAAACAAATATAGAAATTATATATATAATGCTTTCTTTTTTAATAATATAGTGTTATATTTTATATCGATACATTTGATTATTCTTGATAAGGTTTTAAGTTGAAATTTGTTTTCATAAATTTAAAAACGTAATAAAAAAATCAGTTTATTGGATATATCAGCAATATTTTGAATAATACAAAAATAAAAAATACTTTTTTAGACTATTTATATAATTATGAATATTTTATTCAGTAAACATTTTTTTGTAGGATTTATGGTTTTTAAGATAACGAGAGTGTCCGTATTCGGGCACTGTCCGTATTAGGTTACTTCGTACAAACTGATGTCAATCATCATGTTTGTATGATACATCTCTAGAAAATTATATCTCGTTTCCATTTAAAATTTAATAAAGTATCTTTATTAACCCTATATATATATTAATACTAAAGTATATGCATACATGTATAACGTATAACCTATGTCTAAAGTGTATTTTAGTTTAAATGTATTCTCCAACTAATATCAAATTTTTGAGTTTCGTAAATTAGTTACATTTTTGAAATCATAAATCATACATATAATGTTTAATGAATACAATATTTATAATTAAATAAATAGTCTATATAAGTATTTTTTTATTTTTTAATAAAATAATATAATGCTGATAAATTCAATACACTACAATACACTACAATACTTGTTAATTTAAATACTTCTCAAGAATATAAAAATGTATTAATATAAAATATAACAATATATAATTAATAACTAACATATTCCGAACATAATATACATATGTTTATATATTTAGTTATAACTATATATAAGAATATATATAGAAGTCATTTAAAAGTCATTAAATCCCTAAATGGGATATTCTCGATGTCTTAATACATACACCGTATAACCAATCAGCTCGCAGCGTGTGAATTATTCTAATAATATTTTGTAAAAATCGCGTGCGTTATAAAATTTATACTATACATTTATGAATACGTTTCATGCTTATTATTTATATACTTCACTTGTAATTATTAATTGATAAAATAAAAAAATTAATAAATGTAGTAGCCTACTATTTAAATTATATTAAATTATTCATAAATTAATTATAAGTAATGTTATTTTGATTTATCTGAATAACCAATTGGTTCATCAATAATATAGAGTATTTTCTACTGGTATGATGTCCGTATTATAACACTGGGTCCGTACTTGTGACGGATGACATGCGTACCGAATACGGACACCCCCGTTAACTATTGAATAACACTATTTATTTTAATACAATTTTAAAATCACAATAATATCTATAATCATATAATATTAATATATTGTAATTTTTGAATACAAATATTTAGTCATAAAATGTTAAGACCATTTATAGTTAAAGTGTCCGTATTAGGTTACTTTCCCCTAGTTATAGTTTGATCTACATTATATATAATCCTTTATAAAGGATTGATGTATTATTCCTTGCGTTGCTTAATTAAATGATTGTCATTCATTTTTGTATTATTTGTTTTAGAAATGTAATTTAAATATACATATTTTCATGTGTCAGCGCTATTACTTAATATTTTATTTCGGTTGTCTTTTATTGAGGTCAGTTTAGGTAATATGAGTTATAGCCGCAGATATCTAAATATAGAATCGCGCGATATATCCAAATAAGGAGATGGGCAGTTCTTATAGCTCGAGAAATTGTGTACAATAATAATAATACTTATTATAGGAATTTTGTTTGTTTTCTGTTTTGTTTTCTATAGAAATAAAATAATCTAAATTATAATTTATAATAATAATATGCTTTTTCCTCCTAAAGTACTTAACAACAATATAGAATATTTCCTGTCGTCGTCGCCTGCTATACATTTTATATTTACTTAATTTTTATTTCTAACATATAATTTAATATATTATATGCTATAAATATAGTCTAAATTTATGTTTAATATTATATTATTATATATAATAAGTTAAAATATACTTTATTCATTACTTTATACATTACTGAATCAGCACTGAATCTTATCATTCATGATCTACTAATATCCCTTGACAACAAAGCCCCGTGCTACCTTGTGTTACTTGACCTATCCAGTGCCTTTGAAACTCTAAACCATGACATTCTTTCTTTACGACTCAATGAAATCGGTATTCATGGTCAAGTACACAGCTGGTTTATGTCATTCCTTTCCTTAAGGTCCTCTTCAGTGAAAATAAACTCATCCTTCTCTACCCCGTTTATCAACACTCATGGTGTTCCACAAGGCTCCGTGCTTGGTCCTTTACTTTTTATTATTTATATTTTACCCATACAATCCATATTTCGTAAATATCCTTACATCCACTACCATCTCTTTGCAGATGATCTACAAATTTATACTTCTTTTCCCATTTCCTGTGACTCCAACTCAATTCAACTGTCTATTTTTAACTGCCTCACAGAACTTACTGACTGGTTCTCCCATAATTCCCTATCACTTAACATGACCAAAACTGACACCATAATTATCTCAGGACCTACCTACCCCCTAATCATTACCCACCCCTTTCTACTAGCCCTCCCTACATCACAATCCATAACAACTCTTGGTTTCACCATCAACTCCCACCTAGATTACTCTGACCACATATCTATAATGATTCGCAATGCCAACTATTTTCTTTACAATATTAGAAAATCACGTAATAAATTGACTTTTTCAATGACTAAAAGTCTAATACACTCGCTAGTCTTCAGTAGACTCATATACTGCTGCTCACTTCTATGCAATCTACCCCTAAAGCTTATGCTTAAACTTGAGAAGATACAACGACGTGATATACGCACCCTATATAAACTGAAGTTCTCTTCAATAGTATCAATATCGACTCTAATGCGATCACTCGGCTGGCTTAAGTTTAGATATCTCTGCAGGTACAGACTACTATGCATCACCCATAAGGTGATACATCTTAGATCTCCCGAGTACCTAGCTGACTTGATCAGTATGCATACTCTTAGTCGAGCTAGCAGGAAATGTCACACGATGAAAATTGTGCAACGCTCGACTATCTCTGCTCACTCTGAATCTGCTTTCTCTGTGGTAGCTCCAAAATACTGGAATTCCATACCATATGATATTAGGTGTTTGAAATCCTTGTCACTATTTAAATGTAAACTCTCCACGCACCTATTAACATTGTAACCTACCTTTTCCTTTATTTGTATTGTACTTTATTTATTTTATTTTTGTTTCCTTCTCATGACGCCCATAACCACCACGTGATTTTGTAGTCAATAAAATATTTTAAAATAAAATAAAAATAAATTTAAAACATAACAATTTTGATAATGTTAATATGATATAACTATATTGCTGTTGTATATAAATATATATATATATATATATATATGTTTACACTTTCAATATAATAAATATGAACGTGTAAAATGTATACGCAATTTCATGAATAATATAGAACAGCCTATTTCGTTATTTATAGCGCAAATTGGATTCTATTTTTAAATACCTGAAGCCATAACTCTGATTCCCGTAACAATTTATATCGGTATAGTACAAATGTTAAACGCGCATGACACGGAACGCGCGTGACATTTATAGATGTGTAGTAAGTGAATCCTCCACCATAGGTCGTAAGAATCGTCTTATATAATAAATCATACTGCTTCATATCATAATCTATAGATACGATGTTCGTGACGCTATTTTTATAATAATTGTGTATTTTGGTTCGGTATTGGCGAGGCGACCGATGTTTTAAAGCGCCGTACGACGTACAAACATACATACTACGAATATGTCACACGTCACACGTGACACCTACGTCATATAAGGTATACCTCGTACATGAAGAGGTATGGCTAACACATATTCGTAGTATGTATGTTCGTACGACGTACGTCTGTAGGCCCTCCAGTGTAGGATCCTCAACCTCAACGCTCGAAAATCACAGAATAAATAGAAGATTACTATAGTATACCTAATATTGTGTATATATATATATATATATATATATATATATATATATATATATATATATATAAAATGTCAATTCCATGCCGTCGAACCGATGACCTGATCGTATAATAAATACATTACGAACACCTATAATATATATATATATATATATATATATACATACAGGTTTACCTATAGGTTTAAGTATACTTAAATATATGATATACTAACATATATGATATCTCCTCCTACTTTTTAATAATTTAATATATAAATATCAGGTATATTATAAATTGTTTGTATTACCTCTGATCGAGTCAACACAATCATAGTAGTACATGAACTAATAGAATAGTATTACAGTGCACTATATCGGTACACACGTGTACTACGTGTACTATAAATAGAATTGTAGCAATCATTATAATTACGTACACATACTGTATGTAAGGTATGCATAATGGTTTTACCTTTAGATCTAACTATTAATATTAATATATATATATATATATATATATATATATATATCATTCAAACGATACTACAACACACCACTAATAGTAATTCATATACATGTATACCATATACTGGTATATACATGCATTACTTAGGTATTCAAGTTCTATACCATACACACATACACACCGTTACAGAAACATTGATTACTGCCGACGAAGCTAATTGGGCAATAATACTTGACCGGATACAGTTAACGATAGCCATCATAGGATTCCTGGGTAACACTATAACTGTTTGGACGCTGGTGTTAAATGGTAAAATGTTTTCGCAAGGTAAGTCTTAACCACAACGATTATGTTACCATGGTAATAATACAGGCATCATAGTTTTTCTAATCTTGTATTACATAATGCTTATTATAGATTTCTGTTACAGTCGCAACTCTAAATAATAATAATAATAATAAGACCACTAAATAATAACAACCAGGTATAGATTTTGTGTATATTTGATAATGTATTTTCTATATATAGTGATTTTTAAATACTAATAATTTACTTGTGTTATTTTATATATTTGATAGATTTATTTATATATGTTTAGATATTTCCTAGTTAGAGCGAGGTCTATGTTCTTATATAACACACATAACGGCACAACATATACACATATGCTTTCATTCTAGATGTCCTGGTCCTTCTTATTAGGTCATACTTTAGCTAAATATTTACAAGTATGACACGTGTTTATAATACTAAAATGTCATAATAATAATAGTATTCTATATATTATATTCGTGTTATTTAAATATGTCATTATAGTAATAATGATTATATATACATATTACAATTAGATCTGTATTATAATCACAACTAAAAAATATCCTATCCTATCATATCATACATTAATTATTACCACTATTAAATATATATATATATATATATATATATATATATATATTGTATAAACTGCCTGTGTGGCTCAGTGGCTAAGGCGTCAGACACACAAGCAGTAGGACACGGGTTCGACCCTCGTCCGGACCATTAATTATTTTATAAAATGGGTCTTAAAATATCATTTAGAAGTGATCTTATATAATTGTGTATAAATAAATGATCGGCTCTCGTTAAAACCATGGATTCCCTAACATGAGAGCGGCTTTGAAGGGACATTAGAGCCATATATAAGTGAAAACGTCATCTAAGTTCCTGGATGGGATGAAAGGACTCCACCAAATAACAATAACAATAACAATAACAATTACATTAGGAATATGAGGCATATATGCCTATATATGACTATATATATAGTAACTACTAACTATTAACTACTAACTACGTACTAACTACTAACTATTAACTACTAACTACGTACTAACTACTAACTATTAACTACTAACTACGTACTAACTACTAACTATTAACTACTAACTACGTACTAACTACTAACTATTAACTACTAACTACGTACTAACTACTAACTATTAACTACTAACTACGTACTAACTACTAACTATTAACTACTAACTACGTACTAACTACTAACTATTAACTACTAACTACGTACTAACTACTAACTATTAACTACTAACTACGTACTAACTACTAACTATTAACTACTAACTACGTACTAACTACTAACTATTAACTACTAACTACGTACTAACTACTAACTATTAACTACTAACTACGTACTAACTACTAACTATTAACTACTAACTACGTACTAACTACTAACTATTAACTACTAACTATTAACTACGTACCCTATACCTACACGACCTGTATTACACGTTACCATGGCAACCATCGTGTGTTAGGTATCCGCCTTCTGCTCAAGCACCAAGCCCTAGTGGACAGTTGGTCTTGTCTAATGGCCACTATGCTACTGGTTCAGCCGCCTATGTGGCACACCGGCTGGACACTGCTGGACACAGTGGTCTGTTACGTATGGCACAGTCAGGCCGTCTACTGGGCTACCGTGTACATGTCTGTTCGTCACACCTCGTCGTACATTAGTATACCATTAGCACAGCATGACGCATTATTGCAATATAGTTATATAATATATATAATATATATATATATATCTTTAGGAAAGTGTAACAGGTAAACGAATAGATAAGCATCTCGCTTCTTCGTTTAACATTTCATGCCTAAAAATGCTGATATTATTATATATATATAATTTCAATTTCTTATATACATAATTATATATGTATATATATATATATATATATATATATATAATTATGTATATAAGAAATTGAAATTATATATATATAATATCAGCATTTTTAGGCATGAAATGTTAAACGAAGAAGCGAGATGCTTATCTATTCGTTTACCTGTTACACTTTCCTAAAGATATATATATATATATATATATATATATATATATATATATATATATATCTATATTGCAATAATGTATAATATTATAGTTAAATTAATCTATATTATATAAACAATTACTACTGATAAGATACCAACGCGTATAGTTACATTACGTATTCAGTAATACCGGTTATAATGCAGGTTTGGAACCTAACTGACATCGCCGTGGAGAGATACGTGGCGATATGTTACCCGTTCTACCACCACAAGTTTATCAGGTTTACATGCGTTGCGATTAGCAATATATATAGTATGTTAATGTGTGTGCAATGTTCAATACATGCACAGTGTACAGTGTACATGTGCACACTGTGAAATGCAGTGTGCATGTGTGTGTGTAGTACTATGAGTTTAATCTATGTGTGTAGTCCTATATATATATATATATATATATATAGTATATATAAATATTTTTCTAAGAAAATATATAACACTCATGCAAAATCAAAATCGCAAAATCGTATAATTCTATTTTGTATACAAAAGATAAACAGCGCCATATTTTGGAATGATAATATATACCTATCATATTTGATAAGAATATAAGTTAAATAGTTATATTTTATAGTACGTGTATTATTATTTATTATTTATGTAAATCATAACTTGTGTCTGGATGATATATCATAAATCGATAATCTCGTAGTTTGAGTAAAGGTAGGATTGTAAACGGAATCATGATAAGTCGAATTGGGGATAAATACATCATGGAGATAGTGTTATCTTTTGTGTGAAACGACTTCTAAGCTAGCTTTGAAAAATGTATTCATTTCGAACCCAACTAATTACATACAAAAAGTAAAAAAATAAACATCGTATTGATCTTATTAACGCTAAAGTTATTTTTACGCATGACAAGTTTACCTCTATGCAACATAATAATAAGTTATTATTTAAGTAAGCAAATAGGAACCTAACATACTTGATAGAAAACAAAAATCGCCATACCCTACGACTTTACTGATGATAAATTACCTAATTTGTTTGTTTCCTTTTTCAATGACAAAATGAATAGTATATCATCATTACCAAACCTATATTTATATATCTCTTATATTCTCCTACCAATATACCCACCTCCTTTTTCTACCTTATAATGATCACGTAATTTGTCTACTTAACAATTGTTATTAGAATTAATTCTCTTGCAGCTATTATTCTATTGATACAATTCCTTTAAAATGACCACGTAATCTTAGTCTGGTGGTTTTGGGATTTGTCTAAAATATATAGGTGTGTGTGTGAGTGTGTGTGTGAGTTTGAGTGTACCTGTGTCCTCCACGTGATTACAATAGACCGCGGTATACCTACATGTAAATGTGTACATTGTACATGTGTACATATACCATAACGAGCTATAACTACTTAATTACTTACTATAGTCGATCTCTCGACCAGATTTTGAAAATTTGTTCACAACATCTCATATCATCATATCATTACAAATGTTATCAATTTCCTCTATGTCAGTATATTCCTTTAAATTGTATACAAAGGTCACTAACCGGCGTGCACTGAACGACGTTCTTGATTTCGCTTTTATTTTGGTTCTCCGAATATGAGGTTATGGGCAGCCTCTTCATTATGACGGATACAATATCCAGAAATACTTAGACGACGGGTAGCTATTATTTTAGTGATTTTTGGCCTGCTTTATACAGTTTCTTATTGTACTATTTATCTTTCCAAGACACATTTAAAACCATGTGAAGAAGTTTGGTGTAGCATCTATTCATTCTTTTTTCCAGCGATTTGTTGATAGTCCAGGTTTCGCTTCCATATAATAAATTGGTTTCTATGGTAACCTTTAACATTCTTATCTTCGGAGTTTTGGCTAGGTTTGATTTCCAAAGCTTTTTCATTTTGTGGGACGCTTTCCAGGCAAGTGCTTTATGGAATTCTAAATCCATAAGTGAGCTGCTCATGAGCAGTGCTCATCCAAGATATTTGAAGTTATCAACTATTGTAATTTTGAATTTAACGTAGTGCATATATTGACTGGGTTTGTTTGCGCGAAAGCCATGATCTTAGTATTTTCCGAGTTTATCTCAAGTCCAATTTCTGAAGCATTCATTTCTACTCTGGAAAGCAATTCTCGTGCTTGCTCAATATCTTGCGATATTAGAGTTATATCGTAGGTATAACTTAATTAGAGATACTGCAGGTTTCATGCGACCTAATTAGTTGGAAACCTAGTTCCACTTCATTGTCCTTTAAGGCCATTCTCATTACATAGTCAAGCACTATGACGAATAAGAAAGGTGCTAATGTGTCGCCCTGTAATAATCCTTTGGATATTTGAAACTCTTTGGTTTCGCTATCGTGGGTAATTATTTTTGCACATGTATAACCGTGTTCCATAAGCAGATAGAATATTGAACATACGACTTCTGTTAATTCTATCAAATGCTTTCCTAAAGTCAACAACAATTATTTTTGCCTTTATATTGTGCATTTTTTTTACCTTCTATCAATCTTAGTAGAGCAATAATGTGAGTAGTTGTTGATCTCCCAGGCCTAAATCCATTTTGATTATTTCGAAGAAGAGGGTTGATGAATAGCTGAATTCTATTAAGAATCATTTGTATTATAACTTTAAATGAGACAGTAAATTGAGCGATGCCTCTTCATTTAAATTACTAGCTTTGGGAATAGGCA
>OZ025240.1:16669020-16721520 GCA_964019155.1 Osedax fenrisi
AGGCACAGTCAGCTATGGTGTAATATGATGATATATATTACAGATAGTATAGTATTTGTAATATTGTAATTTAGTGTTAATTTAATATTGAATTTTTTACTTTTTACTTTATATATATATATAATAATGTACATACATTGTAATTTAGTTTACTATATTAATGTCTACATAACTCATTACGTCATATTATAATTTCAGACGGCGAAGATGACGAAATTGAAACTAAAGATATTCAATTATATATTATTCCTCAGAATAACTAGGCACCTGCGTAGGTATATGTAGCTGTAATCTATAGTGAAGTGCCTGTTTAAGTGTTTTTTTGGTGGACAACTACCCTACTATTAGTTTGACCCCTACTTTTGAATTTGTGCATACACTTAAAATCAGATATTAGTAAACGTACCGATAAATTAAAATATAAATAGTATATTACTAGAGAGAAGTTATCTAGTTGGTTAGTCTAATATATGATAATAAGTATCAGTTTATAATGACGTATAAAAAGGTATATACTTATAACAGGTATTAAATCACCTAAAACAACTATATTTCATATTTTTGAATCTGCCACCCTAATTTCAATCGTTAAAAGGGCACTGCAATATAGATTATAGATTACAATAGAACCTATTACAATACACTAGTGATGTAAATAATGCTCAAATCTAAAGCATCGATGCAGTCTCAGTCTCGGTTACCCAAAGCATCGATGCAGTCTCAGTCTCAATACCTAAAGCATCGATGCAGTCTCAGTCTCAATACATAAAGTATTGGTGCAATCTTAGTCTCAATACCTAAAGCATCGATGCAGTCTCAATGTAAATAACAATAGCATCGTTTAAGTCTCAGAATGAGTTACCTAAAGCATCGATGACGTCTCAGTCACTATAAAATGCATTGCTATTAACTCATGCTTATTAAAGGCATCATTTAAATGTTAGTCTAAGTTTTCATAAGCTCAATATAGTTTCAGTGTCAGTTACCAAATCATTGTTTTGTATATTAAACGAAAATAATGTCATTACAATAAATAATATATAATACAAACTATCAGATAAGGACAAATATATCGGAGTGTCAATTGATAAGCATCTTAATATTTTCATAAACATTAACAATCAAATCAGCAAACTATCAATTGCATAATATTAGAATTATAAGAACAAATATAAATTTGAATACATGTAAATTGCTAAATCAAAGCCTAGTTATATCTATATTGGACTATTGTAAGTTACAATTTGTAACATACTTTTAATTATTTTCCTACTTATCAATTAATGCCATTAAATAAAATAATTCGATCGACATTCGCGTAATATATAAATTACCACCAAGATCAATAGACGATACGATCAGTATAACTGAACTAATGCGACAACAACACATACTATCAATTAATTTCCACATTATTTATAAATTACTGGTAACTACTTATTTTGCATATCATTATGACAACGAAATACCTCGCGAAATTAATAAAGCCATATTCAAGTCTGAGAGTACAGAGACCACACGATCTACATCAAATTAAAAGCAACACAACAAAATAATCTTCAGAATTTTCCATTGTATTAAATAAAACTATATAGGGGAAAGTCCCCGATTACCGACCCCTAAATGATTATTTGTAATAACTTATTCAATATTAAATACATTTAATTGAAATTTTGTAATTAGGGTAATATTATGGCAATGAATAAAGTGGCTATTTTAAATTCTTGATATAATTATATTTACAAGAATAAACAGGGGGGTCGGTAATCGGATACATGTGCTTAATACCGACCCCCTTCCCCTATTACCGACCCCCTAAAATAATCGTAGTATAAATAATTGTAGTATTATAATATCCAATAAAAAGAGTAGATATACATAACTATAATTAATTATAACATGACGTAATTTATTTTTTATTGAATTTATGTTTTAATAGTAATATTAAATTTAAATTTAAACTTTATAGTAATTATATTAAAATATTGTATATTATTATTTAATATTTATTTATTAATCGGTATGTATATAATCAACTGGAATTATGAATCCTAAATCTATATCAATGATACATAAACAACTTATGACATATTTTAAAGTAAAATACGAATCTATTTTGATTGGATATTATAAATTACATGGGGTCGGTATTAGGGTAATTTAGGGGGTCGGTAATAGGAAAATAATATGGGTTGCTATAATTAAGATATATTGGTTAATAGTTATTCATATTCAATTATTTTTATAATTGTTATAAAAATTTTATTGTTCTACAATATTATGTACAAAATCAAGTTTTCTTTTAATTAATAAAGTATTTACAATGATTTAAAAAAAGTTATTATTCAAATATTAAAAAAAATAAAACAATATTACATTTTATCAAATAACAATTGTAGGTTTACATATTTTTTAAAACAAAATACGTTTTCATATTTATCATTAAATTACTAACAGTTCATGTATATATTATTTTTTGATATCTCTTATAGTTACTGAGATACGAGAGGGGGTCGGTATTAGGAGGGGGTCGGTAATCGGGGACTTTCCCCTAATATTGATTATATATCGAATATCGAATATTTACGATTATATTTTGTATTTTTTTAAATATTCGTATACTATAGTATATATACGAACATATGAGTATATTATAAACTAAATAGCTACCTATCGATAAATATAATTAATATTATGTCACATGAAATAGGAAACATTAATACAAATATGGATAAATATATAAAAATTATCTTTAAAATGTAACTTGATAAAAAGCATCATTTCGGCTCGAATATGTTTTGTAAGATTCTCATCTCGGCTCGGGATCGTTTAACTACAGTCTCGGCTCGTTTGGCTAAAGTATCGGTTCAGCTCGGGCTCGTTTGGCTAGAGTCTCGGCTCGGCCTGGGATCGTTTTTTTTTCCGAAAATTAAAGTATCGGCTCGGCATCAAAAATCTCGGCATCATTTACATCACTACTGTACACTGACTATAATAGAGACTATACACTGGCTATATACACTATGAATTATAGTTATACACCCTATGGGGTATATGTATACAAGCCCGCGTATCATCTGGTGTAATTAGCACCCGCATTATATAACATATCCTAGTATTTAACATATAAAAGTGTACTGGTTAGTAACCAGTGCCAGTAACCATGGTAACTACAGTGGTTATACACATATGTATGTATAGGTGCACGTGTACTTATAGCTGCGTATCGTAGGTCCGCATACACACGCCTACAGTGTTACTCGTTGACGTATTATCTATTGTATTATGGAAGTGTAGCGAACGCACGAATTGTTGTCGAATCTTCATAATTCATAATTCATATTTCACAATTTAACTATGCTATATATATAGACTATGTTATTATCTATATACGATTAAATGAACAATTATACACGTGATTAATAAGTATAATATTGATAGTACTTACATACTTTGATTTGTTATTTTATTAACTTATTTGCTAAACGTATTACTAATATTATAGGTATACCTATATATATATATATATATATATATATATATATATATATATATATATATATATATATATATATATATTGTAGTTAATAGACTATAGTCTAGAGAAGCATATATGCTTCTCTTATCGATATTTTAAAAGAATACTATTAATATAGTTATCGTTATCTACCATATACCCATAATAATTATTAATAAGTATTAATACTCTTCATTGGTAGATACCAGTATCTCAATAGATAGGTTATCCTAACGGTTATTCTAGTTAACAAATACCCAATACTATTTTATTATGTGGTTTTAACATTAACTATAATGTAGATATTCCTTCTTATTCTTTATTTATTTATAAAAATTACTTTTGAACAATCTATTCATCAACTGTTACCATGAAATCCTATACAGCTGACTAGTCAGTTAATATACCAGCTGGTAATATTCTTGACTTAGTTACTAGTAATAACTTATTACTCCCTCTAATATAACTTTTATTTCTGATCTGAATATCGGTGATCTCATGTTGGTAACTTTTATATTATGTTTAACTTACATATAAATCGTATTGGTCAATTCCGTAAACCTAGAATATACACTGTACAATATACAGTCAATTATCTCTAATATCAATAATATTTGTTTATCAGATCAATTACATTATTTTAAACTAAAATGGTATCTATATAGATAGTCTTAATTACTAACATAGTCTTTTGTAGTTAATTATATCTCCAGGATCACTTGTTAACATAGTATCACGTGAAACGTCTATGGTGAACAGCATCAACTTATCTGTTAGACCTGCAGGTAGACGCAATCTAATTAATATGCATGATAAATGCATATACTCCAATGTTAATAGGTGATAATAATTCTAGTGATCTTACTGAATGAAAAGCTCGTAGAGGTATGTACATAATGCATACAACAGCTATAGATCATCTTACTACCGAATTCTTATCTCTACGACACATTTTTAATATTTAATGATATATTAAGACGTAAATCTTCTAAATCTGTTCTTAATAATTAAGATTTATTTAATTGTAAGCTATTCTCATAATATTTATATAAAAATTGAGAACAATCATTGACATATAACCTACCTTGCATATTTCTGCTTTTTCTTCAAGTATTGGTGTAATTACTTAAATTCAAATCGAACATATTTGTCCTACCTGATATTAATTTATAATAACGCTTATATTACAATTACATTCATCCACTCGTCTAGATCATTTTCAATTTATATTGTTGAAATAATTTGTCTATCTATAATACATTATACTGATATTATACACAAATAACTTTTAACATTAATGGTAGGTAGTACCTACTAGGTACCCACCTGACTCGATGAAATTGCTTATATTACTCACTTCATTAATGAATAAATTTATACTTTATATCCTAAGAAAGAATATACTTATAAGTCTATGGGATATATCCCCAATTATCTACCATATCAAAGACACTTGAACGTATATATATATATATATATATATATATATATATATATATATATATAAACTATAGTTTAGTTATAGTTTAACTATATATATAGTTTAAAAACAATTAATTAGTAGTATTACATCTAAAAACATAATTGACAGATACGAAAGTACCTAACCGTAGCTTTGAAATAACTCTAAATATAATGATACACGATGTACTTATTTCCCTTAAATCCAATAAACATTTATGTTTACCATATTAATTCTAATAGATATTTTTATTCTTTTGAAATTCTTGAAATTACATAATTATTTATCGACTGAAATCTATTGTTATATCTGGGAAAGTCCTTCAATATTATAAATCATATATAGGATCATATATATATATATATATATAAATCTGATAACATATCTTCTATATACAGTATACTGATCAACTCAACTTACTCTGATATAACTAAACATATGGTGTACGTTAATGCATGGTTTTACTTGAGGTTCTGACCTTATGCCAATTATATTTATAATTTATATAAATACCATCTCCAATTTGTTATCACGTGATTATACAATATCACCTCTAAGCCGATGATCTGAAATTATATATTTATTTTCCTACCGAAGTTGATCTTCTCTATTATCTATTTAATTTCTGGATTTATAACTAAACCTTAAATCATCTCAGTCAGTTATCTATCTCTATACTCTGTCAATAATTATATAGGACCTATAGACCTTCTACTTCCTTCATAATTACTAATAGACTTATCACTGCCATTTAATCTTCATCTCAAATTAAGAAGTACGTTTAATTGATTTCTTAATTATCCATTCCATATTTCTAACATTATTCGTTTATATAATATCCATCTTCGATAATGATATTCGATAATGATATTATTATAATAATTGCAATTAGAAAACCTTAAACTTCTCTATCAACTAATATAATGACACGACATCTAGTTTGTCACGTTTAACAGCTTGTATACAAGAAATATACTTTACAAAAAGTAAACTATACTAATAAATATAACTAATATTGGTAGTTTAAAATTGGAAAAAATCCAGATTTCAGTAAGATATATTTTTTTGAATAGCTCGCTTTTCCTAAACAATTTGGTGACATCTATCAAGTTGCTAACATCCCATTTATCGAAGATAAAGTTTAAATCTAGAAGCATCCGTACCTGCAATTAAGAATTAAAATTGGTTTTGCTTTCCGTGAAAATTGAACATTATGTATACATGTGTACGATATATCGTTCACAATTTCAGAACTTCAATCATGGAACGCACTTCTAGATCATCTAATATTTATATAATCGATATATATATATATATATATATATATATATATATATATATATATTCTTGATAAGAATTACAAATTATCTATTACAATCATAATATCGTTGAGACGCATACTTAATAATTATTTAAAACATGTTATAAATAATTAAATAAAATGTTGTATAGAATTTTAATTTATATCAGAAAATCTATTTATTATTTAATGAAATTTAGATAAGTTTTTAAATAATTACTTTAGTTTACTTACTATATAGAAATATACCTTATAATAATATACATTTATTTGTATCATAATATATAGGTTATAATTATATATATTTAAATGAAAATAAGGAAATTAAATATTAATATTTTATTAATTTATTTAATTAATAAAATTGTTGATTTGCCTGATATTGCATCATAGAAGGAGCGGTTCTGCTGACGTGGGATTGTTTCTGATTCATTATCGCCTGCTTGATAAGAATGCCATCCATCCTAGCGTCATCCACACCTACAAACATTCATTATATATACCCATAGAGCTGAGAGAAAGCTTTCTCTCTAGCTCTGTGTATATACCTAATAATAACGTATACGTATAGAAATAGTACACATAACTAATATATACATTAGTTATATTAATATATGTATATATTCATATAATTTAAACTACTAAATATATAAAATAATCTACATATATATATATAAGTAGAATTATATTTAATAATTAAAATAATTAGTAATTGTTCACATGTATATCTGCAATTAACTTAATATGGAGAAAATGTAATAATAACGTATTCTCATTATAATGTAGGTACCTATAGGTATAATGATTAGATGTGAAGTGTATGTGATAAGATAGTTACCTCTGTTTTTAAAAGTGCCGTTATCAAAAGCCACGTACATAGAGCCTATACAGACCACAGCGACCACGACAGCTATGGCTATCAGTATAAGCGTATTATCTCCTCGTGTGTCGCTTTGTAAGGGTGATGTGCTCGCTGTGTGGGTATTCGTACGGTTATCATACGATATATGTGTATATATATATTTATTATATATATTATATCTATAATAGTTAGAATGTGATAATTTATTGTAACGAAAATACAGTAAATATAAAGCATTCACTGGTGTAATACCTCACGGGTGTAATAGATTACCATATATGGTAACGAGATACAAAAATAACAGATAATTAGATAATAGTAATAATAATAATAATAATAATAATAATAGTATAGGTAATACCTAAATAATACCTAAATACTTAGAAAATAATAATCATTAAGTACACGATAGAAATATAAGATTATTGAATGTAATATTATATGGGATTACATACATTACCAGTGTATTACAATGGGAATTATCGGCTGTAGAGAAGGAACAAGAATTAAAGAAAGGATGACTCGATTATGCATTGTGAATGAATAATACTGATTAAAATAGTCGCATATATATGTGTATATATATGTGTGTGTGTGTATGTGTATATCGGAGACTAAGTATTTTTATATTTTTACGTTGGTGTGTATGTGAATGTGTATATAATATAAAAATTCACATACATACCACTCACCGTTAAATATATCTCCTATTAATGCATTATCGAGTAGGTAGGCTATGCTGGTGTTTAGGTTTTCCATTGTTATACTAAATCACTAGTTCATATAACACGTTTATATAATAACAAAAACAATTTTTAAATTAAAAAATGTTACTTATTTAATTTTAACTTTATTATCCATAATCAAGCTAAATCCAATATGTTTTACCATTTACTTTCACTTACTCCCACTAAACTACTTCTACCCCCAATTATGATTGACTCTACCCACACTGACTTCACATGCTCATCATGTAATACTATCGCCACGTCACTCACGGAATGCGACAATTGACTTAAGTGGCTTTGCCAATCATGTTCCAAACTCCCCAAATCTACCCTTAACAAAATAACTGCCCTCCAAAAAATCTGGTTTCTACTGGTTTTGCATATATGTAGAACAGACCCTAGAAAATCCCAACGAAAGATACTCTCCAATAGCTCATCCCAAACCTCTCCCATGAGCTCCCCTCCCATCTATAACAATCATTCCCCTGCACCTGCACCCCACATATCTACACAACCCACTTTTTCTACATCTTCACCGCTCACCCCACCACCCAACCCTTCATCCCAAACCATATCAGAGTCCATACCCCAGTCACCCCCAACTCTCCCACTATTCCTACCATCCCTACTATCCCCACTCGCCTATCCCCTGTTACCACTAAATGATCACAATCCATCACTTCCATAGCTAAACCCCCCTCGTTTAATAACCTTCACCGCTCATGTTTACCTCCCCTACTCCCCCCTCAAATCTGATAAAATTGCATGGAAAAGATTTAATAATCCCCAACACTCCACTTATTAACTTTCTTGTCGGTAAATTACTAACTATCTCCCACACAATCATTGGAGCCAATGAAACATGTAACGACACAGCCTACATGAAAAAGCTTTTGGCCTCCATCAATATCCACTCCCAGCCACATATACACTCTCACCGTATCCCACACTCACCCAAATCCTCCTTCAACCTACCCAAACCCCTATACATCACCTATCTTGATCATATTTCCAAAAATGTTATCCGCTCTCTCCACCTCCTAAAAAAACTAACCCTTTAAATTCAGGTTCTGTAAACCCCTCAACAATTCCCAACTTACTGCTCGTAATGTCTGCATATCCACCATCAATCACCTGAACTCCTCACACCCTATCCCCAACTTCAATTACGTGGTCCGCGGTACCACAATTTTCATATCGCCTTAATTTCATGTATCCCACCCTATATTGTGATATCTTAAACCCCCTACTAATACCTCTCCCCATTATTTCCCCCGCACCCAACACATTCCTATCCCTTCCTTCACTTCCCTTCACTCATACTATTCCCTCTCCCCTCCCCACAAGTAACCACCCTCCACCCCACCTTATTTCCCTCAATGTTGCTCTTATCAACGGACGCTCTCTTCGCAATAAAATTCCTTCTGTAATTTCCCTCATGGCCGACCATGACCTCGACATCCTCTTCATCACAGAAACCTGGCTATCTCCTCTGGATTCTCCTCACATTACTTATCTTAACACTCCCCCTACTGCTTCATTCACAACCCTCGCGACTCTCTCCATCCCGGTGGCGGCACCGGAATACTTTACAAATATTCTCTAACTATCTCTAATATTTCCTATCACTCGTTCTCCCACTCTGAAGCCCTTAGCTGCGCCATTAGCTCACCTTTCTCTCGTACCTTCAACATTTCACTTTTCTACCGTCCTACCTCATGAACCCAATATCAATTTATTCCTTGATGAATTTAGCTTATTTCTACCCACTATCATCTCTAATACAATCATACTAGGTATTTTCAACACACCCAACCCACCTATGACCCAGTACTTAAATATAACTGCTCACGTCATTGAATGAGGCTCATTCAACCTTGTACAATACGTCACCTCCCCCACCCATGTCCATGGTAACACTTTATACCTAATAATTCCCCCAAAAACTAATAAAATTGTCACTGACCATTCCATCGTGCCATTCTTATCCGACCACTTCCTTAAATTCCTTACCCTTAGTCACCCAAAACCCACCAGACCCCTCACCACAAGAATCTCACGCAAACTTCACAGTCTCCCCATTCCTGATTTTATATCCGTTCTTTCTTCCCTTCCAACATCAACGTCTGCTGAACTCCATACTTCTCTCTCCTTCACCCTCGATAAATACGCTCCCTTATTTACTAAAACCTCCATCATACGCCCTGACTCTTCCTGGTATACTATATCCCTATTGAAACAAAAGCGAATCCTTCGCAAAGCCGACAAATATAATCTCAAACATCCCTCCCCTACTTCACTTGCCTACTACAATAACCTAAAAAATCTCCCCGAAAATCTATTTCTACCGCCAAAGCCTCTCACATCACCCACAAATTTGATAAACTCTCTAATGACAGTAAGTCTTAAGTAAATACATAGACTTTCTGCTCAACTGCTTGGTCGTTCACTTAAAGCCCCTCTCCCCACTGTCACCCCTGAAGAACTACCACTCCTATTCGACAAATATTTCAACGACAAACTTTCCACCACCCTTTCCACCCTTCTCACCCCTATCACCTTTCCCTTCTCCCTTGACAAATTTGAATCTCCCCCACTTGATAAAATCATCTCCCTTATCAAATCTACCTCCTCAACCTCATACCTTGATCCTCTTCCCCTCCCAATACTAAAGCAGATAATCAACACTGTTACATCCCCCCCCCTTCATCAAATCATTTGCGGTTCACTTTCTTCCGGCTCCGTCCCTCTCGATTTCAAAAAAGCAGTCATTACCCCTATCCTTAAAAAGCCCCACATTGATTTTCTATCTCCCTCCAACTACCGACCTATCTCTAACCTCTCAATCCACTTTAAGATCCTCCAAACTTATCACATACCTTACAACCAATATAATCTCCAACATCTTTCAGAGTGCCTGTCTTCCCCACAAATCTACCGAATCCGCGCTAACACTCATTACCTCTAACTTACTCTCCGGTCTAAACTATAACCGTGGCTCCATACTCGTCCTCCTTGACATGTCTTCCACCTTTGTCACCTTTGACCACAACATCCTCATCGACATACTTTCAACCATTGGCATACTGGCATCACCCTCAATTGGTTCACCTCTTACATTTCCAATAGTTCTTCCACTGTTAGAATCAACTCATACGTAACTCCCCCCTGCTCTATCACTCATGGTATTCCCCAGGGTTATATTATTGGTCCTCTCCTTTTTAACAGTAACCTCCTCCCATGTTCAAAATCGTTACCGACTACCAATACATTTCCTTTCATACCTAAGCCGATGACCTTCAAATCTATATCAACTGCACCGACTCCACCACTCATTCCCCAACCGACTCTCCTCTTGAATCAACTCCATACATCAATGGCTTACTTCCAACTCCTTCAAACTTAACCCCACCAAGTTGGCACCAACACAGAATCTACCTTTCTCCACTTATACCTACGTTCCTCCACCCTCCCTGAACGATCCCCATATTACTAAACATGACTACCTTCCCCTATTCTAAATATTTCCGTAACATTAAGGTGTAGGCTAATTATCCTACACATCGACTCCACTCTTTCCCTTGATACTCACATTGCCCACATGCACAAATCCATCCACTACCACTTATACTGCTTCTGCCTAATTAGACGCTCCATTCCCTTCCCCATTGCTGTTACCATAGAATACTCCTATATAATCCCCTTATTGCAACAACCTAGTATTCAATCTCCCCGCCTACAAACTTCAAAATTACGTCTTCAAAATTATGTAGTACATTGCTTCCATCTAGACATCTTAGCGTCCGTCCATCTACTTCCCCGTCATTCGTCTGATTCCATTACACTTCTCCTCAAACAACTATACTGGCTCTCAGTATCCTACCGTATTAAATACAAACAATCCACAAAGCCATACATCACAACTCCCCAGACTACCGTGCATCCCTTCTCCATCTACACACACCCACTACTCCAATCCACACCCGATCAATCCAACAACTTTCTCCTTACTACACCCCACCTACACAACATCCAATCCTCCCATATATGCTCCTTAGCCTTATATGCACGTTATCATTGGAACTCCCTAGTAGGGAGTCCCTACCCTACCACCTTCGAACAATGACATTAACCTCCTCTTTCAAACGTCATCTAAAGACATACTATTTCTCCCATACTTTCACCCCAACACAATAATCTCTCCCACGGACGCCGTCCGTCGGACGTCCTATTGCTCACGCCCAGCATAGTCCTAAATCCAAAAGAGTAAAAAGTAAGTTTGTTCTCTCTGAATATCAAATTATTTATTGAAGTTGATGAATATTAGGATTGCTTCTAGATTATTATCTTTAACTCCTTCGATCAGTAACGATTGCGAGTGATTGGTTCTAGCTTAGTAGGCACTTTCCTGAATAAATTCTATGTCAATAATTTAAATTATTAACAGTAACATATTTTAGTCTAATTAAATTATCATAAGACCTACAAATATGATGGGTAAATTAATTTATTTTAAATTATAATATTACAAATTTTATAAGAAGGTATATATAACCTTCTTATAGAATTGTTATAGCATATATGCTATATCATATGTGATGTTTTAATAATCTGATATGAGGTCAAGAAGTATTAAATTTACATTATTTGTCTGATATGATAGCATATATTGAATATAAAAGGTAACTGGAATTCAATCAATGTATATTACATTCAGGACTAAGTAAGTGTAATAGGTAACTTTCAATATACATTTGAAATATTCTTAAATAATCTGATTCCCTAGGCAAACGAAATAATTGCAGTTGAACACAATCTTTAACAACATAGTAGCTTTACTAAACAAATCCTTAATTATAGTTTATTGATTAATTATAGACTATTATGTCACAATTTCAATAAGGCTATTATAGTGTATGGTACGAAGGACTAGGGAATACCATGAAATCCTTCGTCATTAGTCAATATCTAACCACAATGATATAACGCTTGAACGAATCGTAACATATATCTATCGAATAACTTTATTGGAATCTATTTCCAATACCAGTCGGTTGCATATTATCTTGTTATTTTACATTTGCAGAGTTAATTATACAAGATACGATTTTAAGGCATAACCCACCCATATCAATAAGAGGAAGACATATATATATATATAACCTTCTAATTATATAAACATACTATCAGATTTATTTGTGAATTTAAAATAAAAGACTGATGCACTACAGTAAAATACAATAAACTATGGGATGGTAATAAGCAATAAAAAAGTAAAATCATCATAAATGAAAGAATATGTATAAGTGTAAGACACCTATGTGAAATAGAAAATGATATCTATTAATATTAATGACAATTTTATTTCCCATTTGAAATAATGTATTGAATATGTACTGGACAGTAATAAATTGATAACATAAACAATAGTATAAGCTGTAAATCTTATTGGTTACTTATCTATTAATAGAGCTTAATTAACACTTTCTTTACAATAAATTAATTCTTATTTAAATTTAAATATACACCACATACTTATTTCTAAGAATAATTAATTGAGAGCAATAATCTAATATATTCGAAACTAGTATAATATATTATTCGTTATATAATTTACATTTGTAATAATTCTCTTTAAATATCATAATTCTTTCATTTTCGATAACATTAAAATATATATTGCTTATTTATATTACTTAACACTGGATAAATGCTTGATGTTGAATTGTAACAATGATAGAAGTTATAATCGCAATTATAGGACAATAAGGGTAATACTATATTATCCATAAGGACAATCTAGAGTTGTTTCACACACCCGTCACTTATCAAGTAATGATTACCATTTGTGTACATTAAGTTCATATAGTAAACATTATTTAGCAAGATCTGATTGGTCTAATGACATTTGTGAAAACCAAATTAATTGAGAATTCAAAATAAAACATTTTTGATTTGTTTAGTTATAGATAACGTTACGATCTTGGATGCATTTAATTTGAAATTCGATATCGTTAAACTGAAGCTACACTTGGCAATATTTGAGCGTAATAATCGCAGCAATGTTTAAAGATCAGACATATTAGATGTTTGCTACCTGAAGTCACGACCTTCTCAGCTTTAATATATTTATATTTTAAAATGTTGATAATTATAAAAAAATTAACTCCGATATTCTTAAAATAAAACAAAATCGAATTAAAAAATAATTTTATTAAATAATACTATTCTTTGGTGGATTCTGTCACCAAATGCGCAATGTTTAATGGAAGCCAATGTAGGGTGACGCGTCGGTCACCACGGGAACGCATGTAAATATTACATAATGTCGGGGTGGGGTTGGGGGGCGGGGGGGGGGGGCGCGTCCTTAAGGCATTTTAACTCTGTTATCTGTGGTAAGTGTCAAGTAAAATTTGTCCTATGATTCATGCTCTGATACGCATTACTATATACAATCGATAATAATAATAATAATAATAATAATAACAATCTTGAATCGGTAATAGTAGTAGTAGATGTATTATACAATAATAGATATTACATAATGATAGGTAATAAATATTCGAGTGCGTGCGTTCATGCGTTACTCGTATCTCTTCACGTACTGTAGAGGGAAGAAGCCAACCTGAGAACGTAGTAATAAACATTAGCGAATCTTAATTATCATACGTACTGTAGCGCTATAGCACTGAGGTGTGAATGATATAGTGGGAAGGAGGTGAAAATCACCGAGCGTACGAGAAGTTATTTCACTTCTTTAGTTGTATTGATTTTATACGAAAGTAGATAAAACAAATATATTGATTACCGCTAAAGTGAATAGAACATAGCTGACCTCTAGCATGCGACAGAGGTCACACTTGTATTACGGTGATATTAAGTATCGTATAGTATGAGATCAGTGTATAGGTTACACATTAATAGTAGTGACTTAATTAGAAATAAATAAATCGATGACGATTGGCTGAGATGGCTAAAATGGCTACTGTGATGGTGGGGCGGGGGGGGGGACCCGGTATCATTACCTGGCCATCGATGGAGCCCTTCCACCAGCCCCTATCGTCTCCGTCGTTAGAAATCAGCTTAACGATGTCGCCCTTGCTCAACGTAAGCTGGTTGGCTTGCGTGGCTTTGAAGTCGTACATCACCTCGTACAGGTCAGCACTCGTCGGTGTCGCTGAGTGGTTATGTCATGTTATGTCATGTAAGGTCATGTAAGGTCATGTTATACACGAGTGATATACATCGGTTACGTAATCAACTTTCACGTGTAATATACGCTAAGATTATATAATGGTTGAGAATTTGTTACGGTTCTTGATTTTGAAAAATATCTTAAAATATAATATTAAATTAATAGTCTTTAATAGACAAAAGTATATTTTAGTTTATTACACATTATAACAACACATTTAACCTAAACAAGATTTAAAAATAATTTATTTATCAACGAAATGTAGAGTTAATAAAGTAGCCAATACAATACAGTATTTAATGAAGTGTTGATTCAACAATAGAATTAAGGTAATGGTACATTAATGAACACAAAGGAATCCTAAATAGTATAAGAATCATTGCTGGTGGTCAGAGTATTTCATTGAGAAATAACACAGAAAACATATATAATAGTAGATCAATAATGTTTAAATTGTCGACTACCGCTAAACTTGATAGAGAATCGTCTAACAATAGTGGGGAGAAGGAGAATGGGAAGATGATTGCGCGTGAGGAATGACATAGTGGGGGTATAGGGGGAGAAGGAAGATAGGGGCTACACCATGTCGTGTTTGACAAGTGTATCGAGATAGTAGTGGGTATCATGTGGGGGGCAATGGGACCAACACGTAGATGTCTTGTAGGGTATCTTGAGCGTTGTTTCTAGGCCTGGGAAACTCTTCTCCAATGTGTTCTGTTCGTAGAACGTCACTAAATCCTGGAGTGAAGGAGAGGAACAGGGAGTAGTAGAGTTACCAAGGAGGGAGCATTACTAATAGGGAGCAGGAGGAGAGAGGAAGTTAAACTATATGTTTAAGAGGATACACTGTAATTGCGTATATGTAGTAGTGATATCTAGATAAATAATGAATTTAGTAGTAGTAGTAGTAGTAGTAGTAGTAGTAGTAGTAGTAGTAGTAGTAGTAGTAGTAGTAGTAGTAGTAGTAGTAGTAGTAGTAGTAGTAGTAGTTGTTGTAGTAGTAGTGATAGTAGTAGTAGAAGCAGTAGACGCATACAAACCATGATATTAGAGAAATGTTTCACATCTGCAATGTAATACATCAGTGCTGTGTTCATCTGTACTTTGATGTGTTTCACAGAATTATTGTAACTGTTTGAAGATGGTGCTAGTATAAATGTATGTTTGCTATTGAATGAACTATAATAGCATTCTGGATACAAATTATATATCACATACATATAATACTGCGACAAATGTAAACATGAACATTATAATTCAATAAATTACGAGACTTTTTGACGATTAAGATAAAATAAATAATTTTATTATTATTAGATTATCAATTTATTTAAATTTTAAAGTATCCCTTTTTAACACAGTATCTTTGAGTCATTAATAATGAATCATTATAGATATCAAAAATTAAAATAATTATAATTAATAAACTCTTATCATCCTTTTACATTTATTTTAAGGGACGTTCGTTTTTTTCTAAAAAAAATTTATAAATCAATTTTTATTTTATATAATTAATTTTCTTTCATTTCAAAAAAAATCGTTTAGAATATGAATTTACAAAATCACTCAATATTCGATGTTTTATGATACCTACTAGTTTGTCATATTCATATAAATATAATAATAATTATTTAAAAATATTAGATATTATAAATTCATTCCATTTTATGAATAATATAATAAGATAGATTTTAAATTTGTTTGAAAAAAATTTGTAGCTTGTAAATATTAAAAAAAAATATTTCTTTATTTTTCAACATCAATTTACTCAGTAACTTTTTTTATGATAAGTAATGTTACTAAAACATTAATATCTTTTTTATTATTGTATATTTTTTGATAAAACCTTCTGCACTAGAAATATATTTATATATAGATTACAAAAAATAAAATGAAATTTATAAAAAATAAAATATATATTTATATAGAATTTGGTTTATTGCATATAAAGCCATATTTATTAGCTATATATAGAAAAAAAAGTAGGTCATTAGCTACTACAGATAAGAAATTGACCCATATTACATAATAATACTCCATGCCTATTTACAACAATTACAAATTCATAGATTTGTATTTTGATAGAAGTATCATAATATGTAAAATAATATTTGATAATTATTTTAAATATTTTTAATATATTTTCAAATATAAACACATAATTTACACAGTATTTTACATAATTAAAAGTTTTTAATATATGATATTTTATTTATTCATTGACGCATAATTTATATTACTTTTTTAAATAATTTTTTAATAATAATATCTACTGCAAAATAACAACTAATTAATGATAACAATATTTAATTTTTAAATAAATGGTGTATCGATATGAACTAAAATAGTTATAACCTGAGTTAATAGGTCCATATTAATATTATTAAAAAAAAATCAACTAGTCTAAAAATGGCTTCATTTATTCTATTTTTAGATTCAAATTAAATTTATATATATATTGTATAATTTAAGAAAATTATAGACAATTTAATTTTATATTTAATATTAAGAAAATTAATTAAGACATATAATATTAATTATCAACAATTAAATTGCATTTTTATATATATATCAAGAAAATTAATTTATATATAAATATATCTAGTTTATATAGAAATAATAAAACAGAATACAATATAATATATAAAAATTAAATGTATATATTGTATATTTCAAAATCACTAGATATATTAAATTATCTAAAATGATGTATATAAAAATCTATCTATACTACTTTATAAAATAAATAATAAAATTGTTAATTACAATGTATAAATATGTATCCGAAAATGAGCTACATTTATATATTAATATTTGGTTAGTTAAACTAGTAGTAGTAGTAGTAGTAGTAGTAGTAGTAGTAGTAGTAGTAGTAGTAGTGGTGGTGGTGATGGTACAAACTTAATACTGATGGCGTAGGGGATATACTCCTCCTCTCGTGACCTCACCATGAAGGTTCCCGTGTTCAAATACAGCAGTCGATCCGAAGCTGTTTTCCTGCTAATATCAGACATGAACCTGGGGGTGGAGAGGGGGCGGGGTATTCGTATGTGTAACGGGGGGGGGGGGGGTTTATATTGAACAGTGGCGCCATCGATCTATTACTGAGGTATTCTAATAAGGTATAATATAATATGTTATAGCATACATTTTATATATCTATATAAATATGTATAGATATATATATATATTTATAGATATATCTATATATATATTTATGAAATTATTGATATTTATTAATTTTGTTGTTATATAAAGTGGGTTCAACAAGATTGACTCCATAAAATATCATATATCTTCTTCCATTTGAATGGTCGTGTAGAAATTTATGGGAACACCACACTTTTCTATTTTAATGTTAATTATACGCAGACATTGCGAATAGAACATGATCTATTTACTAGTGGAATAATATGTTTAGAATATAGAATGTTTAGGCGCGTACTTGTTTTAAAATACAAAATACGTTAATTTAAAATAAATATTCTATAATAATTATATTTACAAATAAATTATAGACTCATAAAAATATTTATACTAATAAATTACAAAATATGTTAATTTAAAATAAATATTCTATAATAATTATATTTACAAATAAATTATAGACTCATAAGAATATTTATATTAATATAATACAAAATATGTTAATTTAACATAAATATTCTATAATAATTATATTTACAAATAAATTATAGACTTATAAGAATATTTATATTAATAAAATATAAAATATACTAATTTAACATAAATATTCTATAATAATTATATTTACAAATAAATTATAGACTCTTATTATTTTAAGAATTATACTAATAAATACAAATATATTTACAAATATTTTAAATATGAATAACATTTTAAACTTAATAGTATGCATGCATTAATGTATGTATTAATTATATGGATTCCATATTAAAAAATATATTCTAAGATAAATATTAAAATTAAAAATCTTGATTTTGATTAATTAATAAAATAAATTTTTTAAATATATCTCTAATTAGTATTCTTTTTAAAACATGTTGAAAATGTTAAATTTAAAAAAAAATTTATTAAATATTAGTTTAATAAATATTTATTATTTAAATATTATGATTTAATATTTTAAAATAAATAAATAAAATTTATTAAAATAATATAAAATAAAAAATATTATTTAATATTTATTTTATTATTTACATATTTTTTTATTATTATTATAAATCCTGTGGAATATTAGCAGATATTTTGTAATCATGAAACTGCACATTTAATTTTGAGTTTATCCCAATATTTGTCTAATTTTATTAGGTTTTAAATTTAAATTGTTTACATTTTAATTATTTATAAATGAACACAAAATTAAAAAATATAAACATAACAGGTAATTAAAAAATTAATAATGAAATATGCAATATGAAATATTATATAAATATGTATAAATTAAAATAAAATATTAAAATGTTAATGGAAAACTAGTTTATCCATATTTTATTCTAAGTTCATTATCCTATTGTGTGCATATTCTTATTGAATCGATACATGCATTGATATATCCATAATTTGTTCTTATATAAATATATTAAAAGAAAGGAATTGTTCGAGATACAACCATATATGTACAGAAATTCTAGATCACTCATTTTATATGTTATTTATAATATTTTTATATATATACATGAAATAATATATAAGGACTTATATAATATAACTTTTGGGTTTTATACGAGATGAAATATGGATGATGATCAGTATGTTCTAAGAGTTAAGCTATATAGATGGTAGAGATGTTAGATAAAGGCGGCAGCGGCAGAGAAGCAAAGCAAGGTAGTGTAGTTCACGGTGCAGGTCGAACTGAGGTGAAACGTACCAAGTGAAGCGTTCCATGCGTTCCGTCGACTCTATCAGCTGTTTAGGACTGGCGATGTTGCTGATCATTGTGGAGAGGGTGGGGGTGGGGGTAGAGGTGGAGGATGAGGGGGAACAGATGATATCTTTACCATGCTTAACTGTACTAGACACATCTAGACTAGGTGGTGATGTGGGGGTGGGGGTGATGTCGATGGTGGTAGTGGCTCTACAGCGTGGGGGCAGCACTAGTACATTCTCATCGAGAGCTGCCGTCTGATTGGTCGATGCTGTATCTCCAGCAGCAGCGGGGGCAGCGATGGAGCTCCGTTTCTCTGTATAACGCGACTATAGAAGGGTGTGTTATGTCTGTGTTAGCAACCTGTCTAAGCCACTCTAGGTATGATACACGGTAGTATTAGTAGTAGTAGTAGTAGTAAAGGCATGCGGGACGGAGTGAGGCTGACCAGAAGGGAAGCCCATGAAATACCGATAGACAAGCATGCATGCAGGCGGGCGGGCGGAGGGAGGGGTGGGAAGGGGTAGGGTGGGGTAGGATGGGGTAGGATGGGAGCTACCTACCATGGATACTTTACGAGGTATTGAGGCGTAACGGGAAACGAG
Source organism: Osedax fenrisi (assembly GCA_964019155.1). Taxonomy (NCBI): domain Eukaryota; kingdom Metazoa; phylum Annelida; class Polychaeta; order Sabellida; family Siboglinidae; genus Osedax; species Osedax fenrisi. The sequence goes on from OZ025240.1 coordinate 16,689,539, forward strand.
GCGGAGGTTGTGGAATCGCTGCGTTTGTTCTCTTGCTGAAAGGATGCAACGTTACGGCTGTTATGACAACATCACAATGCTGCTAGTGATGGTTGTGGTGATGGTGGTGGTAGTGGTGGTGGTATCTCTTGACAGACAGTGGTGTAAAACTGGTGTTCCTGACACTTGTACAAAGGATGGTAACGAGGTGTAAACAACATGTAAACAATGTTTGTGTGTGTGTGTATGTGTGTATAGTGATGTGTGTGTGGGGGAGGGGTTATGTGTAGTGATATGTGAGTGTGTGTGTATGTGTATATGGGGGGAAGGGGTTATGTGTAGTGATATGTGGGTATGTGTGTATATGTGGGTATAAAGGGGTTTTTATGCTATGGTGTAAATTTAAAACGAGCTTTTATGACATCTTATGAAAAGGTCCATTAAATAATTACAATTTATTATATTAACTCAATATCTCTTAGTATTGTATTCAAATGAATATTTATCAAATAATATTGTATAATAATTAAATACATTTTAAAATAAACTTGTTTTAAGTTGTGAAGTTGTTACGAAATGCTGGTTGCTTTACAAACAACGACATTATGCAATTATTGCTAACAATGAAAACCCCTTAAGTGACAATACTATCGTACAATGTGTATAACAATGAGGTGGGGATCTATAAACAACATGTATGTGCCTGAGGTGTACTGTGGTGGTGGTGATGGTGCTGGTGAGGGTGCTGGTGATGAGGGTGCTGGTGATGTATGACTTACATTAGTGGTGATGATGTGGACATTCTTCTGAGGGAACCAGCCGTGGAATCCATTATGTCTTCCCTGTGGAATGTGTGTCAACAATGGTTTAATCGAGCAATCAATTGTAATCAATAAGTACGTCTATATATAGAATTCAGACTTATTTGTAGAATAGAATAGAAACTATATATAGAATATCTATTTATATATATAATAAACACGTTTATATGTGGAATAGAAACTATGTATCACTGCATCGTGCTACACGTTCAGAGTAAATATATGCCTTGAGGGTTAGTCTGACGTAGCAATAAGATAAACTAAGGCTAGTACTATATAGAGGATGAGGGGCGGGGTTAGAGGAGGGGTGGCGGGGCTAGAGGTGTGGGGGGCGGGGCTAGAGGAGGAGGGGGCGGGACTAGAGGTGTAGGGGGAGGGGCTAGAGGTGTAGGGGGCGGGGCTAGAGGTGTACTAAAGGTAATTATGGTGGTAACGCACCTTCCACCAGCCGAATACGCTGGTTTCAAGGATATCGATGATATCACCCGTGGTGAGGGTCAACGCGGGAAGGTCATCTGGAGGTCGTGTCCTATAGTTACTGCTGCTCGGCGTGTAATCTTGGATTACCTTCGCCTTTCTCAGTTTTTCTATTGCGACGGCGTAATTGTTAGGTGTAGTAAGCAATAGATTATTTAGTAGTGAAACTAGAACCACAGATTATAGATAAGGTGGGTCACCGATCTTTAACGACAACTTAGACAATAGTCTGAGTGTTTACGTCGCAAATCAACATTAAAACTGTATATGGTTGATAAGATTTCAGTAAAAGAGAGTCTTGATGATATTTATATTTTTTAAATTATTTCTAAAAATAAATATTAATATTATTAACTGTAAATTAAATATATTTTAATAAATATATAATTAGTTTCTTATTATATGAATTTATAACATAATTTACATGTAAGTATATGCTTAAATTCTAAGTTAGAAAAATGTATTAGTAAATATTAATTTAAAAATTACGTTTTAATCGGTTGAATTAACTCGTTCTTTTAAAAAATCTATTTTATTGTTATTTTTCATTCAATAATTCGTAATTCTAAATTGATTCTAAATTGACATAACACCGCCACAAATATTTATATTTTGGGCATCAATTTTTATTTATAATTATAAGAAATTATCGGAAATATAAGACAAATTCTAGTTAGATCACATTGTAATTATTGCAGCTTGTATGTATAATGTTATTATTGTACAATTTATCTGCGAGAATTGCACTTAAGAACAGTGCTCAAGACAATGATTATTATGTAATTGAATATAAGCTAATATTTACGAATATCCTATAGTAACTGTAATATATACGTGAGTAAATAGTTAAATCATTCCTTTGAATTATATTTACTATAGCGATTAAAACAAACTTCAGTAATATATATAATAACCATACACATAAGAGAAATGAAAATAGAGAATTACAAGTATTCATCATCGTTGATTATTACAAATGACATAATCTTAATAATAATCTAAATGATGACGAAATTGTTTATTTTTTTTAAAATATGGAAGGTTAATTCTATTAGGTTCTATATTTAATAACTAAAATAATAAGACAACGTAGTCAGATAAGTAATAACCCCTAATAACCTATAGTTGTATTGTCACTAACCTACACTCTTCTTAAGTTCTAACGATTCTTTGCTGATATTTATGTCTTCTGTATGGGATGAGATAGGATGTGAGATTAGATACTGACACACGCACTACTAGTACTTCTAGTGTTAGTGGTGAAGTAGTACTTCTAGTGTTAGTGATGAAGTAGTACTTCTAGTGTTAGTGGTGAAGTAGTACTTCTAGTGTTAGTGGTGAAGTAGTACTTCTAGTGTTAGTGGTGAAGTAGTACTTCTAGTGTTAGTGATGAAGTAGTACTTCTAGTGTTAGTGGTGAAGTAGTACTTCTAGTGTTAGTGGTGAAGTATTACTTCTAGTGTTAGTGGTGTTGATAGTACTGACCTAGATTCTTAGACAGCCTATATTCCTGATATCGTGGAATGCAGTTCTTATGACATATCGTATTCGTATCTAATGATGTAATCACATGATTATGCAATAGCAATAGTCCTATTTAATTCTCTAACACTACTCCACTACTACTACTACTACTACTACTACTAACTTTTACATAGATATCCTTGATACATCAGACCGCTGAAAGGGGATGGGAGATACGTCAATGTAATGTATGTTGTATGATGATAATACTGTAGAGAGGGGGACAGATGTGGCTAGAGAGGGGGACAGATGTGGCTAGAGTGGGGGACAGATGGGGCTAGAGTGGGGGACAGATGGGGCTAGAGTGGGGGACAGATGGGGCTAGAGTTGGGGACAGTGTGGGGCTAGAGTGGGGGCTAGAGTGGGGGAAAGATGGGGCTAGAGTGGGGGACAGTGTGGGGCTAGAGTGAGGGCTAGAGTGGGGCTAGAGTGGGGAACAGATGGGGCTAGAGTTGGGGACAGTGTGGGGCTAGAGTGGGGGCTAGAGTGGGGCTAGAGTGGGGGACAGATGGGGCTAGAGTGGGGGACAGTGTGGGGCTAGAGTGAGGGCTAGAGTGGGGCTAGAGTGGGGAACAGATGGGGCTAGAGTGGGGGACAGTGTGGGGCTAGAGTGGGGAACAGTGTGGGGCTAGAGTGGGGGACAGATGGGGCTAGAGTGGGGGACAGATGGGGCTAGAGTTGGGGACAGAGGGGGCTAGAGTGGGGGACAGATGGGGCTAGAGTGGGGGACAGAGGGGGCTAGAGTGGGGGACCGATGGGGCTAGAGTGGGGGACAGAGGGGGCTAGAGTGGGGGACAGATGGGGCTAGAGTGGGGGACAGATGGGGCTAGAGTGGGGGACAGTGTGGGGCTAGAGTGGGGGACAGAGGGGGCTAGAGTGGGGGACAGTGTGGGGCTAGAGTGGGGGACAGTGTGGGGCTAGAGTGGGGGACAGATGGGGCTAGAGTGGGGGACAGATGGGGCTAGAGTTGGGGACAGAGGGGGCTAGAGTGGGGGACAGATGGGGCTAGAGTTGGGGACAGAGGGGGCTAGAGTGGGGGACAGTGTGGGGCTAGAGTGGGGCTAGAATGGGGCTAGAGTGGGGAACAGTGTGGGGCTAGAGTGGGGGACAGTGTGGGGCTAGAGTGGGGGACAGATGGGGCTAGAGTGGGGGACAGATGGGGCTAGAGTTGGGGACAGAGGGGGCTAGAGTGGGGGTAGATAGGGGGTCAGATGGGGCTAGAGTTGGGGACAGATGTGGTGGAAATGGCATATATATTTTGTATGATGATAATAGGGTAGTGAATACCTCGCAGTGAATGGGGGGGGGTCCTTACAATAGGCCTATGACAATACATGCAGGCTAAGTAATGAATATGATAAAGGGTATGGGGTAAGAGGGGTGTGAAGGGTGTACTTACTAGAGGAACTTATGGCAGTACATGCAGGTTTCATTCTGCGAGAAGGTCGTGAAGATGAAACAATTACCGTTGTCAAGGTAACCGGGAGGACAATTGTTAGATCTGATGGTGATAGGTCGATTAGAGGTCGAGTGAGCTCACTTAGAGGTCGGGTAAGATAACTTAGTGCATTAATACTACTACTACTAATCTAGGGATGCAAAATAACATCGAATAATTACAGTTTTATACTATTTAATAAAATAAACGATATGAAAAGTCTAAAATTTATTTTATCATTTATATATCTTATATATATTTTAATCATAATAAATTTTAATATAATTAAAATATAATACTATTAATAATCATTATTATTATAGATTATTTATGTTTATTCTATATTTATAATAATTACAACACACTAATAGTAGAATAACTATACAATGTATAAAACCTTACAACAAAGCTACAGGTCTATTACTACTACTGATACTACTACTACTGGGCACTTTAGCACTAACATGGCAGCTGTGAAGTTATTGATGAACATGTTGTACTCCTTCTTCGTCTTGTTGTATATAGTGTAGGTGTTGTTGTTAGTCTTGTCTGTCAACAGGAACTGATAGCCCCACTGTGCGAGTTAGTGAATCATCATTAACATTGTACATGTTTACTGGTCAATAACTAGCAGACTATAGGGGTGTGTGTGTGTGTGTTATATGATATTGTGATGGTCAGTGGTCAGTTGATACAGCGCTATAATGTCCGTCTGTCCATACTACAATATCTATAGGCTTCTTATAAGTGTTTATGATAAAATAATAATAATATTTATTTATCGAAATCACAAATATATATATTGAATACAATACAAATGGACCTATATTATACATGAATATAGATGTATTTATGCATGCATATAGATGTATTTATATATATTATAAATATTATACATGTTATATATATATAGATGTGTGTGGATGGATGCAAACCTTTTCATTCTTGACTTGGCTCTCAGGGATGATAGACAACACGAGGGGTTTCACATACAATATCTTCTTAAAGTCGTAACCATCATCCTTATTATCAGTGGTGGTAATGATTATTGTGTAAACATTAGCTTATACATCCGTATAATAATATGTAATGATTAATAATAATGTTTTTATAATTCCGATTACTATAGAAACTTACTATATTCGTATATAGACCTAATTCTATACAGATCTATATTATATAAATAATTTAAATATTCAATATCTTTTCATATTTAATATCTAATAATTGCCGTTAACAAAACATAATTAATAATTATTAATATAATATAAATTAAAATAAGGATAAAGTCCAAACCCAAATTTCTTTATAAAAATTAATCTATTTTGTTAATAATATTATTAAATATTTATGATATTTTCATACTTAATGTAGGCAAGGTATTTAGTTATCAACAATTACTAAATACATATACATAGCTAATAACTTGTTACATATATAGCACTATTCGTTATTTATATAGTAATTATACATTATTATCATGAATAATACAACTGTATATCATCATGAATAATACACTAATGAGAAATGATTACTAATATCAACAATAGATAAAATAGATAATAAAACAATAATGTTGACAAGTTTTAGCCATAACTATACGAGTGTTGAATTGACTTACCCAGAATATGGAATCCATGATCTTGAGCTTAACTAGAATGAATGCCTTGTCAAACAGCAATGCTAGTCTGTAATGCAGAGTTATACATGAGAATACGACAGGTGGATAACTATAGGTAAGGCTGTCAGACTAGGTATGAACATACAGTGATGGTAGTGGTAGCTAGGTTCTTAGTTAGTGGACAGAGGTAAGCTGAAGTTAGGGGGGGAACTTGTTATATCAATGAATTAGGGTTCTTTAATGGTTGGTTACAATGATATGTGATATAATCCGATATGTTGTTAAATCTGGTAAACTTTCACTAATCATTAGCTGAGGATATATCGCGTGATTATGTGAATATTCGCAGTTTTGCACGGTTCAAACATATTAAATATTCGCATATACGGTGATTTCTAGTGATTATTTGCGAGTATAGCCGCAGCTTTATACGACATAGCTACATAGATAATCTAGAATCTAGAAGGTTTATATTTCTAGATTGCTACACGATGTATGAATACACTTATAAATATAATACATTTATAAATATTAAAGCGGGGGGGGGGCTTTGTTAGCGAAAAAAAATAAAAAGGGGCATTTGTAACAAAAGGTTAAGAATCACTGATCTAGATGCACGAGTTGTACACTGACCGATTCATCGCTTTAGTTTCCTTGTTGTCACGGATACGAATGGTAGCGTCGCACAGGTACTTGCCGTACTTGGTCGGGTCGCTCATGTCCATGTTGTGGATCTGTTTCGTGATGTTCTTCAGCGTTTCAATGTTCTCGACGTCTCGCTTCACCTCGTTTATGTAGGTCGCGATGTCCTTCATTAATGTACGTGGGTGTGATTAGTGATATGTAGGTCGCGATGTCCTTCATTAATGTAGGTGGGTGATTAGTGATATGTAGGTCGCAATGTCCTTCATTAGTGTAAGTGTGTGTGATTAGTGATATGTAGGTCGCAATGTCCTTCGTTAATGTACATATAGATAGTGATATATAGGTCGCGATGTCCTTCAATGATGTACGTGGGTGATTAGTGATATGTAGGTCGCGATGTCCTTCATTGATGTACGTGGGTGATTAGTGATATGTAGGTCGCAATGTCCTTCATTGATGTACGTGGGTGTGATTAGTGATATGTAGGTCGCAATGTCCTTCATTAATGTACGCGTGTGATTAGTGATATGTAGGTCGCAATGTCCTTTATTAATATACGTATGAATAGTGATATATAGGTTGTAATTTCCTTCATTAATGTATGTATGAATAGTGTTATATAGGTCGTAATATCATACAGGGTACGTGTGTGTGTATATGATGAGGCCTTAAAGTGATATTTGATATCCTTATAGAAGAAGAGCGGAGGGAACATAATGTCCTTAGTAGGAGAGTGGGCGGGATATTATACTATTGGTAGAGTAGTGGGTTGTATGTGATGGCCTTATTAGAGGAGTGGGCTGGACATTATGTCCTTAATAGAGTAGTGAGCTAGACATGATGTACTTAGTAATGTAGTAGGTGAGACATGATGTCCTTAGTAAAGGGATGGGTTGGTGTATGGTGTCCTTAATAGTGGAGTAGATAGGATGGGATAAAAATATTATTAGTGGTGGGAAGTCGTCTCCTTAGTAGATGATTAATAATTGATGTCATTAGATGTGGGGCGAGACACGCGTTCTTAATTATAGGAGTGGGGTGTGATGTCATTAGTAGAGGGCGGGGGTGTGATGTGCTGGGTTATCGTGTGCTTAGTAAAGGGGTAAGTGGTTTATTAAATAGGGTGAGAATTGATTGTTATTAGTTGTTGTTAGTAAGGTAATCATCTATAATAAAGTTCTACTAAATCCCTTATACGCATTAATGACTGTAAATTGTTATCAATAATGGTGTTGAGAGAAGTGCTTCTATTGATGAAATAGTGGTCAAGTATATATATATATATATATAGGCAGTGTATTAATTATTATAAGAAATGAAAAATAAATTAAGATAATTATTATAATATTTTAGTATTAATATTTATTTTGCCAGAGAAACTATTATGCCAGAGAAACTATTATCACCTTAAATCATTTGTAAGTGCATGTGTTTATTATCTATGTCCATATTTTTATGAAATAATATACTTCTAAAAAATATTCGATGTGATTATTTATAGATTAAAATATCAGTATTGTTTAACGTAAGCTATAAGCATGATGTACACATAATGTATAGACACATACCCTCATGTCTGAAAGAGCTCCTCGCATGTTCTCTTTCTCGTTTCCGTCGGTTTCTTTCACCAGATTCTATACAGGATATCGGGTTAGCACATATTAGGGGGTGAAGGGGTGGCGTAGGGGGTGAAGGGGTGGCGTAGGAGGTGAAGGGGTGGTGTAGGAGGTGAAGGGGTGGCGTAGGAGGTGAAGGGTGCGAGTGGCAACTCGTGTGCCTAGGTTTAACGGTGGAATGAGTTATGGAATGAGGTGGAGAAAGAGATAAACTATAGCTGTAACCTCTATTAACCACCTACCTCTATTAACAAATGATACTTGAGAATGCGCTGCATCGGAACGTTCAGCAAATCTCGCAACCGAAACTTTCCGGAATGGGAATCGTGTTCGCATTTCTGTTCGGGAAGTTAATATTAGTAGTGGTCAGTGTAGTAGTGACAGTGGTCAACTTAATGGTAGTGAATACTTACTTATATATGTACAATATTTATTAAGTGATAATTTAATGATTAATTGAAAAATAAAACTCATAAATTTATTGTATTTATTTTATTAACAATATAAATAATAGTATACTGAAAAGTTAACATAAAAGGTATAATTATGATTATTATGATGATGATGATAATGATGATGATGATGATGATGATGATGATGATGGTGATGATAACCTGAATGAGCAAGGCTAGATTAGAGTCAGATTTAATGGAATTTTCCAAAACATCACTGGCTTTCTTCAGAGATGTGCAGTAGTTTCCATAGATTGTGAACGCACTCTTGTATTTAGAGAAACATTCCTGTAACAATAGGGGGGGGCGTGTACTTATGTATACATGTTTAGAATAATTACACGTGTAACAATATACATAACAATGATTAAGATGATTATTACTTATTATATATGAAATGTATGAATGTAATACTGCTAAAACGCCAATTTTTGAATTCATAATTGAATTCGGAAAAATTATAAAAAATACGATGAATATTTTAATATAAACAAAATAAAATAATTTAATATTATCCTAAATAACACATTAGAAATTAAATAGTTTTAAGATTTAACTTACAAAGATAAACTCATGATATATATATAATGTATACATATGATGTATTGTTTATTTAGAGAATATACAGAGAGAATAACAATTGTATACAATCATATATATATCCAAATGTCATATATATATTTATCGTAGATATATTCCTAATAGACTATTAATAAGAGTATTTCAATCATTACATAAACAACTAGTAAAAGTTCTTGGGAACAATATAACATTTGTAAAAAAGGTATAATTTATTGTTTACAATATTGCAATTATTCGTTATTTAATATAAACATATATATATATATATCAAACTTCATATATATATATATATCAAACTTCATATATTCAAGTAATACATGAGTTATATCATCTAGTTTCTGAACTTAGGTCCACTATAGTGTGTCGGCGAACTGTGGTCCACTAACAGATATACTGAGAACACCTTTACCACCGGCTCCCCGTAACGGCTTCAATGCATTCTTAGGCGTGGGAACCTCTGTACAGGCTAGAGCGAGGTCGGTGTAGAATTCAGAGTGTATCACTTCCAAACTCTGCGTTAGGTGGCGTTAGTAGTCGTAGTGATGATATAGGGGGTGCGAGGGTGAGACGAGAGTTTAAAGTTTAATAACTATATATATAAAATATATTTAAATTTATACATAATTAGATATATAAATTTATAAATAGATATATATATATATATATATATATATATATATATATATATATATATATATATATAGTTATATATATATATAACTATATATAAAATAGTAATAGAATAAAGTAAATAATAATACTCGCACACTTAAAGGGCATAGGTAAATATTAGTGATGTAAATTGAACGATCTTTTAATGATACAATCTGAGACTGTTTTATTCGTAACTACCCGAATCAGACCTGATAATTGTAATTTTGAAAATATCGTGAGACTTTATAAACAGTTTAATTGTGGACATGTTGCGTTACATTTAGATTTAGTGAATTAGACAGTGCTAACTTGGCTAGTGGTTATATAAACCTCAATATTTCTGAATACGATCTCATGATCTTTGGGGGTCATCACCTCTTTCATCGGGATTAGATGATGCTAATGAAGAGGGAGGGATATTAGAGGGGAGGTGTAGCGGAGAAGAAGGGGAAGATGGTGGGAGAGATTGGGAGTTATACGAGTAGGATGAAGAGGATGAGGAGGAAGAAGAGGATTAAGAGGAGGAGGATGAGGATGAGGAGGATGAGGGAGAGGAGGATGAGGGAGAGGATGAGGAGGAGGATGAGGGAGAGAAGGATGAGGAGGGAGAGAAGGATGAGGAGGAAGAGGAGGATGAGGATTAGGAGGAGGAGAGTGAGAAGGAAGAGGAGGAAGAGGGAGAGGATGAAGAGGATGAGAAGGATGAGGATGAGATGAGGATAAAGTTGAGGATTATAATGAATACGAAGGATGATGAGCAAGAAGAAAAGGAGGGTAAGTACTAGGAGAAGGAGAGGCGAGGGAGGATGATGTTGAGGATGAGGGGGTGGTGGGGGGAATAAAGAGGATGAGGGAGAGGGGGAGTAAGGGGGATTACCTTGATGATGAGTTTTAACTGATTGAGAAAGTTGTACTCCGTAGTGACGAGTTCATTGATGACCATGTCGCGTTTAGTTTTAGGCACTTCTATTATCGTTGTCTGTAGATAATGCTAAACGTCAGTACCATACACTAGGCTATAAGAGTGCACATTGAATTAGAATAAATTGTATATAGATTATGGTATCGGTGAATGGTAATACAAATACATGTTGCTGATTATGTTTGTGCTTAACGTTCATAATAGATTTAATGCAGCAGACAGGTAACTATCACTAATTATCACTAATTATATCATTATTAATGTAAGTATTTAATATTGTTGTAAAATATGGTTTTATTGGTGGTTTACAATGTAAAATTGAACTTAAATAGTCAATATTCGGTGTTCATGTTTGTATCAAAGGAACATGTAGATTAATAATTTTAATTGTGTCATATGTATTGTACATTTACCCATTTAAACTAATATATACACTGATAGAGTACATAATAATAATAAGGTGAGAAGATAGAGCTAGCCCCCAATAGGGATATAGGGTAGGGGGCAGTTCTAGGGACCTACCATGGACCTCCTGGCTCTAATAGAACACAGATCTTCGTATATCTTATCATCGGATTGATTATCGATGATCGAATATATATCCTCTTCTTCCTCTTCTTGAGTTCTATGTTCGTTGTTATTATTGTTATTATGATTGTAAATACTGATATATCAGTATAGGGAATGGGATGTATATCGTATTACGCTGTAGTAAGTACGAGACTATAGTTTCAAATAGAAAGACAACAAGCCAGGCCTCAAAATACACTTTATGTTATATATTGCATGTTAATGTGTCTCATGCCAGTTACAATTCTTAGTGCTCACTGTATCAGTCAGGTTGAGATTTAACATGGGCTGCATATAAAGGGAGGCTTAGAGCCTTACTACATTGACAAATCTAGTATTATATTCACAATAGCAATAGATGTAATATCATATATTCAACTATATATAATATATATATATATATATGTAACCATGTAACTAGTTACATGTTATGTTATTGTTATTATTATTGAAAGTATAAATGGATGTTATGTAATATTATGTAATAGTGTGATTGAGAAATGATTTGTATTTAATAGTGTGATGATATATATTTAATAGTGTGATTGTGAAATGATGTGTATCTGAGCGTGACAGTGAATAGTATAAATGCGTGTGCACATGGGTAATGAAAACAATGCCAATATAATCATAAAATAAATAAGATCTAAGAAACAACACGATTGATAACATAGTAAGTAAATTATATTTACTTCTTGGATCGCGAACCCAGCCGGCAAGGCTACATTTGGTGACAGCGGTGGGATCCAAGAAATCAATCGCTCAGGAGTAATACGAGAAACCCGGAAGTACACACGGTACCCGGTAACACAGAAGAGCCAGTCATAGGATCATAGGGACCACAGGTTTATTTGTTCTATGATTATATTGTGCAGTGGACATTACCCATTGTGAAATATTGTGTGATATAAATCGTGTATGATAAATTGTGGATTATCATAATAAGATATAGTATTAAATACTGATTTATTATATTGATTATATTTATTATTATATATTATAATTGATTATATTTATATTTTATATTATTATTTATTATATTTAATCTTTATTTATATAATAGTTTATGAAGTTAAGGTCGGGCACTATGACCGATACTAAAGATATAAAATTAGGAGTAGATGATACTTCGTATAATAAATTAAGCATGTATGATGGTAGCAGTAGCGTTAAGATATGGTTAGACAGTGCCGATAGCTGTATAGCCATAAAAGGGTTGAAAGAGGATGCGGCGGCATCATATATATTATATCACTTAGCAGGGCAGGCTAGAATAGAGGTATTAATGTTAGGGGAGGACTTAACTAAGGTAGATCAAATTAGGAAGGCATTATTAGATAGATTCGAATTCGAAAATAGTATAAACGAAATAATATATAGAATTATGGCTAGGAAACAGAGTAGTGAGGAAGGAGTTATGGAATATTTAGATGCGCTGTTAGGACTAGGGCTAGAATTGAAACAACAGGAGGAAAAATGGGAGGGAGTAGTTGTAGAAAGTATAAGGAAGAACTTAATATCTAATGAGTTGAGGAGGAGCCTTATTAATAAGAATGCTTTATCATTCAAGGAAATAAGAGATCATATTCGGAAATGGAATATTGTGGGGGATGATAGTAATGATGTAAATTGTTATAGAATAAATAGTGATATGTATAGAGGAAATAGTGATATGTATAGAGGAAATAGTGATATGTATAGAGGAAATAGTGATATGAGTAGAGGAAATAGTGATATGTATAGAGGAAATAGTGATATGTATAGAGGAAATAGTGATATGTATAGAGGAAATAGTGATATGAGTAGAGGAAATAGTGATATGTATAGAGGAAATGGTGACATGAGTAGAGGAAATAGTGATATGAGTAGAGGAAATGGTGGTATATATAGAGGAAATAGTGATATGAGTACAGGAAATGGTGAAATGTATAGGGGAAATAGTGATATGAGTAGAGGAAATGGTGGTATGAGTAGAGGGAATGGTGGTATGTATAGAGGAAATGGTGTTATGTATAGAGGAAATAATGAGAGAGGTACATATAGAGAAAATAGTGCTATAAGTAGAGGGGGTTATATGGGATATAGAGGTAGACCAATACAATGCTATAGATGTGGCATGCATGGCCATTTAGCAAATGTCTGTAGAAATTTTTACAATTTTCCCAATTAAGTGCGCATTGGGAAAATTGTAAACAGCGCGTTGGTTTAATAGGTAGTTGTGAAACAGTGAATATTAACATAGGACAACATACTTTAAATTGTACGTTAGACACCGGAAGTCAAGTATCAATTGTTCCATTGTGGTTTTTTGAAAAATTATATGGAGTAAAACTACAGACTAAACCTGATTGGCTAATAGTTAAATCAGCAAGTGGAGATACTATGAAATATATAGGATATTTTATGACGGATATTAGAATTTCGGGTATAATAATTAGGAATAAGGGATTTTTAGTTACGAATAATGATACATTAAAAATAATAGGTATGAATATATTAAGGGAACTAAGGTTTATAGGTAAACAGACAACGTTAGGAACAGGGGATAAAACGGTTAAGGTAAATGCATTAGAAATTCATAAGAGATTAATAAATGAGGATATACATATAGATAGTAATACGAGAAAGTTATTAGAAAATTTATTAAATAAATATGAGGATATATTTGCAGTAAGTGGTATTAATTCTCCTTCATCTGCTGGTAGTCATCGTATAAGGACGATAAATGACATACCAGTATGTCAACCTTACAGAAGGATTCCTCCAACTGAAGTGAAAGCAGTCAAAGATCATATAAATAATCTAATAAGGGAAGGAGTTATAGAAGAATCATCAAGTATGTATTCCAGTCCTATTGTGTTAGTTAAAAAGAAATCTGGAGAACTAAGAATGTGCGTGGATTATCGTAAACTAAATGCGAAAGTGGTAAGAGATCAATATCCATTACCTAGAGTTGACGATTCGTTGGACGCTGTAGCAGGGTCAATATGGTTTACCACACTTGATCTAAAGTCAGCATATAGTCAGATACCTGTAATACCAGAGGACCAAAACAAAACCGCATTTTCGACACCGTTTGGTCTTTATAATTTTAAAAGGATGCCATTTGGTCTTGCAAATGCACCAGCAACTTTCCAAAGAATAATGGCCAATTTATTTAGGAGAGAGTTAATGCAGGGAGTAATATGTTATTTAGATGATATCCTTATATATTCACATACAATTGAAGAACATCTCAAACTAATAGAAATTGTACTAGAAAGACTCCAATCTGTAAATCTTCGATTAAACAGTGAAAAATGCTCGTGGTTCCATAAATCAGTTAGTTTTCTAGGACATATAATTTCAGAAGATGGGATAGCGACAGATGACGATAAACTAAAAGTAGTTAGAGATTGGGAGAAACCACAAACGATTAAACAATTACGTTCATTTATAGGTTTTGCCTCTTATTATGGTAAATTTATACCTAAATTTACTAGTCTATGTAGACCACTACATGAATTGATTATAGAGAAGAATAATGAGAGAGGTACAGTAATAGGGAGGAGATCAAGTACTAAGATTGAATTAGTGTGGAGTATAGAAGCATTAGAAGCTTTTGAGAATCTGAAAATCAAATTGTGTTCAACACCAATACTGGGATACCCAGATTATCATAGGAAATTCAGATTAGATATAGATGCTTCAGACTATGGATTAGGAGCGGTTTTGAGCCAGGAATGTAAAGGAAAAATGAAGGTTATATCATATGCTAGTAAAACGGTACCAAAAAGTTGGAGGAAGCCTGATTATTCTTCGAAACGGTTAGAGTTTAACGCCCTGGTATGGGCAGTAACAAAGAAATTTAATCATTATTTGATTGGAACCGAATGTGATGTATATACCGATAATATTGCACTATCATATATAAATTCAACACATAAATTAAGTGCTTATGAACAGAGAGGAGTTTCGAAATTAGCCCCTTTCAAACTAAATTATATATATAGAAAGGGAAGGGAGAACGTAAACGCGGATGCATTATCCAGATTAAATAATATAGAAGTTAATTCGAAGGGTTTGGTAGTAATAGACAAAGTAAGTAATACTGACCTAGGTACAGACTTAATACCAATGTTCAGTAGAGAGGAGATCATTAGTAAACAGAAAGAGGATGATGAACTATGTGCGATACGAGAAAAAGTAGAAAAAGGTAATACAAAATTTGAAATAATAGATGGTGTTTTATTTGCGAATAGATGGGGAAATGAAGCATGTAGGAGGATTATGATTCCAAGATCCTTAATATTTCAGATATTAGAAGGAATACACGATGGCTGTGGACACCAAGGTATAGAAAGGGTAATTCATAGAGTTAATTTAGAAATGAATTGGAAAGGGAAATATAAAGATATCCGTGATTACATTAGAGGATGTACAGTATGCAACAAAAGTAAGGGAGTAGGAGATGGGCCCGTAAAAATGGGAAGGTTATCAGCGAGTAGACCACTAGAGATGATATCAATAGATTTCATAACTGTTGACAAATCATCAGACGGTAGAGATTCAATTTTAGTAATCACAGATATCTTTACTAAATTTACAAAGGCTGTTGCCACTAGAAATCAATCTGCTTTAACAGTGGCAAAAGTTATTTTAAATGAGTGGATATATAATTTCGGAATACCCGAAAGAATACATTCAGATCAAGGAAGGAATTTTGTTTCATCTTTAATAAAGGAACTATGTATGTTATTATGTATTAATCAAAGCAAAACAACATCTTACCACCCAGCCGGTAATGGTCAAACTGAAAGAATGAATAGAACCCTGTTATCATTACTAAGATCGTTATCTGAAGAAAAAAAATCTAAATGGCCACTATACCTGAATGAGTTAATTCATGCATATAATATACTAGAACATTCATCCACTGGTTACTCACCATTCTTCTTAATGTTCGGGAGAGAAGAGAGAATACCGATACAACAGAAAATATTAGGTAATATAAACAGATGTAAGGATGACTGGATAATAGGAATGGGTAAGAGGATCATTGAAACTAAGTACAAAGTAAAGATAGCTTTAGAAAAAGCATGGAAGAAGAGGAGTGATGGAATAAATGGTAAAGTAGTAGATACTCGATTATATTATGGAGATAAGGTAAGAATTAAGAGAAGAGAACTAGGGAGGAAGAAACTGATGAACATATGGTCCGACAATATCTGGAGTGTGGTAAGAAGAATGGGAACGAATGAAACTTATGAAATAGAAACGGGAGATGGAAAATCGAAGGTATTACACCGCAGTAATATGAAGAAAATGGAAGTTAATATAGAAAGAATGTAATAGTAGTGTGAATTTATTTTGTTTGGGGGTGAATGATCTTATCTTTATTATTTTTATTTTTATGAGTGAGTTTATTTTTATTATTTTTTGTTTATTTTGTTTCGGGGTGAGCGTAATCGTTTGTATTGTTAATTTGAGTGAGTGAGTTTATTTTTTATTTTATTTTTGTTTATTTTTGTTTGGGGGTGAGTGTAACCGTGTAACTAGTTACATGTTATGTTATTGTTATTATTATTGAAAGTATAAATGGATGTTATGTAATATTATGTAATAGTGTGATTGAGAAATGATTTGTATTTAATAGTGTGATGATATATATTTAATAGTGTGATTGTGAAATGATGTGTATCTGAGCGTGACGGTGAATAGTATAAATGCGTGTGCACATTGGTAATGAAAACAATGCCAATATAATCATAAAATAAATAAGATCTAAGAAACAACACGATTGATAACATAGTAAGTAAATTATATTTACTTCTTGGATCGCGAACCCAGCCGGCAAGGCTACATATATATATATATATATATATATATATATATATTATATATTATAAATAATATATATATATATATATATTTGGCATATGTTTAAATTAGAATTATGATTTTTAATATATAATCATAGTTTATTTATAAATAAATTAGTAAATAAATATATATACTGATATCTATAATAAATAATAATTTGAAAGCAGTATGCATGTGTGTACATTTAATATATTAAGTAGCTAACAGAGTTATAGGTTGCCTATAGTATAGATGGCCTATACTAAATACTGAATGTTTTTTTATGAAAGCATTCAGTAGCAACCAATTGTATACATTAACAAAGGTAACATTACAAATCATTGAATAACTTGTTAACAGCAGTTAATACTACTACAGGTATATTAATATATATTCGAATACACCCTATTTGTGTGTGTGTGTCTGTATATATGAAGTACTTGTAATCACTACATCACTTTAGTATTCAGTACACAAGATATATATATATATATATATATATATATATATATATATATATATATATATATATGTGTGTGTATAGAGAGAGAGATATATAGTTATATTGAAATCTTATGAGTAAATTATATAATTATACAGAGAAATTTATATGTCAAAGATATGAATTAAAATAAATAGTGTTAATAATCGGATAGTATTCCTTCAGAGTTAAATACGGCCTGGATAACAATTGAATTCCTGGCATAATTAAAATACATGTCATTGTGCAGACTGCAGACGGTACTAGAGCGAGCAGACGTAGCTAAACATAATAAATTACAGACAGACTATCAGTGACATCCCGTAGTAACAACGGCGATGGCAACACTACACAATAAGATAAACAATCACTGATACGTATCTGGATGCTGTGCTCTCATTCAGTGGTAAACTTGGGATATAAGTTGTAAGATGTTTAAGCTTATGTATCATTGTTTAGATAATTAGAAGTGATGTGCGGGGGGGACTATAAACTGTGTGTATAACTAGATTTGACATCTCGGTATATATAATAAGTAAGTATCGGTCACTGTCTATTGTTATACAAACTCGTCAAAGTCTTTGAGGCATCCGTATGTATCTTCCTCGTCCGTGATCGAGTTTAGTTTGAAGCCGACTATACTGCTCTTGGCGGCTACCGCGGTATTCGATAGTACCGACAGACATTTGATCACCTGGTTGTGGTGAGGAGGAGCAGAATTAACTTATTACCGCCGAATCAAGCCGACTTCATAGAAATAATAATTTAGCATTAATTTGACATAGTTAAACTATATTTAATGCAGTTAATTATACTATATATGTGTTAGTATAGTGTAATTTATTTACAATTCGTCAACATAAAATATAATAATTAGTAAGTGGCGATTATAATTAGTCGTCATAATTTGGTTAATCACTTTAACTAATTAATATATATATATATATTATTAAATAATATTTATAATATTTGTTATAATACTATTGATATAAGATTCAAGTGTTAATTACTATAACTATTTACGTATAAGAATGATGTGGCACTATAGTGGTGGTGCTGATAAACAGAACTAGAACGGAGATCTTGGAACATAAGTACATAGGTAAATAAGTTATTGCGTGTATACTAGTCGTACTAATATGGTATTATAAATGTGAAAATATCATCATAATTCAATGTGTTAAACTATATATATATATATATATATATATATATATATAAGATTAAATATATGTATGAATATATCAAATTATATTTAAAATAACAATCACATGGTTGCGTAGTTAAAATTCTACGCAACGATAACATTCTTATTTTTAATATCATTTTACTATAATAATAGATTATATATGGATCGCAGTGATACATCTCTCTCTCGTTATAACAACGAGATCTATCTATCTATCTATCCTAGTTAGCCTTTCGTGGTTACCTTAGCGAAATCATTCGTGTTGAACAGGTCGTACTGTTCGAATAGATCGCCTTCCTCCAAGTTAAACACTCGTTTGCAGGTCGCCAGGAATATGCGTATGTTCTTCAGGCAGAGAAACTGTGTACCAATGATAAATGTAGACCAATGATCAGATTATATTGTGATATAGTGGTAGAGTTTACAATAGTTAATGTATTGAGAATATATCACATAATGATACGAGTATTAATATATTCATGTATACAATTTTATATATATATATATATATATATATATATATATATTTGTATATATGTGTAATAGTACAAGATAACTATTAATTGTTATAGCTGATAACACTACATACACACATATACACATACATATAACTCATTTATGATACACATTTATACATATATCAAGTATTAGAAAATGTATTCTAAACATAGTATCTGTTTTGAATAATAAAATTGATGTTACTACATATATTAAACATAAATATATATATATAATAATTATATGCTTATTAACTTTTGATTTTATAGTAAATTAGAAATTTAGTTTTAATAGAGTAAATATTATATTTTTAAATGCTATCATTTATAGTATATTAATTTAAATCTAATTAATTTGATAATTTTGTAGCATTGATTAATTATAAAATATGAGTTATTATACTTAGTAAAGCCAATATCGACTAATAAATATATATTAATATTAATCTATATTTAAATAAATGAAATATTGTATATTATATATATTATATACATATATAATATATATAAGTAATTCTAATAAATCATAATGATTATAATATTATCATAGATAGCATATTAGTATGATTTAATAGGACATTTATTCATAACAAATAAACAATTAAACATATGGATTAAAGCGCATGTATATATATATACATTTGACAACTTAGAACAGATATTATGGATAAATTCAATACACCATAGACATATTACATATTAGTTTATATCATATATTAAACAAATTAAGTTTATGAACTTGGGCAATATGAATTCTCAGAAATCTACTTTGAAAAATAAATTCAATATTTTTTGTTACCACAACAATGTAAAAAAATGTACACTGTTTGTAATATATTTCAAATAAATATGCATATTACATTGAATTTGGTATTAGTTGTATATCAAATGTTAATTCATTAAAAACTACATTATTTCATCGCAACTATATATTTATTTATCCGAATGAAGACGATGAAATATGACATTACACAACTGTTAGGAGATATCGTAGATAAATAATCTAATCGCTTACACAGGTTATGGACATTGTCTATAAACTAATTTAATTAATTCATTCATATACACATATATATATATATATATATTCATACTATATTATAAAATATATCACTTTATAAACTAATTGGATTTTTCATAACAAGATTGAACTAATACCGTGATTTTCACCGGAGTTACGCAAACAAGAGAAGCGCGCGGTGCAATCGTACGTAACGATAAGGTATGGAGGGGTGTCGGGTGGAATAGTGAATCATCGGCGATGTAAACATAACGTTATCTCGTCGAGAAGTAAACAAATAGATAACGTAACTCCGCACGATATTAACTATACGGAGAGCTTCGTTGTGCGTACATAATAGAAATATTCCTATTATGAATACACGATTAATGATGAATATATAGAAAATATACATATTCGTGATGTTAATTACGAAGAACGAAATATATAGTTATAATACGACGTTACTGATATCCTACTAGAGGTTCTACATTAATGAGAGGATGGCCTATGTAGATAATACAGTAAGCGTGACTTCATTTCTAGTATGGGTGACATTCGACTAGATCAAAGCACCAGCATCGTATTTAGTATTACAGAGAATACGCAACGAATGTAAGAAGCTAGAATATACTGACATAGCATAGTTCTTTAAAGTCACTAATCATTATATAGGAGGGTATGCCCACGATCTGTAACGGGCTTGCTCCGTCAAATACGAGTTTCGTACGACACTGACGCTAAAACGTGTTCTATTTTAGCTGTCGGAATGTTCTCAACTTTCGTGAAGTGAGTTCCATACATCGTAACAGCGGACAACAACAGATTTACACATTTACAGATAGTACGAATATCCTATAAGGCTACGGTGCTGAAATGTCGTGCGTTATCAATTTATTCGATATCACGAGTATAGTTTTATCATGAAACGTTATCGGATAACACTGAATGTAAATAGATATACGATACCTATTCTGTACACGTTTGATATTTCGGTACCACACAGGCATATAGCTACTTTTACAACAAAAAATACACCCCAATATCTCTGAACATAAAAATCAGACAATTGTAGTGTGAATGGCTATACTTATACGTATATCGTGCAGATCGACGCACCACTTATACTTTCGTTTATATATAAATTACCTATTATCAAATCTTAAATCTTAAAAGAAATATATCTAGTAAATTTTTATATCGAATAATTTGAAGCAGTCGATATCGTACTATATTTTTGGTATGAATGCATCTCGACGTAAACATAGAAACATTTTATAATGAGATCTACATGATATATATATATGTAAAAATATATTATATTACATCGATATATAGAATACATTTAAAATAAGACATCTAATATCAAACCAATTGAAAGTTTCAAAGTTAATCATAGTATGAGACAAATAGGAAGTTCAGTTTAATGTATATGTATTAGAATATTTTGTTAATATAATAACTAAAGATGATAATTATTCATAACATTATAGTGGATGGAAGTAATTAATTCTACAATTTCAGACTGATTCAAAAATGTAGTTCCTTAATATAATAAATTATTTAGGCACATCTACATTGATTCAGAACATTTAGTGCTTTTGGTAAATTTGTAAGTTTAAATTATTTTCATCTATATATTTTTCTATTTTGTATTAGTTATTCTAACTGTTATAAGAATATTTCGCTAACATTAGCTTTATAAACATTTGCTTTACATTTGAAAAAATAAAATAAGAAAGTACATAAGAATAGCTGATCCATATACACTTAATTCAAACAATAAATTCATATATTTGATAATTATATTCAATATAATATTGATAGAATATTGATATCAATTTAATAGTTAATATATAATATTAATTTATATTAATTTTATATTATTAAATATATTAAATTATAGATATACATATATTATTTATTAAATATTAGAATTATGTTATATAAATATGCTATTTATTAAACAACGTAACTTAAATTTTAAGTTATTATTATAATAATAATTACTATATTAATGATATAACGAATGAATACAACATATTTAATTATTATCGTTTTCAACGCTATATCATAAACATAATAAGAGTAACTATCATAATTATAATAATTTAATTCAAATATAATCATAGATTTAAAAAATATTATAATATTTGTATTTAAAAATGTAAATTTTGTTTAAACAAATTTAGTAAATATCATATTAGATATGTGTACACGTTATAAATGTTGATAACTAATATTTTAAAATACATTATATTAATTTGAACTGTATTTGTAAGTAATATGTGATTTATAAACCTGGGATGATTGTGGTCGGGCACTAAATTCGTTATTATCAATAGCACCAGGACATAATCTATTTAATAAGTGACATATAATAACACCGTATCTCATCTGATTAGAGAGCTCGTAAACTTGCACTTGATCACGAAAAAGTGGATTATCCTTAGGTGTAATAACTTGACATCTTTTAAACCAATCTAGGCATTTTCGCCAATCTTCAGTATTTTCCATCGCCATATTTACAAATAATGATTCGATATTTATGTATTACATTTATATTTCCGGAATTTCAATTTCAATTTCCCCATAGACATTAGAATACACATTATAATTAGGTATCCAGTTATATTAAATATAATTATAAGTTATAATTTATAACCCATAAATCTATAGGAGTCCTATAATAGGACCATAAATATATCTATATATATCTATAAGTACCTCTATATACATGTTATAAGTTATAACCCTTTTCGAAATTTCAAAAATATACAATAATTATTGTATAATAATGTATATTAAAAATAATATTTATGCCATTTAAAATGTTCTCATTAATCCTATCAATATCTTGATCGATGTAATATCTATGAATTAAAACCTATACTTTAATAATTATTTTACATATTACGGTAATAGATCAATTGGGTGTCGTTTCGAGAAAATACGCGGGTACATTAAATGTAATAGTTATAGTCATAGAGAACGAAGTAACTTTGTTAACGATAATTATCTATGGTTATAGCCCTATAGTTATAAAATATATACATTATAAATATGTTTATAATTTGGCTCATATGTTTTCAAATATATATGATATACTATAATCAAGATAACTTGTTATTAATAACCTGTTATTAATAAATCAGTTTACTATATAATATATATATATATATATATATATATATATATATATATATATATATATATATATATATATATATATATATATATATATATATGGCAATACAATCAAAACCTCCTATAACCTCGGAGGTATTGATACAACTGTTGTGATATATAGTTAAATTCATATCGTTTATTATTAATCATATCGTTTAATAAGTGAGTCATATATTGCAAAATTGTAATTCCATTTATAGCCTATAATATCAAAACCTCCTATAATCCTGAGGTTGTAGAAATTCTTGATAATGTATTGGACTCATATAATAATACTATTTATATTCTGCTTCTTTTTAATTCTTTTTAAAGGAAACTGATATTATAATTGAGTAAAGTTTCTTTTATAATATATGAAACGTGATTATATTGAATAATAATAAATTAATAATATGGAATAATAAGATATAATACAAATGGGTATGTTGATATACGTATATGGCTATGACTATATATTTGATCTATAATAGGTAAATAATAAATCTATATTAGATAAATAATATCGTTTGTATATCGATATTTTTATGTAAAGTATGATAAGTTGGGCATGAAAAGTTAATTATCAGAATTCAAAACTTAATTGCAAAGAAATAGGGATTACGATTACACAATTATAACATTATCTACGTACTAATATATATATATAGTACGCCTATATCTGATATATAATATATTATATGTATAATATACATATAATATATTGTATATATACTATATAGTATACATGAATATATCAGTTTAAGTTTTTACTAGAATCTACTTAATTAAGTAATACATACTTAAGTATACTTATGCATAAATGCAGTGTATAAATTGCCAGTATATAAGTATCTTTTACATATATACTCTTATTACATATAGGTAACTCACACTATATAATGTATAACACACATTAAAATCAAGATCTCATATAACATCGAGGTTATACGATGTCTTTTTATAATGTATAACACACTATAGTGCCTGTTTGATGTAAATATATATGAAAATGACTAGTTTTTAAAACTCTCCAACTTATTTTAAATATTTGTCATAATTGTTCAGCAGATGTAATAATAATACCCCATTCTATCATAATTACGTTTTTATTTTTTATTATATACATTTGGTTAATAATAGGAGTAATTCAAAAATAAAAAAAAAAAATTAATAAAATTTAAATAAAATGATAACTATTAGCAATACCTCCATGAACATCAGAGGTTATAGGAGGTCTTGCTATTATATTTATTTAAAAAAAGTAATTATTATGCATTTGAATGTTTTCTATATATAATATAAATTATAGACTTTATAGTAAAGCAATATTCATAAAATTAAAATTCTGAGAAAACGGCTATCAAAGTAGGTATTGAACTATTTTGAACTATATTGAACTATTATCATGCAATTCTAATACATTTAGATTTAGTATTTACATTTATATTTATTATAATATTAGTACGTTATAATTATGATTAGTTTACATAATTAAGATAAGCTTAGATTAGTGTTTTTAAAAGTGTTTACAGATTGAAAATTTGTATTATATTCGATAATAATTAAAGCTTTATAATAAACACATAAATTAGGCTACAATTATTCATAATAATTAATATTTATTTATAATAGTAGGTGCTATAAAACATCATTTATAATCATAAATATAGCAAATTTAGGTATAATATTTACATGAAATGATACATAAATGATTATAGAACTTATTTTCAATATAATATATATTTTTATTTTTTATTTAAAATTTGAAATTAAAATTTTGAAGGTAGTGCTTCCCCTTAAGGATTTGAAAGTGAGGGGTAAAATCAAAAAAATAATTATTTAGTTTTCAATTGTAGGATATGAAGATAGATATATATATATATATATATATATATATATATATATATATATATATATATATTCATATAGATATATGAAATCAATCTAATAAAATACATCTACTGATTTATAATAAATAAATAGTATCATGATATATATATACAAGTATACTTGATTATGAATAAATCTGATTTTGTTATAGGGACAAATTTAAAAGTGGGGGTATACCAAGACCTCCTATAACCTCGGTTAGAGGTTATAGGAGGTCTTGGGTATACCCCCACTTTTATAAGTATAATTGCCAATAAAATACCCTTTAAAACATTTAAAACATTGATTCACACGATGATACTCTTTTAAAATTGTATAATTGTTGTATTATTAAATCATAAACTATAATCATACTATATCCATATTTATTTGTATACAATATTTCCATAGATATAGAGTGGGGTATATCACTCTAATGTCTATGAATATTTCTCAATGTTGATATTACGCTTCTTAAGTTATAGTAATAATTAGTGACCTTTTAACTGTGAATGATATACTTTTCTTGATATATTATATACCGTATAAACATGTCCCTTGTATATACCAATACAATTTGTATCAATAGTTATTAGTTTCCTTCCTTACTTCCTGGTTTCCTTGAGAAGATACACACCAATACGTTATATATTGGCACATGACATAGGTCCTACTAATTTATAGACCAACCCCAAAGATCCAGATAGAAAGTTTCTAGAGAGTTTCTCTCTAGGTATATGACCAGCCCATACACTCAATCACATACATAACATTGATATTATCTACACACATATACTTATTTATACATATGTGATTACAATTACCATCGAGGTTATATGATGTATTAATATTAACAATTTGTTACAGTATGTAATACCAAGACCTCCTATAACCTCGAGGTTATAGGAGATCTTGGTAATACATACTGTTAATATTATATTATAATGAAATATTGTAAAATAGCTATATCCATGGCCTCCTTTAGCTAAAGGAGGCCATGCTATATCCCAACCATAGATTTATAGTAAACTATTGTAAATATTGTAAACTATAAATCTATGATCCCAACTATAAAGAGTAATACAATTATATTTATATAACACTCTTGAATCATATATGATCAATTATAAATCTATAGATTTATATTTTACAAAAATAAAAATAATGGTAAAATATAAATAAATTATTTCTTGAATAAATACATATTTAGGGTAAAACAAATTAATCCTAATTAATATATAATGGACATTAATGTAAGTATCTTTAATGTTTTTGTGTTGATTACATTCCATCATTATTGTTTAACAATTCAAAATATTTGTTTGTGACAACCAATTTATTTATTAATTGAAAATATATTTTTATATACTATTTTACAATATGAAGACTTACTATGGGTTAGTTATATAAATATTCATATTCTACATTATTACAAATACATATTATGTAATTAATTAATTTATAGTTATACAAAATATATAAATCTGGTTATTTGAATACTAATTTATTTTGTTTTTCTAAAATGTAATATAAATATTTAAAATACTTTATTATCGTTTAATATATTAATTTGTTTACGTTTATTTAATTAATTTAATTAGTTAATTAAAGCGTTTTTTGATAATATTTATTATGTTAATTTTTATTCATTAATTATTATTCAATAATTTATATTATAAATTATTATGGCCACGATTTTATAGGTCTTTTTCGAATGTCATATTTAATATAATATTAAATTTTTTTAATAAATAATTATTATTTATTATTATTTATTATAATATTTAATTTAAATATGGTCTATGAATCATATACTCTATGATCAACTTGACCGTCGAGTTCAAGTTTGGCGTGACTAAATATATATATATATATATATATATATATATATATATATATATATATATATATATGTTTTTATAGCCTCACTCGGAATGTAATGCAGCTAAAAAACTTGGAAATATTAAAACTAAACCCAACCAAACCAAACCAGTGAAAATAATTATTTTAACTAATACCCACAATATTAACAAGTACGCCAAACATGAACTTTGAAATATATCGACGGCCAAAATATATCATATTGTATTCCTGTTTAATATGATAAACTGATTGAATTAGTTACTAATTAGTAGTCTAATTATTATCATATATATGATATTCATATTAAATATGAATATTATAAAATAATATTATATACGTGTTTATCATGTATACTATACCGAAACACTATACATGTGTCAAATACCGAAATGATTATATTACATTGTAACCCATAAATAGTAATTAAAACAACTGGGTCATATTGATATAAATCATATTTAATTTTAATTATAAATTATAATATATAAATATATATATATATATATATATCATATACATTGTATATGTGTATTTGTATTACTCTATTAGATTATTTTAAAATAATCTATAATAATGTAGTAGTGCGTAACAGATGTATTTGAGTGACATATATAATCGCCACCCACATTGAACTCTGAAATTCTTATCATAATAATCGGCGGCCTCCTTCGAGATTCATAATATATATATAAATATATATAAAATAGTTATTATAAATTTAAATTATAATATTATAATATAATATAATTTATAGTGATACGTATAAAATAGTTATATTAGGTATTCTCCATGTTTATGTATTATCATAATAATTATGAAAGACATTAAATGTAGTTTGATATTATTTTAATTAAATATTCTTTAGTGCATATGCGTTAAAATTCATTTTAATGAATATACATTATATCATAATAATGCCTTCCTCATGATTTAACTAACTATTTTGTTACAACATTTTTGTAATACAATGTAATACAACTATCCCTCCATAATCTAACTACTGTATATTTTAACGTTAATTGTGTTATAACCAAATTAGTATAGATACTATCTATTAGATAGTAATTGTTATATATTATAATATTATTATAATACACAACTATAAAGATACATGTTATTGTGTATTACGTAGGGGCGCTGTAACGATTTTGTATGTAGGGGGGACCAACCAATCAAAATAAATGTTGTGGTAAAAGTGGGGGGGGGGACCAATACCAAGGAGGTCCCCCTAGATTATAAAGTGGGGTGTGAGGACATACCCCCCTCGTCCCCCCCTGTTGCAGCGCATCTAGTATTACGTAATATGCGTTTGTTTCGCAGGCTACATCGGTACTAACAAACAATGCATAGTGTGATCGTGCACTACCTAGGTCAGTAGCACTAGCTAATCAGACATGATCGGCCCCTGCCTGGCCAGACACTATATGCATAGGGTGAACGCACACGCGTAGATGCAATAGAATTTATGTATAATACAATACTAAACCTTTGACGTTTTTACCATTATACACTTTACGAGAGTAATTAAATTTGATTAGAATTTAGTAATGTAATATTTTTATAGTATAGTAATTATACTATATTTAATATACAATCATAATAAATGATTATTTTTCAATAATATATAGTAATTGCTTATTAATAATAAATGGAATGTAGATTAATTTTATGTATTTCTCCCTTAAAATGTATGATAAATAAAAGTAGTTAAATAAATAATCTAATAATTAATAATAATATAATACATAGTACATTAAGAAAATTATTATACAATTATGTATATAATTATAATATATATATGGAAAGTAGTGATTTGCAAAATTAAAAGTATATTTAATTATTATGATTTTTATTAAACAACTTATTATACTACTAAGCACTCAAAATATTAACATATATAATAATTATTGTAAATATATGATTCAATTATACATTTCTTATATATTATATATAAATTCAGGTAACTGATTTTAAATATCTTAAGGGGTATCTCACTCCCAGTATTCCCGGAAATAATGTCAGGAAATTCTTGCTAGAAAATTATTTTCTAGCAAGTTGTTGTGGGATACCCCTTTATTTTCCGGTAACTTGACGGAAATATAGTAACTTTAAAGGGGATATCCCACTACAACTTGCTAGAAAGTAATTTTTATAGCAAGAATTTCCGGACATTATTTCCGGAAATACTGGTAGTTTAAGGGCTGGCGCACCTTTGGTTTTATTTTTTAGGGAATAATTTTTTATATTAAAATATTACAATTTATTTCATTGTTTTTAAAATGATAATTATATATATATATATATATATATATATATATTTATTTAGTATATATACTATAAACTGTATAGTATACAGCATACATGGAATATACATTCCTTGGTTATGATCATTGGTGAGTTATATTGATAATATATTGTTTATTTATGACATGATTGTCTCTATAATATTCTCTGGTATTCTATTATATAATTTATTTAAATGAATCATCGAAATTTCAATGATTTTATGATTTTTTGTAAATGTAATATATAAAATTTGTGTAACATAAAAAAAAGTTAATAAAATAAAACATTCTTTCTGTGAAAAAATTAAACCATAGGTATATGGTATATGTTAGAAAGATGAATATAGTTTATTATGAAATCTTCTAACAATGATATCATTATATTATTATAGAATTCATCATCAATAATGATTCACTATATTATCTACATTAATTATAAATGAATTATGCTGTATCATATTGATTTTTTTCATGATGTTATATTGTAATGTAATACATATCAAAATAGAATAGATACATTTATACACACATAGCATTATTTGACATTCAATATTATTTAATATTATACAATAACTATTTATCTACTGAAAAAATACAATATAATTCTCTTGATATAATATTACTAATATTGTATCATATACACAATGATATCATATATTAATATATAAGATATATTATTAAATTATTTGTTATTCAACAAAATAAAAAGTACAATGTACATTATACATATTTATTAAATACCAAACATTGCAGTATATATTTAGAATACATATATGTATATAAACTTAGAGATATGCATATACCATCATACATTCAGTGAAAGCATAGTGCTGCATTCAGTATTTGATTTATGAAAACACTGTATCCCACTATACATTGACAATTGTCAATTCAATAGCATAAGATATAATGGCATACATTTATATGTACACATATGTAAATATTTAGTCAACATTTGGGGTCACTATTACATAATTATTACATCACTCTTATTGTTGTGAGGCAAACAATGCATTGATTACAATTAGGCATAATGATGAAATTGATCTCTATAAATATCATTCGAACAGGCTTTTAGTTTATATGGTTATATATGTAGTTATATATATGTGTGTATGTGTGTATGTATGTATGTGTGCATGTGTGTGTTTAAAATACATACACACTCAATGTATCATATTGTACACACATTCATACTATGAGTGAGTGTGTGTGTTGGTGTGTGTGTGTGTGTGTGTTTACTTTATGCTAGCAGTATGTTGATATTGAATTTCTGTGTACCACTGATTTGCACACACTGAATTAGACAGACAGGCTACAGTACTATTCTGCATACACATGTGTGTGTGTGTGTGTATGAGTGTTCTCCTGCTTCATTACTTGCACTGTCGCATACACCATACACCATTAACACCACCAGCCTACCACTAAGTGATGATATATCATCAGCCTTAAGTAGTAGTAGTGGTAGTACTTATGCAAGACTTCATATATGGATACTTTGATTTATTACTCAATTACCTTGATGAGTTAGTAATAAGTATGTTTACTTATATTTGTATACAACACACATACATATATATATATAAGAAACACATATATTATATATACATTATATTATGACTTTTCTAACCAGGTTTACACATTAACTCCTAACTAAGCTAATATCAATGGGTTATCTATTACTATCATAGAGGTTGTTTACATGAACATGTTAACATGTTTAAAGTTTAAACTATAAACTCATGTAAACAACCTGTTCATGTATGTGATTTATTATTCCGCTTAAATGTTAGCTATATTAATTCTCACCATGATTTATATTTATTAGTTTTAAAATGATGTTTATAAAAACGTTTATATATATATATATCAAATATGTATTTATATTTGTATGTAATATATGTATGTCAAATATGTATGTAATATATGTATGTAAATTACATAATGTAATATATGTATATAATATATGCATGTAATATATACTCTATGTGATAAATATATACTGATGACATATTATATACTATATACTAGTAAAGCCAGTTGTAAGCTATGTTAACTTAGTGGAAGTTTATCCTTCAAATATCATAATAATTAATGAGTTTCAATAGATTAATATTATATATATATTATATATTTATGATATAACATTATATTTTCATGTACATAAACAACTTTTAAATGTAATAAGAACATCAGTTATTTGAATATATACAAAATATATATATTATATTATATATATTTTATACAATTAATTTACAAATACATGTTTTATATGAATAGATAATGTTATTATTAATTAATTAAACCTGTATGTCATTATCTCACATACAACAAACTTACACATACCCACATATACACACACATACACACATACACATACACAGATATACACACATACACATATCCACACTTGTATCTCACCCTGTGAGCTAATTAGACCACTTGTCCACCATCACCACACAGTGTATAGTGCTGGCTGTTTGTAA